>CM050167.1:287255287-287735287 GCA_027410445.1 Discoglossus pictus | reverse complement strand
CTTTGTGTGAGCTGTACTGGTACAGACAGCACTGACTGGTATCAGCCCACTCCTGATACTCATTATGTGGGGCATGTTGCTTTTAATGCGTCATTTTTAAGTCCTGTCCATGAATTGGAAAGTGTGATGAAGGATATTTGTCATCTCCTCCTGACTTAAAGACTGAGCACACTACAGCCTGAATAAAGAAGTAAATAGAAAGAGATATGGTACAGCATGAAGAACTAAATGACGCAGATGCTGGGCTAAATGTATGCTTTTCACCAGACATATTTGATAAACAATAGCTGTGAGAGATCATCGGAGGTCCATATTGGATATTCTAGAAGCACAGTCAGCGGGTGAATGAAACAGGAGTGTTCCCTATGGACCTGCTGAGGAGAGAGGCTTCAATCCACTGTGCCGTCATACAGCAAATGTACCAGCCCATAGCTCCGCAGCATGGTGAGAGAGCCATGGCAACAGGGATGGAAATATGGATGTCTCTCTGTAATGTGAATGTAGCTATGCTTTATATTTTATATATATATTTATATGGGTGTGCACACTCACATATATGCATATACATTCTGACTGTAATGTAATGTCTGAATAGGAAAGGCAGATGTGGGTGGCTTATTCTTATTTTAATGATGCCTTTCCGGCTGCAAGCTTGAGATCTGCTCGGAGTGTATGATTGCAACCTACATATTTTAGGTGAAAAAACCACCCACACTTGGTGGGGGCGAGTGCTGTACAATCACAAAACCACACAGCTATGCAGTAGAATCTATTTGGGAACGCTGCATCTGTGTCCAGTTACAGAACATATCGCATGTATTTCTTATAACAGATATGTTTCTGAGCTGTATTTTAATGTCTCTCAATTTATTTCCATTTTTTTTCCATCATTTAATATCATATGCATTATACTTCATCCTATACTTTATTACCCAACATGCTGTGTGCACTGTATAGTTTAGTAATGTATTCCTTGTTCTGTTTCCTTTGCCTGAAATATATAATGTTTTGGCAATTCTGATGATTTTTTTATTTATTTTTTTTATCTCTAAGACTATCAACCAGTACTCTTTAAGAAAATAAAGATGCTGCTATGTGCAAATGAAACCATTTGACTAGAAATGCATGTTTGATGCCAGATAAAAACAAAAAGATCCATCTATACTGCCATTATATATACCTAAAAATGTACCTTCATTAGCCCTCAGAATAGCCTTTGCTTATATCTTGGGTATGCTTGAATTTTACTGTGTTTTTTGCCTACCACTTCTGCAGGAAATCTGTGACGCTTATATACTACTTTCTGCAAAGTACTAATTCTGCACACTGTTTTTCTGTTATCCCATGTTATACTAAATTTGATGTGGGAAGTATATTCTATATAATTGAAGCTTTTTATTATAAATATATACTATTTCACATGAAATATGCTCTGAAACTTTATTTCCTGATTATCAAGAACAAAGAGGAGAGCCTAACACCTTTAAGGAACATGGAAGGCTCTCTGTTTTTTTATATTAATATAAACTACCTAAGTGTCTGCATATGTAAACATTTTATTAACAAGTGCTTAAAAGATCTATTTTTACTGTCTGTAGTCTTTCAAACAATCCCTGCAAAGGTCCGCCCCATGTAGTTCATGCATGCAGTGTTTCTATAGTACTAGCTGATGAAAGGCTATGTGTCAGCAGCATTTCCGCAACATGTTTCTGAAAGTCTGATTGGCTAGCACAAGTTTTACTATAAAAACGTGTATTCATGAGCTGCAGAGGACAGACCTTTTACTTGGACTGTTGGTAAGGTTTCATCTTTTAAACACATGTTAAAGGGATATTGAAGTTTACTGGATTAATACATTTCTGCACTCTATAGGCAAAAAGCAGCCTATATGTATACAGCACATCTCCTAAAACATTTCTTTTTTATTAATTTCCTGATCCCCACCCAATCAGTATGCATCATCCGGGGAGCAATATTAACACACTATTTACCTGCTCTGGCTTGCTCAGCCAATAGTAGAGCAGCCAATGTTGTGCTGGGATATGACTCATCCCTGCTTCCTGTATATGCTGTGTGGTGTTGCCATAGCAACTAACAGTGCCATGTCTCAAATCTTTCATGTTACCGGATTGGCCAAAACAAATTATGGAGTGGTGTTGAACTTAATTTAAACGGTCAGAAATTACAATAGATTTTGCTAACTTCAAGGTAAGTGTTTAAATGTTTATTTTTGTATTTTTTTTCATGCAAACATTTTTTTTTATATACTAATAATTCTCCTCTATCAGATGCATTCATAATCCAGGAAACTTGCATATCCCTTTTAATAAAATGGTGGTGTTAAGCAACCTAAGTGTTTGCTTGTATATGTTTTCATTCAATTTTAGAAACCAGGAACCCCATCCCTAGCATACCACTACCATTTATCGCAGAAATTAATCAATTAATGATTATGGTATCTGATGTTAAAATACTCTCTGATCAAATCAATGTAAAACTAAATAAAGTATCATCATGTTAAAAAAAAAAATAAGGTTACGAACTACAAGTTTTATAGAAGTTTCTTGGATTAGGAATGCCGCTAATAGATGAGAATCAGTAGTGTATGAAAATATTTTTTGCATGGGGGAAGAAAAAAAAATGAATACATTTACCCTAGATTAGCACATTTCTTCAGTTGTCTGGCAGTTGATTTTAAAAAGGATTGCCCTTGAAATTCCTAGCTAAAGTAGCATAAAGCTAATATTTTGTTTTGGCCAATCGGAGGCAGCTACAACTTTGCTGCAGTGTTTGTCAATCAGTCTCTGCAGCAAGGCATCATGGGTGTGTAGTCTTTGTTTCCACTGCAAGAAATTCGCTTCAGGCTTTGCTGCTCTGGATCTATGATTGTGCTGTTGTTGGCTTTAAGGTTAGTATTGGGTTACAAATGAACCTGAATGGTGTGTTTCTGGGGGTGTGGAAAAAATATAATGTGTTTCTGATATAAGCTGCATGTGAAAACTGTGAAACTTCAATATACCTTAAATTTATAAGATTTATCTTTTAGGCCGTTTCATTTTAGTGTCACACCTTTCAGTTATTTCTAACCCTTTGAGGACGTTCTCTCCAGCACTGGACATGGGGCTCTAGGTGATAAATGACTAGACAGAATGGCAGTAATACATTTCCTTTTTTTCTGCTAATTCCAAAGCATCCTACAATGAAAACCTGGTGCCTTTCACAGGGGACAGCAGATGAAGGATCAGTGTCTCAAACATGTAAATAATATATGACCTGGGAACTGGAGATGTTGTGGAACGAGATAGGGGAAGGTGACATAATGAGTCCAATTTTACTTTGTGGATAGGAAAGTTTTTTTTTTTTTCTTTTTCTGTATAATTTGTACTAGATTATTAAGATTATATGCTGTCTTTCACTGTGATGAATTTTTATTTTCTTTAAGAAGAATGTTTTAATTTTTACCTCAAATTATTTATATTATATTGAGCTTAAAGGTTCAGTTGTGTCAAAGCAAACTTCACGTTGAATGTGATAGTGTCTAAAACAGTAAGCAAATACGAATAATGGGTGAAACGTATGTAATGTTTTCTGGCCTAAAATGGCCTGTCCTTCTGTTTGCTAGTAGTGTGTTATATTATGCACTTTGCATTGGGCAGATATTTTTTATTTCTATAATATATTATATAGGACTGAATTCTTATAAAAGTACAAATAGGCAACACAATTCAGTGCAGGATTTTGTATGCATAGCCTTTAGACTAGAAAATGAAGGAAAGGGTCCATGTACAATACATTTTTGGAGAGCAGTGCTTTAATTTCTTCATTCAGACTGTCTGCTTCTATATATGTGCTGGAAAGGGGGCTGGTGTCAATTTAATCCCATTGAATTTATCGGACTCCTCCCTGGATCAATACACTGTCTCTAGTTATCCAAGATAACCCTGAATGCCCTTTTTATTCAAAATATATCCAATCCCTTTTTAAAGTTATCTATCGAATCCACTGTCACCATCTCCTTTGGTAGAGAATTCCACAGATTAAACACCCTTACTGTGAAGAACCCTATTCTTTAATTAAGATGGAATCTTTTTTTTTCTTTTTTCTCTAATACTGAGCACTGAGGAACCCCACTTACCACATTAGTCCAATCTGTGTATGTCTAACAATAAGCCTTTGCTTCTTGTCTTTTTTAATTAGCTCTTAATTATGAGCAGATCGTTACTGTTATTCCTGTATCCCTAAATTCCCCCTCAGGAACTGATGGAACAAAGACCAGATGGATTATTCTATACAAAATGCTAATTGTTTTCAAATTGTTTTATGTTCACATTGCTAACGTTGTTGTTTCATACTTCACAAGCAAATGCTTGTTTTCTTGAACTACAGTGGTCATTTAACCTATACATTTTAGAAAGGCTTTCCTAAAATCTATAAGCAAGATAGCAGCCCACATTTCCTTCCAAACGAAGGCATGCAGAAATCTGAAATCCATGCACAATTAATCCTTATTTTATAATGTCCTTTTTATGAGTTATTTGTTACCTATTACAAACCCGTTACGTGACTAATTTACCATAAAATTACTTATGAATAAAGTTGCATAACAAGGTGCTTGGTAAATAATCTTATCACTGCAACATATCTAACAATAGATGGCTTTGCCATGTTCCCTTTTATTTGCTTCGTTAGTCGCAGGTAAAAGCTGAGAACGTTGTTCCCAGGTTTGTTTTTCAGTGTTTTTGTGAAGTCTAATACTGTTTACTTTATTAAAAAGCAAACAATCCTAAAGATATGACATCCAAGGATGCTGTTCGGTGTTACACTTGTTTTTATCAGAATTTTGTGTTTAAATTAGTCTCTTTGTAGTGTCGTTTCTGCCTTTTACAGCTGCAAACTTAAATTACTATAATAATCTCAACTACTTTAAAAGCAGTATTTCCAAAAAGCAAAGTATGTTTTGTATACAGAACGCAGATATGTATAACTGATTTAACCACATTAGAGCTAATAATACCTTGTTTAGAAAAACAAAAAACATTGAACTTGCCTTTTTTTTATTTGTTTAACCTTAAAATGACACTTTGTGTATTTGATCCCCTGCTGATTTTGAATGTTTGTCCACTGACAAAGAAATGATCAGTCTAATTTTAATGGTAGGTGTATTTTAACAGTGAGAGACAGAATAACAAAAAAAAAAAATCCCAAGAAAAACGCATGTCAAAGTTATAAATTGATTTGCAGGTCATTGAGGGAAATAAGTATTGACCCCTTTAACTTAGCACTTGGTTTTGTTTCCTTGTAGTTGGCCACCAGGTTTGCACACATGTCAGTAGGGATTTTGTCCTACTCCTCTTTGCAGATCCTCTCCAAATCATTAAGGTTTCGAGGCTGATGTTTGGCAACTCGAACCTTCAGCTCCATCCACAGATTTTCTATGGGATTAAGGTCTGGAGACTAGCTTGGCCACTCTAGGACCTTAATGTGCTTCTTCTTAAGCCACTCCTTTGTTGTCTTGGCTGCGTGTTTTGGGTCATTGTCATGCTGAAATACCCATCCACGACCCCTTTTCAATGCCCTGCTGAGGGAGGGGAGGTTCTCAACCCAAGATTTGATGATACATGCCCCCGTCCATTGTCCCTTTCATGCAGTGCAGTTGTCCTGTCCCCCCAAAACATAATGTTTCCACCTCCATGGCGAGTTTTGTTGATGCCAAGAGCTTGATTTTTGGTCTCATCTGTCCCACAACACTTTCACCCCAGTTCTCCTCTGATCATTCAGATGTTCATTGGCAAACTTCAGACGGGCCAGTACATGTGCTTTCTTGAGCAGGGGGGAATCTTGCTGGCGCTGCAGGATTTCAGTCCTTCACGTGTAGTGTGGTTGGTTTCTTGGGGGACTATGGTCCCAGCTGCCTTGAGATCATTAACAAAATCCTCCTGTGTAGTTCTGGGCTGATTCCTCACTGTTCTCAAGGATTTTTGAATCTCCACAAGGTGAGAACTTGCATGGAGCACCAGACCAAGGGAGACTGGCATTTATTTTGTGTTTAATTTGTGAATAATCGCACAACTGTTGTCACCTTCTCACCAAGCTGCTTGCCGATCGTCTTGTAGCCCATTCCAGCCTTGTGTAGGTCTACAATCTTGTCCCTGACATCCTTGGACAGCTCTTTGGTCTTGGCCATGGTGGAGAGTGTGGAATCTGATTGATTGCTTTTGTGGACAAGTGTCCAGCAGGGGATCGAATACTTTTTTCCCCCACTGTACTTTTTATTTAAAAGGCCATCCTTCTTTTTCTAAATATCTTGATCTAGAAATAGTAACTCCACAGTGGGTTGATAAACCAATTGTAATTATATTTATATGTGGACTGTTTGTGCAGTAACTGGGATCTTTGCGGTGTCACTTTAATGTACATATATAAACAGAGTGTTACTTCCTTTTGGAGTGCAGAATACTGAAGATACTGAACACTCTAGGTGCCATTGGTGGCAAGTTATCTACCCCATTGGTCCTCAACAGACAGTCATCTTTATGGATCGAAACCTACACATCTGTATTTGGGGTATTGCTGGGAAAGGTTATTAGAAGCAAACTCTCCATTGTGAGATGCTTGCTCAAATACTACAAGATCTGTATTATGTTACTAGTGTTTGTAAACTTTACATACCTATATTTATACATGGCCTTTTGTGGCAGTTTTTGTCGTTCAGTTGTGCCCGATTCTCCGTGACTATTTTTACCACAGCATGCCAGGCGCCATTGTTATGCTTTGCAATAAAAACATTATGGATAAGATAATGGAGTTGGTCCTTCGCCAGTGGACGGAGATCTGTCTGACCTCTGCTATGACCTTCTTATCTTGGTCTAGCTACATTTTAAATGGTATATAGCTCAGCTTCATTGAAGTAAGGCAACCCTGCTTATTGCTACCCTGATGAGCTCTGATTTGTTACAGCGTTCTTTTCAGTTCCAATTCCCTGCTCCACGCTAAACCTCGCAATATATCATTTTTGGGCGCGCCAAATCACATTTGGCCATTTATATCGCCACTAAGCGCTGTCCGATTCCCATAGCGCTCAGGCAGATAGGATGCCCACTTAGCGCTGTTGTACATAGCACATCTACATGCAGAAACGCATATGGAGCGCAAAACCAGGTATTGCTGTACACAAGCCCATTCACCATGCCAAGGTTGCAATCCAGAACAGGTTTTGCAATTTACTCCTTTTATTTCACTTTTCAATTTAAAACTTAAATCTTAACCCATTGTTAACATATTGTATATCAATGTATTTTAAATCTGCACATGCACAAGCTGCTTACTACAAAACCCAATTAAAGTTATAGCTATCCTTATCTTTAGTGCTACCTAAAAAACAGTGTTATATGGAAGAAATGGTTCCATCCAGCAATAACTTGCCAGTTAATATATAACTAAAGGACGACTGTGGTCATTTATTTATATATATATATATATATATATATATATATATATATATATATATATATATATATATATATATATATATATATATATATATATATATATATATATATATATATATAATGTTTTTTTTTTTTTTTAAACCAATAAATAGCAGAAGTTAAAATAGTATAAAAATAGTCATCAATTTGTATTTAGTACCCTTGTTCAAGAGTGCACAGAGAAAATTACCCTTCTTACCCCCCCCCCCCCCCTCTTTCAATAATATACTACAAGCTCATCTTTTTGGTAATGGTGGTATCGCTATCATTACTTTTTAGATGTACGATTATTTGAGTTGGCTTACAATTTGGACAAACCAAATACACAACCTTTTCATTTTTATGTGCTATTAATCTTTACTATTTTTGTTCCATATTCTTTACCTAGCTGATTCTGTCTGCTACAATTTCAGGAGGGTGTACTGTTAGGAACTAATAACCTTCAATTGCTCTTGCTGAATGACTGCACTAGCAACATTTTGCAGATAGACGCTTCCTCTGCGTTAAGTCTCTTCCTACCTTCAGAAGCTGATCAGCAGGAACCAAAATGGTTGATTTTTTGTTTTTCCCTACATTATACATATATTTTTAAATTGAAGCTGCATAGTTTTGTTGTACATTGTAAAATCATTTGGCCTCTTTCCAGTGTAGCTCTTAATCCTACAGTAGTCCTTTTTAAGATGTCTTGTTTGTCTTATTTACTGGTATCGCACCTCCGATTCTGAGATGTACTTCGTTTGCAAGACATGGGGTGTGGGTATTTCTATCAGACGGCAGATCACACCGTGCATAGCATATTGCCAAGTGTGAGCATATGTATGGAGGAAGAATTGGATGCCACCTCAATCATTCTAGGAATTGTATGCACATTATTTGTACCAGTAATTATTGCTTATTAGTAGTCAGGCTATGGATAGCAACTATATTTCACTTTCAAAGAAGTAGCTGAACCAAGGAAAAAGTCATTGTTAAAGGGCCAGTGTAAGGTCTCTGTTAAACCTGATTTTTAGTTCATGGTTAATTAACATGAACTATGCATGTGCACATGGCAGCAAATCAAAGTTTTATCCATAACCTATCATTTTTAAAACCGGTAACCTCATTAATGGTTATTGCTGTACCCCTGACAGCCTAATCAATGTTTCACTTCCTTTTAGTAGTGCTCAGGGCAATGAGAGAGGTGGGGAGGGGAGTGAACTGTGATTTTAAACTTTATATGCTGCGGTTTTCACGTGTGTGTGTGTTTTTTTTTTTATTTTATGTTAATTAAGTGTAAACAAAAAATAGGTTTGCAGGTTCCCTGGTGGTCCAGTGGTTAGGATTCGGTGCTTTCACTGCTACAACCTGGGTTAGATTCTAGTCATGGAACCACCCTGAAGCTGAGCAGGATTGGACCTGGTTAGTATTTGGATGGGCGATCACCTAGGTATACTAGGAGCTGTATGTTGTGGTCCACTGGAGAAGGAACTGGTAACCCACTCCAGTATCTCTGCCATGAAAACCAAGTGGGTCAGCATGATGTGTTGCAGTCCAAGAGGTCGTGAAAAGCTTGACACGACTGAATGACTCCCAACACAAAAACAAATTTAACATAAAAGCTTACACTGGCCCTTTTAGCAAAATGAAAAACTGCTGTTCCTTCACTGAAGACACCATTTAGAAGTGCCAGATAAAATAACAAGGAAGTGATAAATAGAAGCCTTCTGTGCTGGCTGCGGGCCAGAAGTCAGTCTAATAACCTTGCTAACTGTTTTATTGACACTGCAAAACATCCACAGGATTGCAAGATGGGCAAAGCTCTCTAAGAAGACAAATGCACTTGTTTTTATATTTTCCTGGGACTGGTACATGGAAAGCAAAATAGTTTTTAATGCATTTAAAAGAAACTTTTACAAACATTACAAATGTTTTTTTGTATGAAAAGCCTGTTTATCGTCTTTAAAACGGAGTACTGTGCTAGTCAATTAATTCTTACAAGATTCACAAAGGTCCAAAGATATTTGGGAACATAAATTCAAGTTCCTGAATCTATATTTTAGTACAATTATATACACACACATACATTTTGAAATATAAAAGCATTCAAACAAGTCCAGGAATGTTACACGGAGAAAGATATCTGTAGTAAGGAAAACATTTATGTTTATTTATGAAAATGAAAGCATTAAGAGGGATAAATAGTAAATATAGGAGGCTGCAGAAATGCAGAAGAAAGGGTTGAGGCCCTACATTGGGTCCAGATTTACCTATTGACCACCTCTACAGTAGAAGTTTTCATTGGAAGACAAACATGACTCATAAACCTATCTTACTAACTATACAGAATAATTCCTAGCCTTGTGTATGTCCTGACAGAAAAGCTTGATAAGGCAAGATATATATGGTTTTATTTAGAAGCCTGTGTATAACCCGGTGTGAATAAGTATGAGAAACAGCTGAGGAAGTATTAGACACTCAGTCACACTCATTGACACTCACTCGCACACTCACTCGCTCACTATTGTCAGTAATTTGATACAAGATGGCTAATACATGTGTAAACTATTTCTTTGCCCTAAAATTTCTTGCATCCCTTGTAATAAGGATATATATATATATATATATATATATATATATATAATATATTTTAAGCACACCAAAATAATAATTTAATACCAATAAAAAATAATGTTCTATATTAATTTTTTGTTTCGATGGTAAATGGAATACTTTTGTACTCCTAAATATGTTTTAAAGCTATACTATATCCACGCATTTCTTCCTTAATTTTATATCATTTTCTTCACACCATGCCATCATACATTTGCCTGCTGTTACATTGCCTCTATCCATGTGAATATAAACCAAAATACTGAATAAACAGAACATCTGAATATTTATTTAAGTCGTTTTATCTTTCAATTAAGCAGGTTTAAAAGACCTGTATTATTAAAAATGATTTTTGATACATTGCCTTAATTTCTCGCTACTTAGGTATTGTGCTCATTGTCTTGCCTACAGTCACCTAAATCTGAGCATGCCTAATTTTATTATTTTTTCTGTGTAGCCAACTGCATGGAAGCCTCCGTGACCATTCATGTAATTAAAGCATAGATGTCAATTTAAAACTTCAAAACTTCAATTTTGTTTTGTCGTAAGTTTTTTTTATTTTTATTTTGTTATTATCTATAGTTTTAAAGTATACCATATGTGTGAGATTTTCATAATAAAACCGTAGTCTCACTCCTTTCTTCAGGACTTTTCTCATGCTTCCCCTATTCTTTGGAACTCCTTGTCTTGCTCCAGTAGACTATTCTCCAGTCTAAAATCCTTCAAAACCACACTAAAAACTTCTCTGTTTAAAGAAGCCTATCACCTTCAGCCTTAATATGTGTAATACATTGTACCCTATACCTCACTCATACCCTCTAGACCAGCCATACTCAACCTTTTTTGTGTTTTTGTTTTTCCTTGGGCCACATACATATGTTTACAACATTATCTGGACCTCAGCATAGCACGCTATACATTATAATATAATTATACAAAAAATAAAACTCAATCCTAAAAGTAACAAAGCTTTATTTAAAAAATAAAATAAAATAGTGGGATATTTGATACAGACACAAACTTTTGACTTTTTTTAGACTAATCAGGTTTAGAATTGCTACATGCTACTCTCAATACGTCATCAAGGTGAGAATCAGTAAGCCGATTTCTATTTATGTCCTTTGCATATTTCATTTTAGAATAGGATTATACGCAAAGATACATTGATGCAAACAACGTGAGGTGAGCACATTTTTGCCTTTTATTGGTCAGGCACTAGTTTTCAAAACTATGTGTAATCCTTACCATCCCTTTTTCTTTAAAAATAACTTCCAGATTTGTATTGTTTTTGAACCTGATGAATTTGTCGAATAGTTTTGCATAATGATATGCAAATGCAGCTAATTGTGTAATAGTTGCTGCTTCTAAGTGCCAGGGATTTTCTACAAGTTACAGACTATTCTTTACATTTCTTAAATCCTGAAATCTGCTCTTGGAAGCTTGCCGGGCCGCAGGTTGAGTGTGGAGGCTATCCGCCTTATTAAACTGCAATTCGGCAAATTCTAAAGGGCTCTATATAAGCACAGCGCATTTTTTTTTTTTTTTTTTTTACAGAAGTTTTTAGTTTGTGAACTTCTATCCAAAAGCAAGGTCTTCATGATCTAAAAACTTCTGTAAAAAAATATGCTCTGTGCTTATATAGAGCCCTTTAGAATTTGCCAAATTGCAATTTAATAAGGCTGTAAGATGGTTAGTTTGCGAGTTCTCAATCTTACTTTGTATGCTTGATTTTAAATTTAGTAACAAGGCCCTTCATTATTTTGTAGTTTTGTTAAAATAGTTTTTTCCTTGTATTTAACCACTGTGTAGCGCTATAGAATATATAAAAGTTAATAATAGTCCTTTCACTTTGTGTGTTTGTGTTTTATATATATATATATAAACCTCCTACAGGAGGTACAACAGTACACATGCCAATTTACTAATGGGCTGCATCAATTCCATAAGGGTGAAATTGTGCACATAGACACAAATGCCTTGTATAAACTGTTGCTATCGGTATGGGGAAGCAAGTAATTTTATAAAGATAATTATATTTTATTATCTGGAAAATCCTAAAAGTGTTCAATTCAAGGTTCTTCCCAAACACTTTTAGAACTTCCTTGATAGCAGCAACATAATATAACTTTGTAGTGTTTGTCATCTATTTTAATATTGACTAAACTATTTTTCTAGATACCAATTAAATGGACTCGATAATAATTTATTGGCAATGGAATCCACACAAGTATCTAAAAAGAGCAAAAATAGCTATTTTTGTAGTAAGTTTATCTTAAAGCTGTCGCATATGGAAACCAAGAAGAGATGCTTTGCCTGTCGAGTGTGAATCCCATCTTCATATCCAATTATATTTTGGTAAGTCTTGTTGGTGGACAGAAGAAGATATGACATTGGGTCCTGTTGTTCTTGTAGGTCTACTTTTAGGGTTGAAAAAGAGTTTTGATTTGGGAGCATTTACATATTTTTGTAGATGCTTTTATCGGGTCTATGACGAAGTATTAATCCCAGTTTTGATTCTTTTGGTTTTTTAATGTGCCCCAGAATTGCATATATAGACCTACACAAATGGAATAATATCCCTGTTGGCAAGCCTGGGATTATGTTTATGAAGATTTGACATTCTCTTTTGTACAGATCTCTCAGAAGACATTAAGTTACGCACAATGGTACTGATAATTGCTGCATAGTATTAAATGCAATGAGAATCATTCATGTGTATATCATTGCAGTATCTGTTTTGTTTTTTGTGTTTTTACAGTCTATTGCCAAATATATTCTTTTTAAAATATGCTCTATATTAACCAAATGTAAACTTGTTTGTTTGTGATTTCTCTGTGTTAATATACAAGTTGACTATTTTAGTAAACCAGAAATGAAAAATCTATAAACCAATTAGTTTGGATTGTTTTATGGCTTATGCGCCGTGTTGATCTGGTTTGCTGAGAAGTATTGTTTTAGTGAAGGGGCTTATGTACTTCAATGAAGCAGTGAGCTATGGACAGGTCATAGCAGAGAGTTCAGACAAAATGCGGACCACTGGAGAAGGAGTTGGCAACCCACTCCAGTGTCTTTGGTTGTGCTGATCCATTTGGTTATCTTGGCAGACACATAATTATTGTGCCTGGTGTGATGTGGTCCATACGACTAAACAAACACAAGAGTAAAGAAGCTATACCAGAAATAGTTGCCACTAATCTCTAACATGGTCATATTTTGAAAATGACACAAAATACATTGTGGCCTAAACAGTTGGTATAAGAAGTAGAGTGAAAATAACTTTTTTCAATAGTGATCAAGACTTTTTTTTACAATAGCAGTAATTTTAAAAAAACATAAGGAAGCGTGTTGGAATCCATGTCAAATATGGAACCGTAAGGGTTTTTTTTTTTGTTTTTTTTTATTGGGGATTGGATTTAGGAAACAGGCCAGACTAACACATATGAGAACTTCATCAAGTAATTCTGCTTCATGCACATTATTAAACCTAAATATATCAGTAACTGTTAAATTAACAAGACAGGTCACCATTTAATAACTCACAGTTTCAGTATCCTTTGAACAATGTGTTTTCTCTATAATGTTTGTCTTTAGCTTTTATAAGAAAAATGATTTGTAGGTATTTAGAAACGTGCTTCCTTTTTCTTAACGGCAACAAGAGAATAGGAAATCCAGCTCTTAAAGATATTATTTCTGTCCATATGAGTGGTCACTGAAAACAAAGGCTTGGTGAGTGTGCTCGGTTTGTTACGACTCCATTCTCTCTGCCACTCTACCCAGTCTTGGATTTCCTGTTTAAGTCAATGTGCTTCCTGACAAGTCATTCAGTCTTCTGTTGTATTTCCTGAAACCCAGCAGCTCTCTGCCAATTTACATCATACTCATGCTTCAAAGATGTGTTCCTCATATTTACAGTATGACTCTGATTACCGGCATGACAGAATATTGTGCTGGATACTGACCGTAGCATCAATGTTGCCACATTATCTTATTTTTTTCAGACTTGTATTCATTTTTTTTATCCGTTCAGCTTACTTAGAAATACAATCTTGACTGACCCAGAAATTGAAGTGTTCCTTTATTTTTGTATATACAATTAATAGAGAATTTTCTATTAGTACATTATCTGTACAGATCACAATTACTAGCATAGACGTTATATTCTACAGCTTCAAAACATATGAATATGTGTAACCTCCATTGTTGTGTGTAAGCCCTGAAGTGTAAAGATGTTCTTGAAATCATTAAAGGCATACTTAAGTTTGCTGGTTTATGAATGCATCTGATAGAGGAGAATAAGTAGTGTATGCAAAAAAATTGTTTGCATGACCAAATATCAAAATAAACATTTAAACACTTACATTGAAGTCTCTTGTAATTTCTGACAGTTGAAGGACCACTGTTGTCACAATCACAATTTGACTTTATTTTTTTTAAATAGTTTGTCCATTATAAATAGCAAAAAGCATTTTTTTTTTTTTATTTTTTTTTTCATATTCTCTGCAGTTAGGATTTACAAGAGACTGCTTTTATTTTTTTGTTAAATTTGGTTTGTGGGAATTTTCTATGTAGGTAAGATTTCCTTTAAGCTCTTATCCTCAAAATAATGCTTTAGATTAGATTAAATTGGAACCCAATTTGTATGACAGATAACTTCTCAGTTAACAGTGTTAACAAAAAATGGCTGCCGCCACACATGTACATAGTATTGTATAGAACAGGATATTTAGATTTTGAATAGTTATTTTTACACTTTCTTAAAAGTTTGCTTGCTTATCTACTGTAGTTGTTCAAAAGAACATACTGTAATGGGTTTCTGTGATCCTTTCACTTAAGATCGTCCGGATCAGGTGGAATGTGGGTGAGAATGAGGGAATTCCTTGTGATGAACAAGGCAGAGAAGGAGAACTAGTAAAGCAAACCTATAGAGGAGTATGACTATAGAGCCAAATGAGTTTGAGTCAGATGATGATGATGATGTTTGAGTGTGTGGACTGTAGTGGACACTTGGCACTGCAGTGCCACATACCATCCCAGGCTCTTCCTGCTATTTCATACCAGTGCCCTGACAAGGTACAGCTGCTTAGACTACAGATGCATGCGAGACCAGAGTTTTGGCAGGCTGTTTTATTTCAAATTTAGATATTTTTATAAAAATACAATGAGTGATAACTAAAAGATAATTTGTAAAGTATAACCAATTCAAAAAAGAGACTTTATGTATGTCTCCCTTTTTTTACCCCTCTAACTTTCCCTGTTAAAAGTCCTAAAACTGCTGACCACCACTTTTATTCTAGACTGCTAGGTTTTACTAGACTTCTGTAGGTAATCTTTTTTTTTTTTTAACTATATCTAGAAGAGGTTCACAAAATTGTAAAAGCCAGTTAAAATATTAGCTGTGTGTGTGTGTGATACTGCTGCAGCAAAACATGAAGCATCAAATATGTATGAATATATTTTTGAATTCCTCTTGGACGAGAGTACAGAGATCTTTGAAACCTTTTTCTGGCATATTATATGGGACCATATGTTGGCCCAGGCTGCTTTGCATATATGTAAATAGGTGTATACAGAGCAACCAAACATGTTGAGCCATAAGTATAATGTCAGGAGCTGTGACGCAAAACCAGCTAAGACCTGTAGGTTTAGTATGTGTAATGTAGCAAGCACAGAAAGGTCAAGCATGGAAAGTGTTTCCCTGTCTCTACATGATTTACCTGGGTAGCATTCCCGTCACTCGCCCAGTGTTTTTTCCCTTTCATAAATTACTTCCAGAAACTTTTGGCGTTTTTTTTTTTGGGGGGGGGGGGGGGTTAATATTAGTAATGACAGATATTTCCTGCGTTCCAAGACTCCTCCCACCCCAGGACGCTTATCGGTGGAAATCAAAATGACAGATAATTACGTATGAAATAGAATATAATAGAGGCTGCATAATTTTACATTTTGCATATTTTTAAGTGTAGCTTTTCAGTTTAGTATATATACTCCTACAAGACACTGCCATAAATTCACGTTACTCAGCTATACATGAAGGCGATTCTAGACCTTGTAATCTGTGCTTGGCTATCAGCAGTGTTGGAAGAAGGACAGTCACTTATAAGACTTCTGCACAAGGCAAATGTCATGTGCCTATGTTTTTCAAAGCATTTTCCTTGTCTCTGATATGTGGCCTTTGAAGCGCTTCACATTGTTGTGTTTGACGCCAAAAGGGCAGCTGTGTGTCACTAACAGATGGTGCTTTTCGTTTCCTTGCCACTAATTAAAATCATTAAAGCTTTTAGCTGCAAATGTGCGGTAAAAAGAGGAAATGATGATCATCAAATCTTTTGGACTCTCCAATAATTCTGTAAATATGCAGTACTGTACCCACTGGTGTCCGGAAATAATGTGTTGCGTTGTATGTGTGTGTGCATATGTGATGCATCTTCTCAGTTTCTGTAGTGCTTCTGAAATCTTGAGTTGTGTTCATCTCGGTTTGTGATGAGTTATTGTATTAAATGAACGTAGAAGGTTTCTGTATCTTACTAGGTATGTTCTATGCCTATGTATTTATTCATTTTTATGTACTTTTGTTTTATTAAGAAGCTTTTTGTGTCCTAATATCACAAATATTCCGTCTATGGGGTTGTGCTCTACAGTGTAGTGTACTTGGAAAACCTGCTCCCTGATAGGCTACTACACTGCACTTCAAACACTATAGGGACTCTTTGCATATGCTACAGATGGTAGACTAGTTCAGGAACTATCTGTATGATTTTAGACAGTAAAAACAGCACTTTTAAGCACTAATAAAGCAAAGTATTTGAAAGTGAATTAATACCTAGGTATATTCCATACCTAGTATACTCTAGAAATCTTCTCTGTCACTTTTTAATATTGTTTGCTAGTCTGAAATTAGTTTTATCATAATGTCTTCTTTGCTAGGTCAAGTTGTGAACATTTATGAGTCAGTTTCTGCAAATTTAAAGTCAATTACATGACACCTGCAGGAAATCAATCAAGTAAACTTTCCATGTAGCTATTCTATTCCTCCTGTGTGTAATCCATACAGTCTTCACTGCTCCTATAAGGGATTTTACCCAAGGTGCCATTTACATGGTTCCCATAAGAAATCTACTGTAGTGTTGCGTGTTCCTGTAAAGTCCCACAAGTGTTTGCAGTGTGCTTAAACCCTATTTGGAAACGCCACTTCCTGTAGCACCAGCTAAACCTCTACCGAAAGTTGTTACAGATCACCATGGGCCCTGTCACTATCTACCATAGCGTTCACTGTAGCTCTCCATGCCCCAATAAATATTCCTATGGACCCCGATGGGACTTCTAATTATAGGAGTTTGTATGGGCCCTATAATGTTGCCTAAAATAAAAAAGAATTACAGACAAAACATTTAAAATGAAGATGACCTATTTACAGTAAAAATAATAAAATAAGGAAGAATTTGGCCTGTAAAGGATAAGAGTTAATTAATACATTACACTCCTTGATGACGCTCCAGGATGTTTGACACCCTGTTCAGTGATTGTCCCTGGATAATCAGCCATCCATATAGATTGAAAAAAAAATGGTTGTCTTTTTTTTTTTTTTTTCCTTGGCTGCAGACCCTCAAATTTTCTCTTCAGTGGCAGAAATGGCCATCCAACAAAAAACACATGCACTAAAGACCCCCATAGTAGAGTTAGGCTGTCATGGGGTCCATAAGAACCCTTACTGTAGGGGTAGAATCCCATGGGGTTCATAGGAACCTTTATGCCATGGATAAGGATGCCATGGGGTCAGTATGTTTAGAATACCATAGGGTTCTTGGGGATACCCACACTCCTAGGAGGTTGTAAAGGACACAAGTGAGATAAGAGTGTTGCTCTATGAGTAGGTTACTGTCCCTTACAGAATAAGCCTACTTAAGTATTAATCCTCCTCAGATTGAGCGACTCCCTTTTTTTTTGTGTGTGTGTGTGTGTTTTGTCCTTACTGAAACAAGTCACAGTTGGGAGTGAGAGCACTTCTTCATCCGGACTGTCTCGCAAGTGCCTAGACTTTGATGGACTATTATTGATCAAAACATCCTCTTCTGTGGAAGACACTTCTTGTAGGTTACCATCCTGGTAGTGTTTGAGGATTTGTGTTGGGGGACACTGGACTGTTGGGGACTGTGGCCTGGGCTGGGCAGAGTTACCTTGTTTATCACTATGGTTATGCATTGTTTATCGCTTATGGTTTTAAGATGACATCTGTGTTGTGTGTATTATGATTTTGTTACAGCGTGAATATGGGTTTCTCAGGAACAAGAGCGCTTTGGGTTACCATAATAACAGTAACGGGGAGGTCATACACTGTTAGCTTTGTGCTGACTCACCCAGCCCCATCTGAACAAGGATCTGGGGGACTTAAGTGCCATCAACTGCTTGTCTGGTGGGTCCTTGAGAGCTAGGTTAATTTTCAGAAGATACTTGTACACATAGATCCTGTGTTGTCGCAGATTACTTTGTAATAGCCTAGACATGTCTAAGTTAGATGGTCTGCTCAAGCAAGATCCTGGAGTATGTTAATTGGTTCTTGTCCATCTTCTGCAATTAGAGGTGTAAAAGGACTGCATGATTCGGCTGGATAGGATTGAGCTAGGGTCTTACCATGTCCAATTGAAGTAGCAGATTGTGACCCATACCCTTGTTATTAAGTCTTTAAAACTCTTACAAAAGTGAGTTTACAACAGTGACTTGTTTACCATTAAACTTGCTTGTTAATTTTGTGACTCTAGACTTTCACATTTTCCCTTCTAGGATTGATTAGTGCATTATAAAAAGTAGTGCGTTTTGTGTTCTGGTGTAGAGAGTCACGTTTTATTGATGAGTCCATCTAAGTGGAGATTTTTCTTTTTTAGCTTTATTTTTCTTTTAATCAAATATTGTTTGCAATGGAGTTCTCATTGTGGATCGCAGGAAATAACTGCAGAAAGTACAATAAATAAACGAGGCTTGCTCCCGTGAATGCATTTAGCCTATCTATTCAATGGGCAAATGAAAAAAACTCTTCAGTGTTTTATTATGCTTTCAGGCATATGGCATCAGTGCAAAACCACTACACTGTGCCATGTATCACGTGCATTGTGACATACTGATGCAGAAACAATAGGCGTTCACCATAAGACTGAATCCTGTGAGTGTTCTAAGAATCACATAAATGTTTCATTAGATGATAACAGAACTACAAAGTGAAAGCACTGAAGGTAAGTGCTGATAGCACTTAGGGGCACAAAATAACCTGTCCTTAAAATGTTCACTGTCTACCACTTATAACCAGCATCATCCGATGGTATTGAACTTAGTGTGACAATAATATATGTATTGAATCTTCCACGTATTTAGATAGATTACGCACCTATTGCCGAGGTATATATTTTGCAGATTTTTTTTATTTTATTATTAGGTTGAAAAATGTTGTGGGAGCTTTGGAAAAGGAATGCATGAAATGTTATCTGAATTTATTACAGTTTACCCAGACCGCAAGCTCTATGGTAATATGTGTATATATATCCTTCTACTCCATGTGTTGTGTTGTATTAGGTGGGTTTTTTTTTGTTTGTTTTTTTGTCGTTTGCTTCCATGGTGTGTGTTGGATTCCTTGGGTATATCCAGATCATCTTGTGCTGAATTCTCTGTAAATTTAAAGGGTCATTGTACCGGTCATACAATATGATTTCACTATCTAGCTTTATAATTAATGTTTGAATAAAAAAAGTGTAATTTTAAATTTTTACAAATGAAATTAGCGTGGTTTCTTCCAGCAAATGTGTATCTCTGTACACCATGGTACATGTTCAGATGGTAAAATTGGATCTATCCAGAAGGCTGTCCTCATTTATTTATGACTAGTCTAGATTTACCTACAATAGCCACTGTGGGGAGGAGGCAGAACAACCGACCCCTATCATGGCAGAACCTATCCCACCTGATGGGGGGAGTGGGTTGAGCAATCTATCTGTTACATTTTGAAACACTAAATTTAACATGTAAATGTTTAAAGCTACATTGAATTTTATTGGTAAATGGTAACTAATTAACTAAATCGATGAAAGCATAATGTATGAGCACTACAGTTGTCCATAAATCTGTTCTAATTAGCTTACTTAAATGCGGTTATATACTAATTGTTTCTCAAACTGATCGAAAACACATTAGTATTTGGTTTGCTAGACCCCCTTGCCAATGCTTTTCTACAATTCTGGCCTGTGAGTGATTGTTGCCCCAGTGTATGTCATCTCCTATGTTTTTGCCTGTGTGCCACAGAAGCCTGGATCAGAACAAAATGGATAATCCACTTTGATGTATTTTTTTTATTAGTGGTTTAACACAGTGTGCTCTCAAATAAAATAAACTTGTCTGTCTTATCCAACCAAGGATTGCATCCTCATATCTCCTCCTTAAGAGTGGTATGTTTCTAGTTCCATGTAAGTTATAGGGAATCATGGAGAAGCCAACATGCAAATCTCATTGTAAAATATGGTTGTTGGGATGGATGATTTAGGTGGGTTTTACTCAAATGCACATCATACTGTACTTTATTCTTCTCTGTGTTTTTTCCCCCATGTGGTCATGGAAAGCTGAACATTCTTTTATTTTTTATATCTCTAGAATCTGTGTAAAAGAAATAACAAAAATATGAAATAAACAAAAACCCTCTTCAAAGTGTTTTTTTATTATTTCTCTTTTATATCAAGTCTTATAAATTACCAAATGCTCCATAAGAGACCAGGACTTGAACTGAATGTGTATGAAACTCGTAATGTTTTCTGTAATGAATAAGTGCTTGAAGTGAATAAGAGGATGAATAGGGAGCATAGACATTAGGGAATTAATTCTCTAGAGTATCTGAGTGAATATATTCATCAAGAGCCACTTAAAATAAATAACATTTACATGAAAATAGATAAAGGCTGACAAAAGGGAGACAACAAGCTCATCATTACCATCAGTTATCTACTCAATCCAGTACAAAATGTGAATTACAGCACTGGAAATGTTATAGAATCAGACACTTTTGTCAGTACTGACAAACATTTTAATGAGAGTGTTTATTGAAAATTTCTGATTTTTATTTATTGCTGGATTTTGAAATTCAGAATCCATTAGTATTGCAACACTAGGCAACATTTTACAGACTAACAATACAACAAAGTCCAAGCAATGTCACTAGGAATGGTCTGTAAATAATACGTGAGAATAAATGAAAGTAGTGTAAGAATTAGTGCTCCAGTTTTTGCTCTCTATAAATATATATAAGTCTATACATATTTATCAGCTTG
The DNA here is from genome assembly GCA_027410445.1 of Discoglossus pictus. Classification (NCBI taxonomy): domain Eukaryota; kingdom Metazoa; phylum Chordata; class Amphibia; order Anura; family Alytidae; genus Discoglossus; species Discoglossus pictus. The sequence goes on along the minus strand of CM050167.1, from coordinate 287,713,911 downwards.
TTTCCATTTTATTTTGATAAAAACAGACATCAAAGTAATGTTATTTTTAACTTTTGTATTGCATTTAATGTTAAAATGTAATACATTTACCAAACATATTGTTGAAAGCTTGATTTTATAGTGGGAATTTTTTTTTTTATATATATAATTTTCCATGTATAGTTGGTAAAATGCTCTCAGGATTCAAGCTTAAACCAATACATGTTGAAAAATGTGTCTGGCCTCTGGGGTACTAAAATGTCCCAGAGTTCCCAGCACTTTAAGCTTAACGTTTTTGATTTATTTCAGGCATCTATCTTTTTAGACTTTTCAGTGTTTTCCAGTGTACTTCGGTTTACATGGTGCATTCTCACACAGAGTTGTATGTTTTTGTTACAGTTTCTATATACCTATATATGCTTTAAATGTAGGTTATCTGTAACTAAACTAAACTAAATAGTTATTCAACAAGTAGCAGGAATTCCATCTATCAATATGATGAGGTCTCCTAGAGTTGAAGAAAGGCTTTGGTATTTTGGCTGACATTTTGAATGTGCAGTAGCCAAACAATATCCCCAAAGCCTACAAAAAGTTTTATAAAATAATTTGGTAAATGGCCTTATTTATTAAGATGATACATTGAAAAAGGACTGAAAAATTACTCCAACTTCACATTTGTCATATTTCAGAATTAGTGGGATTTATTTACCGTAATAATGGAATAATGCAGTTTTGCTGGATTCAGATGTCTGTATAAGTTGCCACTGATGAAAGATTATAAGGCAATGTTTGCCTGAATTGCCAGCATCTACACATGAGTGTATAATGCATCTCTATGAAGGACGGCCTTCCAGGAGCACAGAAAATGGTAGCCAAGAAGACTTTATAGAAGACACATAGACACGTTTTTAGATCTTCTATCCCTCTGCAAAAATATATATTGATAATTAAATATAGAAATAGCCACTAACAATATAAATTGGTATATGATAAACCACTATATACCGTGAATACAAGTATTACATTTGACTCCATTAAGCAGTGTGTTCATAGTACGCCTGGTAAACCGGATATGTCTTATCTAGAATTTTGCAGCGTTGTCCTTATCAATTTTTTTGTCCCAAATATATTAACTATAAAACTTTCTCTTGTAGACTTCTTGTTGCTGAACATCTTACTCTGAATCATGAAGAAGTTTAAGAGGAGGCTTTCACTCACATTGCGGGGCAGTCAGACAATAGATGAATCTCTGTCTGAGCTGGCAGAACAAATGACTATAGAAGAAAATAGCAGCAAAGATAACGGTAAGTATCTGTGATACCATTGTTGGAGCCTCCATGAAATGGGCTTGGCCTTTTTGACAACCATTACCAAAATAAATACATTGCACTCAAACATACATTTGATTTTCTTACTTGATGTTCTCTTGCTTTGAAAATTCCAGAAGTGCAAAATTTAAAAGAAAACACATTTTACTCTTTCAACCAACATGTCATTTGTGTCCCTCCTTCCATTTGCCATTGGGGGCCTCTCAACACTTGCTATTGGATAGTCTCAAAACTTTCCTTTTTCCTCTTTGCATTGATTGTGGTATTCTCCCTTCCCTTGTCTGCTTTATTTGCTCTTTATTTCTAATTGTTCTTCAATTGACTTCTGTATTATTATCTATAGAAGTAAAAACTATCTAGATCAGGGGTGTCCAAGTTCCGGCTGGGCCACACACAGGCCTGGATTTAAAGATAGCCCTGCTGCACACAGGTGAGAATATAATTTCTTCAGTCATCCTAACTGACTCATCTGTGCACATAAAGGAAATCCACAAATCCAGGCCTGTGTGCGGCCCAACAGGACCGAACTTGGAAACGCCTGATCTAGATTTTAGAATAGCAAGAAATATCCAGATTTACTACATGGGCCTTATGAGTTCCTATAACAGGGGTCCGCAACCTAAAGCCAAATGTGACTCAGTACAGATCAAGGTATAACTATTTTGTCTAACTAAAATCACATTGCTGTTAAATTAATTAAACAAACTGCAATTGACTTAAATTGATGTAAAATCATGCCAGACACTTTATGCAAAACAGAGCCTTTTTAGAACAATAATGACAGAAGCAATATTATGCTGTATATCTTCAGTTATACAAAGTTTATTACATATGTACTGATTTTGTTCATCTCTTGTGATCCAGTTTGATGTGGTTTGGCTCTTTAGCCATAAAGGTAGCAGTCCCCTGTCCTATAATTATTAAAATGGTTGCATCGCAACTTTTATGTATTCTTGTTGAATCTAAAACCAAAAGTATAAAGCCCACAGTGTGTGTGGGGTGGGGACATGATGGAATTTGGTTTGTGGGATAAAAGAGAGGGATATTTAAGTTGTGGAGATACAAATGGAATGTATGCTTTAAGGGACCATAATACATTGCTGGGAGGACCTGTTGTAGTAAGAGAGGCCATTTTAGCTGGTGAAATTAAAAACACAGTAAATGTACATTAAATATGTCAGTTAAAAAATATGGTATAGCTTCAAATGTAAATACATACTTAAAATTGTTTGTTTAATGATATTAAATAGGAGTCTTTACACACCAATAACACACCAAAACCACAAAAAGGAGCAAATTGCCTACAATCTAGGGATGACAGGTTTTACTTTCTAGATTGTTCTGGTGTCACCTTTTGTTTGCAGTACACCTGTAATTTAGATTATTTTTAATGTGCATTTTTTACAATTTAACACCATATTCTATGCTCTAAATACTTTTTTTTACAATGCCATATAATTAAATTATATTACATATACCATAAAGTGTGATTCATTTGCTCTTGGGGCACTTGCATTATAGTTTTAGGGTTAGTAAATATGTCTTTTGACAATACATAATATTTCAGATGTTCACGACTTGTTTTAAAATAAATCCATTGTGAATTGGAGAGAGAGTGACACATGTTGTGATGCAAGCCTGGAACTTATACAAAATAAGGGAGGGGTAAATAAGGTGATGACATTTTTCTTAAACAAGTTTTGCATTTCCTGACAGTAGGATGTAACCTCCTTTCAGACAAGTCCAGTTGGAGGGCAGTCATTTCCTCAGGGGGTACTATAGGCTGGGGCGGCAGGGAAGTAGACTGTGCACTTACTCACCACTGAAATATATCTTTTGATATTCCTTTAGTGTTTTAAAGAGATAACAGTAGCCCACTGCAAAGACTGTTTGGTTTGAATGGAATGTGCAGATCATAATCTCTGAATTCAAAGGGAACATCTCCAGTGGGCAGATTGGGAGTGACAGAATGAGTCTGCTGGCTCACTTGTCAGTGCACAAATGAGAGAATATCAAAGGAATCTTCTATTTCAGCCAACTTTATAATTTTAATGAACATAGTTGAATAATGGTCAATGGCAATGTCATTATATTTACGTGCCTCTCTCTCTGGATGTGCAAAGCCTTTGAGGATAATGCTCCCAAGCATCTCCATGTATTTAAAGCCCCATGAATTGGTCCTGGATACAAAAAATAGAATATAGTATATGAAGCAAAATTACATTTGGAATATTTGTAGACACTGGCAGATTTTCTCAGCCGTTTTTGCATTTTACAAAAAATTTTTTTAAAGGGAAAAGGGCATGGGGTGCATTTGGTGTCATCATTATAGCACCAAATGAGTTAAGTGAATTTATTCTTTTTCTTGGAGACTCTAAAATCTTATGTACATTTATGACCAGAGGCTTTTGGTTTCTTGTATGCAGTATAGAAAAGTATTAACTCATATTTGCAGCTATTGCCTGCTTTGAGCTTCCCTGAGTTTTTTTTCGTGAAGGGCCTCATTCAATTGCTACGTTTTAGTAATCCGGGCTTGCAAATGCTGATTGCTAGCAATGTTGCTATTCAATTGCCTTACTTCCCTCAACGCCTTTGATCTATCGCGTCCGCAAAAAATCCCTTATCGCTATTCAATTGCTCCGATTTACCCTCCGTCAAGACCATAAAAGGATAAACGCGAACCGCAACTTACTTGTACTAATTGTAGCACTTGCAAATGCAAATATAAAATCAGTCAGCACTGTAAATGATGGGGAACACAATGGTTGACATTCAAATTAAAAGCACAACATTATCAAGCTTGTTCATTGCTTAAATCTATTTCATGTTTATTTTCCATCATAAGTCCTACGGGCTTCAACCTCCACGCCCGTAGGACTGGGGAATCCATCCTCCATATGTCATTGAATCCGACGGGCTTGAATAACGAGTTACGGGCTTGGAGGTCATTCACTTTGGACAGAAATTAAACATGAAATAAAGTAGTTGATTTTGCCGATGTACAAGCTTGAGAATGTTGTGCTTTTAACCCTAAAGTCACCCATTGTGTTCCCCATCATTTACAGTGCTGTCTTGAATTTATTTTTGCATTTACAGTGCTCAGAGTTTGCAGGTTCGAAATACGAGTTTCGTCCGCAATCATGTTGAAGCCCTCAAATGCCGATAGCATGGTTTGCGATCAGCGGGAAGGAGGGCTACCTTGTGCGCTCGTCCAATTGAATAGCAGCGTAAACGTAGGGCAAAGCGAGGACTTTACCCGATCGCAGTAGAACAAGGCCCTTAGTCCTGTTGGCAGCATTGCCAAATTAAATTTGAAGCATCTGATTACGCGATCTGCATTAAAGGTCCTCACCCATTTTGTAGAAACAGATATGCAACATAGGTTCTAATACAGAGCTTGCCAAACCAAGGTAACCAGAGACTACTCTTATAAATTTAATGCATTTTGCCTGTAACTTTTATGGTTACAATACATAGTACTATAGTACATTGTGTTTCTTCTCTAGTCTTGTCACCATCTATGTGTGGGATTAAACTCGGATAATGTTTTGAGCAAATTATACAGCTGTATAATGCTTCGATAGTCCTAAAACATTCTGAGCTGGAACAGGAATTCTTTTCATTATACTATACGTTATAATATACATTATGTACTTCAGGGACAGATCATTACACACACACACATTTTCTACACATGCTTTAAGATAATATAATAATTTAGTGTAATGGATTACCAATAATTTATTATTACCGTGAAAATAGTTAAATATGACAGGGATACCAAGCTGTAACAAATATTCAAAAATTCTTAGCAGGGAGTTGGAGTTAAATGTTTAAGCACTCAGCTCATACTCTTCAACTGATTCACACACAAGACAGATTTCTTAAAGCTTGTGGAAGGAAATAACTAGTCCTCTTCTTTTTTTTGGGGTGGGTTTCCAGCTGCGTTTGGATGATTGTACGACAAACTCATGGCATAACTGCACAAAAACAAATTATTTTAGTATATAGCTCAAAAAAATATTTGAAAATAAAAAGGTTTCCATCCCGATATGAAATTAAAATTACACTGCTCATTTTACCCAATTGGGAAACGCCAAACAAAGTGTACCACCTTAAAATGTTTGCTCATCTGCAATGGTTAACCCTTCAGCAACCAAATTGTAGCAACCCTTTAAACCCAACCATGACAAAGTACTTCCCACTTTCCTAATAAATGGTAATTAATCATTTATGTTTAAATAGTACAACCACTGAAGCATTTTTTGTTCTATGAATTAATTACTATGTTTTATAATAGGCACAAGTTTGAACATGTACCAGGTTGAGTTAGTTAAGGTAGTATGCATGGATGTGGGTGGGAGCATTAGCATTAATGCCAGAATATTTGGAAAATGGAACCGAATAGGTTACATCACTCCTACCTCTACCAGAAGCTTCATTAATAGTCAATACTACTAGATGAGTTTAGATGATCAGTTTACTATATTACCTGTGCATTTCACCTGCACTGTTATTAATGTAATATTTTTTTGAAGGCTTTAGTTCTTACGAACCTTATAAAATAGACGGTTGAGGAAAAAAAAAAAAAATATATACATATATATATATATATATATATATATATATATATATATATATATATTAGATATAGATAGATTGATATATAGATATATATAGAATTATAATATTTTAATAATGTGTATTTTACTTTTCTATTTCTTCTCCTATCCTTTTATCTCTGCGTTCTTTTGTAATGAGCCATGATTTCTGCTTACCCTTTCCTGTTACATTTGTGTAAAAAGAGCATGGCATATCCAAGATGATGGTCCCAATGCAATACGGGGATTGAGACACTGCCAGTCTTTGCTGTTTTTGTGTAAAACTTTAGTTGAACATACAGAAGTGATCACATCTTACACACTTGTAATCTGATGTAGAAGCTTGTAAATTACTTTTACATTTCAATATTAGTCTGATGTAATATCAATAAATAGCCCCAACAGTTGTATTACATACATTAATTCATTGAAGTTCTACAGAAGTCAAGGTTAGTGTATCTTTAATAATGTTTTTCTTTACCCCTGTGGGTCACACAACACATATCCCCACAGTATGTGGCGTTTGCTAAAACTGGTGATGTACTTTTCCAGTCTAGCTTTTATTCATCTTAAAGTCTTCAAAGCCCAGCAGAAAAAATGTTTGTGTTGGAGGAGGGTAGTCTGCCTCTACGGTTATTATTCATATTATTTCTAAATAGAAGTATCCCTGAACAAAAGAAGAGATAAATTGCACTTCTTCATTTGACAAGTCAATTTTTATGGCTCCTAATTCAGTTTATTTGTTTTGACTACTGTTCTGCATACAGACAGAGCATGGGAAGTCGTGTTATAGGAGAGTATGATAAATACACTCTGGCACAGCATAGCATTCATTTATTTTATAAGTGGGTCTACATATAGTCCTAATTATTTTACCATTTATTTAACAGAACAGATTTAAAGGACCACAGTGGTCAGTTTATTTCTATGTTTTCTTTTGAATAACAATTGGCAAGGTGTTTTTAGGAAGTACAAAAACACAGCCTTATTTATACCCTACACTTTTATATGCAATTATTATTTGCTGTAGGCTTCTGTTTAATTTACTGAGCCTGCTTCTTTCAGCTCTGTTTTAATAGGATATGTCCTTGTAAACTATTGGGCATTCTTAGACCTAATGAGTGCACTGACATTTTTAAATGCCACATTACCGTTGTGATTAATATCTTGCTTATCCATATTAAACCAGTAATAACATTGTAAACTGAGTGTGTAGGGGTACATATATTGTGCATGGAATGAAACTGTACCACTTTTGTGTACATTTCAGTGTCTATTACAGCATTATCCAAAACCAGAGTATATCCTGTGTAAATAGATAAACATGCTTGAGGTTTAAAATAAAAAAAACAACTTAATTGACTGTTAAACTCCCGGCACAACTTGTGATTTCCTAACACTATTTCTGGGTTGGGCAGTGCCTAGAAATACTGATTTAGTATTTTCCAAGCTAATTCAGCCATATAAGTCCTTTTTGTCACCAGAAGTATAAAAGGAAGCATAATACTCAAGATGGGCAGATAATGGCAGAGAGGTAGGACCAATGGCAGTCCACTGCAGAATTTATTTCAAGATAACCTTATGGATAAGTATGACCGGAGATACAATGATTGTGCCGGTGTGCTGCTGTCTGTATCCAACTCTCTGTGACCCATTGATTGAAAGATTAAACTACAATCATCAAAAATACGCTATTTAATAAATTCAAATTAACCCCAGGTTTTCCAAAATTCCTCACCATTTACTTAAAGCCACTGGTTAGACTTCCTGAATATAACTTTCCAGAGACTCCTGATAGAAGCGTGTGATCCTGCTGGGTCATGACATGCTGATTTATCCCAACACACACACCTTAATGTGTCACTACAAAATATATATATATATATATATATATATAATATATATATATATATATATATATATATATATATAATCAAGTTACTGAACTTTTAAAGTTCCCAGTTATTGCAGAATTGAAAAGTACACATGTAAATAAATATAATTACGTTTTACTGTTATCTAGAAAGGATCTCCATCTGTGTCTTGATCTGTGGCCATTAATTAGCCCTCCGTGGGGAGGGGGATAAGGAAGAACATGCCCAGTTAAATGAATAAATAAATTACAGAACATTCTAACTGGTAATGTTCGTTCTCTCCCCAACTGGGAGAGCTCATTAATGGCCATAGATGAAAAGTTAGAGAGACGGTCCTTTTGCAGATTATTTTTGCTTAGAATAACCCACTTTCAAGCTCAGATATTAAACCCTTCCGCTCATTTCAGCTGTATTTATTTGTATGTATACTCTTAATTTCTGCAATGACTGAGAGCTTTGTTATCTCACATTAAGCATATCATTTTGGCGTGACTTGATCTGATACAGGTATAATAAATAGTTCCCCTTTAAACTTAACAACTCATATAGTTGTTTAAGATCTGGATTTATGTAATTATTGTAAGTAGGTGTGGTGAAAACTGGTTTGTTGTGGTTTGTGGGCTTTAAATCAAAGTGGGCCAAAGGGTTTTTGTTCCTGTTGCCAACTAAAATATTTAATCTTAAAGCAGATTTTTCACTCTTCATTAAAGTGCGTGAGTGACACCGCATTATTACTTGGGTCTTTTGGGTTTAGTTTATTCCAATCCAACTAACCAAAAATATTAATCTAATGGGGTGTTTTTTTTTCTCTGTCATAATGTGTATTGCTAATATTTGCCATATTGATTTGCTACTAATTCTGGTCATAGTGAATTAATGACAGTGATTTATTTCTATATTTTTCAAAATGTAAAAATAAAATAATTAAAAGTCTATTTAACAAAAAATGTAGTATATAACTGAAAAACTAGTAATCCATATTCGGATTGTAATTCTCTGTGAGGTTTAGAGCTAAAAAGGCGCGACGTACATGTGAAGTCCTGAACATGTACAGTACAACATGTGTTCATTTACATCTAATGACAATTGAAGTCCTATGCAATGGAGAAACGCACGCACGCACAAAAACGCACGCAGGCAGAGTTCTTAACCACAAACTGCATTATTTTTTTAAATCTAAACTAGATTCATATTTTCTTCTCAATCTTATGCCAATTAAGAAATGACAGTTTAATAAATTCTTATAAAAACCTGAGATAAAATGAACACATTTTTACATTATTCTGGTCCCTTTAATTTTCACAATGCTTGTTTAAATAGCCGGTGTAGGCTGAAATGTTCATAGCAGAAAGAGATTATAGTGACCAATAAAATGGCATCAACAAACGTCACCTAGGGAGCAGTGTAAAGTCCAGTGCTTAGTCATGGTCTGCAGCCTGGAACAGAATAGGGAAAGGGTGGGCCAGTTTTCACTAATGATTATTTATAAACTGAAAGCATAAAAACATTTAGAATAAATTCTCCTCTTGAAAATATCACTGTCAGTGGTTTACTTTTTGCCTTGTAATTGCACAGTCATTTTTATCTTACCAGAGTAAATTATATTAATAACCTTGGTGCTAATGATTTGTGTTCTTTCTTTTTTTTATTTATAAAGAAGGTGGCCTATATAGTAATGTTTTTACTCTTTCTCTCTCTCTCTCTTTCCCTCCCCTTTCTTCCTGGGTCTTTATCTATCTTCCACAATTTTTTCCTTTTCTGATGGGATGGAACTGTTGTCCTTTGGGATTGGTAGAACCTATTGTGAAGAATGGCAGACCTCCAACATCTCACAGTATGCACTCCTTCCTCCACCAATACACAGGATCCTTCAAGAAACCCCCACTAAGAAGACCGCACAGTGTTATAGGTGGAAGCCTTGGTTCTTTCATGGCAATGCCTAGGAATGGGAGCAGACTAGGTAATTTTTTCCTATTCTATGAACAGCTAAAGGCGCACATAACCCTATAACACTGCTTGCTATCTGTGTGTCATGTGTATGTCATAATATGTATATAACAAATGTTATATCTGTTTGTCAAAGCTGCTAACCAAAGTCTGTGGCATGCATTGTAGAAAAGCCTTCTATTAAATGACTTAATATGTTCATAATACATATGTGCCATCTAACAATTGTTTACTTCATGTCATGCAGACTTGAAATAATGGGACTGGTTCAATATAAATATGTTTACAATATGTTGTCATTTGTGTGTCTGCACATGAAACACCTCTATTGGCCTGACATTTGTCAATTCGTGTTTGCATGCTAAGACCTTCGTCTCAAGAAGATAATGAGTCTTTATTCAACATTTATAAAGCAGGCATGGTCATACACATCACTTTCACATCTACGTTCGTCAGAATTGCATGAATTGGTGTATTTATCAGTATAGTAAAATATGCCTCAAAATGCAATTTCAAAAAACTAAATGTAAAGTTGCTGACGTATTTCACTATGTTTCCATTTTCTAAATAGAGGTGTATTTTTTTAATTACCGTATGTTTCATGATGTTGGCACAGAATCATGGCATCAACAGCTGTCTATTGAAAAGCTTCTTTGTCTGCAGGCAGCCTCATGACATTGCAAGGACTGGAGTTATTTCAGCCTGTCATTTAACTGTATGTGAAAAGATTACATTTGCAGATATTTGAGTTCTGAGCATTAAACACATACTATGTTTCAGCACAAATCTGGAGCATACACATTTGGTAAATTTCTCAGTTTTTTCTGTCATAATTAGTGTTACATACTGCTATTTTGCTCCAATGAATTTACTGGAAATGATCGCTTGTATAAAATCACTTGAAATAAATGTTCCTGCCATTTACACTATACCTAATGCATTAAGAGATGCCCCCACACTGCATTCTTACTCCAAGACCATAAATAATAATGCAGACTAGTAGCCATTTATTGGTCTGCTGCTGTTCCACCTCTAAAATCACGTGAGCTGGAGTCCTTGTAAGAAAGATCTTCAAGAATTTATGCCATGTTAAGTTTAGAGATGTCTGTCATTATACTAAGCTATAAACACCATTGCTAAGAATACTTGACTTCTCCTTTCTGTGTGGTAGAGAATTATTCACTGGCTATAAAGGCAATGAGCTACTAAATGTAGGGAGAACTGTTCGGAAGACTAGATGATCCTTATTATTATATAGTACTGATACAGGGTTTGCTAAAGTTATAGATGTGTTAATAAATATGTATAATATATACCTTTCTACAGTGAATATAAAAAGTCTACACACTTTTGTTTGTTATGTTAAGCCAGAAATCAAGATTGATCATGTCAGACTTTTTTCCATCCTTAATGTGACCTTGCAACTAACAAAAGTCAAGTGAAAAACAAATCTGTAATTATTAGGAAAAATAATTGAAATTTAAAAAACCTACAACTTGCATAAGGGTGCACATGCTTTTATAATGGGACTGTAGCTGTGGTAGTTAACCAGTCACATTCAAAAACCATGTCCAAAGGTAAGTAGCATATACCTGCTATCAAAAAGTGATTCTCATTAACGGCAAATAAAACTCATGTGCTCCTTTATGATTTCCTTGAGACTTTCGTGGTTGCATCCTATAGATATTGCCATGGTTTGCAAGGAGCTGACCAAAACTCCACAGGATCTTATTTTTGAGGGGTATAAAAGACTATCTACAGTACTGGATGTACTGTGGAGCACTGGGAACATTGCCATCAATAGGTAGAGACAAAGTGGCACCACAGGGACATTGCTAAGATCAGGATTGCCCTCCAAAGCTGATGACAATAAAAGGAGAAACCCTATCAGTGTGGCCACCAAGAGTACAACAAAATTTAAGAAACTGCAGGAATTTCAGACTGGTAATTGTCATTCCTTGCATATGACAACCATCTCCTGCATTCTGCACGTGTTTGGGTTATGGGGTATGGTGGCAAGTTGGAAGCTGTTTCACACAAAAAAGAACATACAAACCCATCTACGTTTTGCAGACTAATACAAACCTCAAAACCATGTGGGAAAATGTCATGTGGTCAGACGATCCAGAGATTTAATTTGCTAAAATATATGTTTGTTGCAAAGACAAAACCGCTTGTCATCAATATAACACTTTAACTACTGTGGGGGGATTAGTTGCACACATCGGTACCCAAGGTGGTGTTTTTCTTAATAACCATCTTTTTTTTTTTTTTTTTGTTTCACTTGAATTTTGTTGGTTGCAAGGAAACATTAAAGATGGAAACCTGTCTGACATGATTTATCTTGATTTCTAGCTTTACATAAAAAAACATGCAAACTTAAGGGTGTAGATTAGCCTTTTTATATCCCTTGTAGTTGGTGTTATAAAAGTAGATACTACAGACATTCTCTGAAAAATAAATTGTACATCAAGTGATTGTTTATATTGACAGACCTGTCCATGTGCTGGCTCAAGGACCAGATGTGGCCCACTAGCTGCTTTCTGTGGTCCACAACCTGTTTAAATAAAGAGCTTGTGGGTTATACAATGCAATGATTGGTTAGTTGATAATAGCTCTTACCACCCTTGCATCTACTTGCTAAATATTGAATTGGTAAGCATGTATTGTTTTATGATCCGTAGGTTTTTATTATATAAATATATTTTTTAATTTATTTTAAATCATCCGATCAGCAAGATCGTGCCACAACAATCTAGACCCTCATACTACAAGATCTACTGACAATATATATTTAAAGTATCTAGTACAGTTGTAGGTCTGCACATGTGCATTTCTGTAAATGTACAGCAATATCACATTTGATTTTTTTTTTTTAAGAATTGCCAAGTTTCCTACTACATTTTGGAAATGTGCTGTTTTTTTTTCTCCATAAAGCACTACCTATCTGCAGTTGTTTTCAACTAACCTTTAGTATTAACCTTGATTTGCCATTCTACTGTGTTTTTCTGCTCAGCAAATCTATACATTACTAGATCGTTCTGCACACTCAGTGAATTGGCCCTCTGCTCGGTAAGGCCCTGAAGTATATAGTGTAAAAACAGGGCAGTGCTGTGTAAACCAGGTGTGGGCAGCACGGGTTGTTTCAAGTCCTGAATCTCAGAGCTTCAATCCTGCTCAGAGATTCCAGAGCAGTGACTGGGCTTATCATTTCTAATTATTTCTAATTTCTCCCGGCTGCCACTCAGGACAGGCACCAACAGAAGGCCCATTGTCCAGAATTAATTCTATATGACAGAGTTTGCAAAGTTCATGATTAAAAATATTTTAATGAAATACGACAAATATTTTTTTTTTCAAAAGTAAAATTATATTTTAGTAACCAATCCTTTTTCTTAGGAATTTGCAGCTGAAGAGACTATATATCTTTTTTTTGTGTGAGCTTTTATTAAAGAACATTTTAGATTGTGTTTTTTTAAGTTAGGTTTTTTTTTTTTTTTTTAATTAAATTGATTCTTGTTTTATAAAACCCTGGTTTACATTGTTTACAAGGATCGAAATGCTTATTTTTTAGGATGATAGGGAAACAATAGCAAATAAATGATAAAGATTTTAGACAATGAGCTGATTTCTGATTGTCAATATACTTCATACATTCTTTGACAAGCTTATAAACAATCATTCTTTCATGCAAAAAAAAAACATAATGTTGTAAACAAGACCCTTTAAATTGGTAAAATGTGAATTTACGATTTTACTAATTTTATTTAGTTTTCTCTGATTATTAGGCAAGCTGAAAAACTTGAGAATCTGTAGATCCAGACTATAATGCGATATACCGCTTGGCGTTCCACGTATGTTCCTGTTATGTGAAACTACAAAAAGTGTGTTTGACGCTCAAAAAACGCGCTATTACATAGGTGGGGAAATACCTGTATTGTATTATATATGAAATCATTTTTAACAGTTTTTTTTAAAGGTTCAGTACTATAATCTGTATCAAAATTCCTCGAGTTATGTTTGTGAGCAATAGTCAGGTGAACAACTACACAAGGGATAGGAAACATTTTATTTATAAACTGGTACAACAAAAACTATATACAGTGGTACCTGCAAACTTAACTTTTAATCTGTTCCAGATGGCAGGTTGAGTTCCAAGCAAGCTTTCCCCTAGGGAATCTAACTAAAATGAAATACTCTGGTCTGAGCCCCAGAAATTTCACATTTTAGTTTAAACTGATGGTGTTGGATTTTTTCTATAAATCCCTAAAACTAAACAGACATAAATAAAAACACAAAAAAACAAAGATTAGGTCAAACAACATAGAATTTAACTAACTGTACTGAGAGGACTTGAGGGCCCAATAGGTTGGTGGTGATATAGAGGAGGAGAGAGGTTATTGCTTTGAACTTTTTTGTTCATATAGGCACAGTCTACACTTTGATTCTTGTAGACACAGACTGCTCTTGCAGGCACAGATTGCTCTTGTACACACTACACTACGCCACAGCACAGAACTCTGTTACACTTCCTGAGAGACAGGATGCGGGGTGGCGCAAGCGCGGTGAGTTCCAAGCAAGTTTTTTGTCCGTCAGATGCGTCGAATTACGAAGTTGTCGAGTTCTGAGGAGGTCGGGAACCGAGGGTCCACTGTACTAGATTGAGTGTGGTTTGTGCACTTATACCAAATACAATCAAGTTTAAAGAATCCAGTGAGATCCATGTGTTTTTGTGAAAACAAAGACCCAGTCCAGAGCCCATATTTTTTACATGTACACAGAGAAACATTTTAATATATTGGCACTGAAAAGGGTACATGTTTTATACATTACAAAACTTTCCCACTGAAAAATATATATATTTTTTTTCTCTTCAAAAAAATAACACAAGATCGCAGACCAGAAGATAATATGCTATCCTTCTTTATCTTACCGGTGAATAAAGATGAAATGTAAACAAAGACCACTATAAAATAAAAAGTAAAAAGATTTGTTTGAAAACTTGATTTTTAGAACATAATTAAGCAGGAAGAAAGTAATTAAGCTAGTTTTTTAATTCGGAAAAAAATAAAAGCCTCAAATGGACCCTGGAGGAATCCAGCTCTTTATTAGTGGTCCATCACGTCCCTCCACAATTCGCAAAAAAGCTTGGGAACCAGTGGTTGTCTTGGGACATATGTAGCTAATATAATCATAAAATACCCGTCTGCTTTTAGTTAGTTTCTGTTCTTGATTGTTTCACCTTTAAGTAAGAATTGTGACTTTGTTTCTATTCTGAGTGTTTCAGAATAATGATGGAACAGAAATATATACATTAACGATAGTATTAAACGCTACTGCATTGCTGCCTAATCATATGTATTACAGGTATAAATCCCAATGAACTATGGACAAAGCTTGCTGTAGAAGCATTATGACCGTGACTCTGTAAGTGTGTATGAACAGTGTGTTCCCCATTATGCGCCCAACTCTTGCCTCATCATAATGCCATGTACTGTGGATTTAGATGTGAAGTGCCTTAAATTGGGATTACAGTTATTTGGTTTCTCTAAGCCATTAGCAGTTTCAAGCATTTCATGAACTCTTTCAGCATTAAGTCTCTATGCTAATTGCAGTCATCATCTGCACTTTAATAAAATAGCAACACAATAAAATAAAATAGTGAAAAGGGCCCTCTAAATCTGTTTTTCAATATTTTTGATACATAAATTGATGAGGACCCCTTTTTGAGGTTAAGGCCATTATGAATGTGGTTTAGTTTTAGACTAGGTTAATTGGAGTATGTTAACGGAGGTTAGTTCTTTAGTAATTTCATCTGTGTCTATTGGCTATGACCTATATAAGGAAGAAGTCCTTTCTAGAACCAAGGGTATTCATTATTTATGGTATCAGTCTTTTCTCATCCCTCTTTCATCTACCAGTCCTCATACTTCTCTCTTGTCCCATTTCTCAGTGCTTATTTCTTACTTCTTGATGATCAGTATGTAAGATGTCATGGCCCGGTAATGGTTCCAAGATCCAATTTAGAGTAACTCTAAAGGAGATGATTTTGGTGTATACATTTTTATTATATCATCGTAATTTCTATTGAGACCCTCATAGTTGCCTCTACACTGCTCTTCTGCAACCTTTCTTTATCTTTCTCAGGGAGATCCCCATGTGATTATATGCACCCAGTCTCTGAATAAACTGGAGATACCTGAACATTTTTATAGTGCTAATCTGAAGTTTCCTTTATACTTACTATTGTTATTTTTATAATAATTTCTTTACAAAGAGCCAGCATTTTCCAAACAGCCAAGTACAGGATTTATCGTGAACATACAAAACTCACATAACCAATATGAATGCATTCTGATAAATGAGATGATAGCCCGGTCACAGTTTGAGTATATACATTAGTGATCCCATGTTTGATTGCATTGGTGACCCAGAAGTCTTACCTGCATTTTTTTATTGAGATTTCTGAATCTGACATATATAGTTACATGATAATGCTGTGTCCCATAGATACACCTTTTAGATCTCTCCTATTTCATAAAGCCTTTAGGGAGAGCTGTTGCTTTATGTTTTTATTCCCGAATTCACAGTGAGAAAGATGTTCTAAAGTGAGAGGCTTAGTAGGATTCTTGGAGGATGCCTCTAGTTGTCATGTTAAATTATGGGACCGTATTTGTAAGATATACATCTAAAAGAGAAAAGACCTCTTAGGATAAACTGGTGTGTAAATAGCGGCTATATTACCATATATTATTTTTATATTTTATTTGCACAATGCCCGTAGTTTCCGTAGCACTAGGAGTACCATGAGCACAGGAATGAAAACTGGACATTCATTTGAAGACCATGTGCACATAGACCCTGGCGAAGGAGATGAAGGGCATGCTTTTGTGATTCGTTTACAATCTGAGGAAACATATAGAGAAGGGCTGATTGATAGAAAGACATTAGTCTCATGGATGGAGATGTGTGTGTGGGATAACCAGAATGGATAACCTTATTTGAAACGGTAGTAAGTGAAGTTAAATGATGTAAGTGGTATGCTTCTCTGTGGAGATGGATTGTCACAGAAAGTTTGAATGTCTGAAGACCAGAGGTGTTTGTGAAGCAAGATTGGAATACCAAAGAGTTATGGCGTCTCTGGAGCAATCTTGCAGGTGAGGTAGAGGTGGAAATCATGGACAGCAGAGAGGGGGTATCCTTTTTAGTTATTGTTATATTCTTATTAGATTAATATTCTTGTATGTTTCTCAGGTACGTCCTAATGTAAGTCGTGGCCATGTATGGACATTGACTGGTATGTATATGATTCTATATGGTGCAGTCCCATTTTTATATACCTTTCTTCCATCCTTTTTGTTAGTCTCTATTTATTAGGACAGCTGGAAACTATTAAACATTCTGACAGCTGTCAATTGCTCAAAGACGTATTAACGTCACTTAGTGTTAAAAGGTTATTGCTTATATACCTCTCTACAGGTAGCCATGCGTGGGTTTAAACATTTCTATGGAATAATAGAACAGTTGTGCTTAATTTGTTTTTCTGTTCAATATCTGCGTTTCTTTTTTTTTTTTTTTTGTTAAAACAAATGTAGCAGATGTCAGGCTTGTTATTATTTTTGCAACTTAAAGGCATATCTAAGTTTTCTGAATTATTACATTTCTGCATTCCTTTGGCAAAAACCATGCTTAATATATGCAGCACATTTCATTCAACATTTTATTTTCATTAATAACTATAAATCCCTCTAATTATGTTGATGGGTGCCTACAAAGTCACCTGATACCCTAATCAACAGGGTGCATTTGGGAACCCATTTTAATTATTTTATTTATCTGCCTTGGCTTCTAAGCCAATAGGAGAGCATTGATGTCAGCCCCAAGTAATCACAGGCGGGGAGGGGGGGGGGGATGCGTGTGTTTCCAGTCTTTATTAATAAATTCAGTAACATCCCAAGTGAGACAGTCTGTAAAGTAAGAGTCCAGAGTGTTTTTTTCTGAAATAGCAGGAAGATGAAGCAGAGGAAGTGCTGGCAGAGATCTGCCCTTACAGCCTCAATTCTTGTACTGAGCATGACAGAAGCCACCGAGGTGGAGACTGATAAAATGTATTAGCTGCTTCTGATTTGGGCACCGCTAAATATGAAGTTTATGCTAATTTAGCTGGGATTATCTAGTGTGTACACCATCAAATGCAACTGCCAAAAACCATAAGAAAGTTTGCTAACTTCAAGGTAAGCTAATGTTTATTTTGGGATTTTTCATGCAATTTTTTTTCCATACACTACTAATTCTCCTCGATCAGATGCATTCATAATCCAGGAAACTTGGAGATGCCTTTTTAATGCTTTTGTATTTAAGATCACCAAGGAAACATGCCATTTAGACATGTTTATTGGCAAAGTGCACCCAAACTTTAAAGGCATTAATCACCTTTGACATGTTTTGAAAATGGCATGGCTGTAAATGGCCATGTTTACATGTAGGCCTGATGTAGAGATAGTTGGCATCATCTGGTACACATCAGTGATTTTTTTTTTCTCCTTGTGAATGCCCAGCCGTTTGAAATGTTTTATGAAGAGTGATGGCTCATTCCATAATGTACTGTAAGCAAGTGCAGTTTACTGTGTGCGTGTTAAGCAGGCCATTAGTCAAAAATATGATATAATAGTTTTGTGTGTTTGTACTTCAAATATTGTTTACTTAAATGGATAACTGGGACCTCAAAATTATATGGCTTTATCTAACCTGGCCATGAATGTGAAACTCTTTGGCAAAATCAATTTTAAGCAAACCTCACTGTGATCTAAGCCTGTCCATATTCAATAAAACCTGTTTAAACTTCCTTGAAACTAACAGGGAGTGCCTGTGTAAATGAGAACTACATTCTACAATTTGATCTGTAAAGACAAGTATGACTCACTGCAGTTATATTGCTGCCCATTAGCTGACAGGGACAAGCCCTGGGAAAGTTGTAATGCTTAATCAATCAATTCTGCACCAGGATCTTCTTTTGGAAAAAAAGGAACATGGTCAAATTATCTCTCTTTAAAAAATATTAGTTGTCCTTTTAAGGATATGGTATAGCTTGTGCTCAAATCAGGGAACTTTTGGAGTGTGGAACAAATACTTAAGCGATTTATTTCAACAAAGAGTTTACAATTGATCACTATTATGGTTGTAAAAATCTTTATTTTTGCACTCATCTGTACCAGTTCTTGAAACCTCCCCACCATTTGGTATCTTGAAACCTTGGATGCTTGGAAACCAAACAGAGTTTTTCCAGTCTGATGCAGACATGCACATTGAGAAACTATCCATAAACCTCCACTGCAATTCCTGGTTCTAAAAATGAGGAATTTCTTGTATGTGCGTGGACATGCAGCCCTTGAACATATACTAGGTTGCAATCCAGGCAAAGTAGAATTACATTTGCAACAAGGGTTTCTCATCATTGATATAGGTATTCATATTAATATTAGGTCTACTTCCCATCATTGGTATAAGCATGCACCTTAATGTTATGTCTACTTCCCATCATTGGTATAGGCATGCACCTTAATGTTATGTCTACTTCCCATCATTGGTATAGGCATGCACCTTAATGTTATGTCTACTTCCCATCATTGGTATAGGCATTCATGTTAATGTTATGTCTACTTCCCATCATTGGTATAGGCATTCATGTTAATGTTATGTCTACTTCCCGTCATTGGTATAGGCATTCATGTTAATGTTATGTCTACTTCCCTTCATTGGTATAGGCATTCACGTTAATGTGATGTCTCCTTCCCATCATTGGTATAGGCATTCACGTTAATGTGATGTCTACTTCCCATCATTGGTATACGCATTCACGTTAATGTGATGTCTACTTCCCATCATTGGTATACATATTCACGTTAATGTGATGTCTACTTCCCATCATTGGTATAGGCATTCACGTTAATGTGATGTCTACTTCCCATCATTGGTATACGCATTCACGTTAATGTGATGTCTACTTTCCATCGTTGGTATACATATTCATGTTAATGTTATGTCTACTTCACATCATTGGTATAGGCATTCACGTTAATGTTATATTTACTTCCCATCATTGGTATACGCATACACGCTAATGTGATGTCTACTTCCCATTATTGGTATAGGCATTCATGTTAATGTTATGTCTACTTCCCATCATTGGTATAGGCATTCATGTTAATGTTATGTCTACTTCCCATCATTGGTATAGGCATTCACGTTAATGTTATGTCTACTTCCCATCATTGGTATAGGCCTTCATGTTAATGTTATGTCTACTTCCCATCATTGGTATAGGCCTTCATGTTAATGTTATGTCTACTTCCCATCATTGGTATAGGCATTCATGTTAATGTTATGTCTACTTCCCATCATTGGTAGAGGCATTCATGTTAATGTTATGTCTACTTCCCATCATTGGTAGAGGCATTCATGTTAATGTTATGTCTACTTCCCATCATTGGTAGAGGCCTTCATGTTAATGTTATGTCTACTTCCCATCATTGGTATAGGCATTCATGTTAATGTTATGTCTACTTCCCATCATTGGTAGAGGCATTCATGTTAATGTTATGTCTACTTCCCATCATTGGTATAGGCATTCACGTTAATGTGATGTCTACTTCCCATCATTGGTATAGGCATTCATGTTAATGTTATGTCTACTTCCCATCATTGGTATAGGCATTCATGTTAATGTTATGTCTACTTCCCATCATTGGTAGAGGCATTCATGTTAATGTTATGTCTACTTCCCATCATTGGTAGAGGCCTTCATGTTAATGTTATGTCTACTTCCCATCATTGGTATAGGCATTCATGTTAATGTTATGTCTACTTCCCATCATTGGTAGAGGCATTCATGTTAATGTTATGTCTACTTCCCATCATTGGTATAGGCATTCATGTTAATGTTATGTCTACTTCCCATCATTGGTATAGGCATTCATTTTAATGTTATGTCTACTTCCCATCATTGGTATAGGCATTCATGTTAATGTTATGTCTACTTCCCATCATTGGTAGAGGCCTTCATGTTAATGTTATGTCTACTTCCCATCATTGGTAGAGGCCTTCATGTTAATGTTATGTCTACTTCCCATCATTGGTATAGGCCTTCACGTTAATGTGATGTCTACTTCCCATCATTGGTATAGGCATTCATGTTAATGTTATGTCTACTTCCCATCATTGGTATAGGCATTCATTTTAATGTTATGTCTACTTCCCATCATTGGTATAGGCATTCATGTTAATGTTATGTCTACTTCCCATCATTGGTAGAGGCATTCATGTTAATGTTATGTCTACTTCCCATCATTGGTAGAGGCCTTCATGTTAATGTTATGTCTACTTCCCATCATTGGTATAGGCATTCATGTTAATGTTATGTATACATGCAGATGTCTGATTGAGTACGGTTTGAAGTATCCCAGTGTGCTAGAACGTTTGAATCATTATCTTTTACCTAGGAAATGCAAAAATAAATTGGGCTATTTACAGACTAACAACAACTTGTATAAAAGGAAGCACACTAATGTGCGCATACATATTAAAGAACAAATCACGCAAATGTTTTTTTGCATGACAAAAATAGTAAAAACAGTTTAAAGTTCATTAAAACAAGCAGGAAAGTGTACAGAACATACTGTAGTATATACTCCTTATTGGCAAATGGCTAATGATATATTTATTATTAATCATAGGCTGATGCAAGTAAACCACACACACTAAAATATTTGAATTAATTTATTGTGCACTTTGACACAACAAAAATATTCTTTATGCATGCATTTTTTTTAAATGAATTTGTACACTAAAATAAGTAATACATATTTACACACGTTGCCAAGCTTTTCCTTTTACCTCTCGGTGTGTGAGGTTGCCGCTGTCTTTTTTGTACTGACCAAAGCACTTGTGAGCATGATTTATAGATGTCAGAAGTTGGGTGTGTGCTTTCAAATTTTTTTTTGTATATTGCTGTATTTTCAGTCTTATTTGCAAAAACAATTGAAAAATATTGTGAGAAGAAAAGTTACTGTATTTCCATTTATAAAATCAAATCTTTGTGTTCCCTGCATCTATTAAGACAAGTATTTGTAGATGGGTAGAGTTGTTTTTAGCCAGATTATAGCCCGGAGTGTGCAGGTCTCCATGTGCTTAACTCTAGTTCAGCCTGTTAAACCAGTTTACTTAATAGTTGCTGACAAGCTGCTTTAATTAGCTTATTACTATACATACCATAGACACTCTTGGAATTCAACTTGTTAAAGTGAACTTGCCACCTCAAAATAAGTTGGGTTGAAAAACAAAATGACTGTTTTCGTATCTAACCAAGGCAATTGCAGTCATGTCTACCTCTTTGTTGCGTTATTTATTTTTTGCGTCGTTCAGTTGTTTCCGACTTTCCGTGACCTCATGGACAGTAACACACCCGGGCATCTTTATGTTCATGGTCATGCTGATCCACTTGGTATTTATGGCGGAGATCCTGGAGTGGGTTTGCCAGTTCTTTTTCCAGTGGGGCACAGCATACAGCTCCTGGGTTGTCTTCTATCCAAACACTGACCAGGCCCAACCCTGCTCGGCTTCAGGGTGTTGTGATCTCTTGGTTCCCTGACTGGAATTGAACCCAGGTTGCAGTGGTGAAAACACTGGACCACCAGGGAACGCCATGACTTGTATAGAGCACCTTTATATCAGTTACTTATGACTAACGGTGGTGATTTACTCTCCTCCTCCCTATTGTTCCTCAGGCCCTGCAGATAATGTTTCACAGTGATCTAGATCTTTGTCGGTATTCAGATCAAATTATTTCAAATCAGAAATATTTTTCTTATCCAAAACCGTATATTTATAGAAGTGGATATTGCAGATATTAAACGTATTACATTGTATTTTATTAATTTTTGTGTGGCAGTTGTGGGAGGATAATTGGAGCAGCTTCTTGAATAACTGTATGTAGGAGGTATTAAGAGTAACAAGCGTCTCTCTTTGTCTACTGAAAAGTGAAAAGAAAGCAGCACACATAAAAGTGATAGTGACTCACTGGATGTGGGTGCATAAAACCTGTACATGTCCTGCTGTTTAAAAGCAGCTAATGAAGACCCTGGCTTTATTTTGTACAAAGCATGGCAGAGAACAAGCAACATGCCTAATTTAATTAGGAATTTGCAAACCTTTTTTGTCGTCCCTTTTCACGTGTAAGGGATATGTCCGCATTAGATTATACCATATATATGCGGTCTAAAACCTTCATGTTAAGCCATCTGAATAAAGGTCAATAATAGACTTAAAGGATTTTTTTTTGTTCTTTTAAATAGGTCACCTTCAACTCACTCTAATTCTCTTTTCTGTGGGTGAAAACTACAAACTATGTTCCATATAAATCAGGACGTTCCAAGCGTGTCTTCCCCTTGTTGTTCACAGCAATTTTAGTGCAATAGATATCTTTCCTAAAACGTCCTTGTCTAGGTCCAGACTAAGCCAGAGTGGGTGGGCTTTCCTTTAGATCATTTATTTGTACTTTTAAATATAATTCAGAAAGCCTTAACAAGAAGTCCACCTTTTTATTACAGTTTGTCAGAACCAGACCAAGGTCAAACATTCAGGATATCACTTGGCAGAGAAAAAGGGGTGAATTTAAAAACCGCTATATGCTTGAATTCTCACAGAATTATTTTTTTCTTTCTTTCTTTTTTTTAAATGAAGTATTTGAGTGTATGTAAATATACCAATTCCTTGGGACATACAATGTATTCCTCCTAACTGGAAGGCATTTCTGAAATTCCGCTCCGCTGCAAAGGAGACTATATGAAAAGCTCTTTTATGTACACTTGTCTTACATTCATAATAATAATAAAATATATCCCCTGAAAAACCTCAACATGTATGTATAACAAAATGTAGATATATATGTGCTTATTCACATCATTACCACTCTCTCTATTGAACTTAAATGGCCTTGATCTTGTTTGTTTGGTGCTGTGAGTAAATGCCAGCTGTTGTTGCTCTTACATTTAAGGTGAGTGGTACGATTTTAAATTATTGTCACACTTTGTTGCCTGACAGTTCATTTTTATTGGCATTATGTGTGTGTGCAGTTTTTGGTTTTGATATGAATAAGCAGATATATCTTCATATTTTATTATACAGACAGAGTTTTGAGGCATTTAAGGTGGGTTACTATATTTTATAATTAAAGGTATATCCAAGTTTCCCTATGTTTTTTTTTTATTTTTTACTTTTTCTATTCTAACACATGCTGCTTATATCGGACACACACAATACATATACACACACCGATTTATTTGGTTTCCGCGCACCCAGAGCTGCATATGCTTTCATGCAAAAAATGTTTTCATACACTACTGATTCTCCTTTATCATATTTAAGTTTCATGGATTATGAATGCATGTATCTATAAGCTGAGACCAGTATTTCGGAATAAGCTGAATATTTTTGATGACTTCTGGTGTTAGGAAGAACCCTTTTTCCATTCATTATATATATATAAATATATATATAAATATATATATATATATATATATATATATATATATATATATATATATATATATATATTTTTTTTTTATTATTATTATTTATTTTATTATTTTGTAGGTCACACATCTAGATAACTTCTATAATTCAAGAGTATCATTGCTTTTAATTGTACCTTTTTTTCTTTCCCTTGAATGTTTTTGATTTATATTCGAATAAAGATTTATGACTTTATCAGAAACTTTTTCCAGTGGGTGTCCTAAATGTATACAGCTTTATTAAATTGCGATTTGGTAAAGTTAAAAGGGCTCTATTTAAGCAAATAGCATATTTTTTTACAAAACTTTTTAGTTAGTGAACTTCTATCCAAAACCAAGGTCTTTACTAACTAAAAACTTCTGTAAATAAAGTATGCTATGTGCTTAAATAGAGGCCTTTTAAATTTACCGAATCACAATTTAATAAGGCTGATCGTGTTTAATCACTCCGTTCTGTTTTTGTTTAAATTGGCATGAAGTTCTAAATAGGTATCTCTATAGGAGCACATGTGTACGAACCCAAATATTTGAGATTAATCCACCTGCACACAAGACATCATGAGACTGTGGTTTCAAGGACTGGGATTTTTTGATACAAACCAAGTGTAAAACCATTTACTATTAAAATATATATAATATCATCAAAATATTACACATGTGCTTGAAAGTTATTACACAACCAACCGGTCAGGATGAAGGACTACTGTATGGGAGTGGAAAGGTTAACCAGTACATGTTGTGTGTGCATATTTGGAGCAGACGTGTTATATTTACTTGTGTGCTCGGTTACCTTTTATTAGTCATAGACTTTTGGAAATGTCCAGCCTATTTTATGATGTAGTGAATTGTCACGTCAGACTCTCCAAATATAGATGCAATGTTTCAAAGTTATAGAGGTCATCACACAGCTGTCCGTAGTGACTCCACTCAGAATAGTGCTGTATGTTCTATGTTTGGATACATTCATCTTATGAATTGGATCACCAAGTTCTTATGGATAACAAGGAGCGCTGTCAGTAGTAAGAATACTGCGCTGCATTGTTTGGGGCTACGATACAGTGTATCTACAGAATATAGATTTAACATTGTACAGTTTCAATATCAAATTATATTTGGGACGGAATGCCCAAGTAGGAGCTTTTTTTTTTTCTTCCAGAACTATTTCATAATTTTAATTGTACAGTACTTCAGCTTCGTAAAATTAGTATCAAGTGTGACCAAATTGGTATAAAAAAATGTGCAATACGTTATATTAGGTGATAAGTATTGTTTTGGTAGGCACACTTTCTGGATTTATACTCATATATTCATGCATTTATGCATTTATCATTTTGTACAAGTTGCTGCAGGAATTATTAGACATTATAAGCTAACCGAATGCAAGGGGTAATCATGCAAGTAATTCACATGAGTCGGTACACCCCAAAATGATGGCACTATAAGCATACTTTAGAAAACCCCTCTGAAATGTATGGAATATGCATATTTCGTTATGTCATGCTACATGAAAATGAGTATTACTTACACATCAGCTTGTTTAACTATATATAACATATAACTTGAGTAGCTGACACTATAAACCCAGGGTGAAGGATACAAATATGTTTAGAAGCCATATATTTGGAAATAATATTTCTGCAGCCTCTTTGCACTAAACGTGTCCAGAAATGTAATTGCTCCCTAGGAAGACACTAAACAAAAAAAATTAAAATGCACTTAGGAGTCCCAAAAAAAAAGTCCCCCAAAAAATATATAATTAATATCAAATGTAATAATTACAAGTGCAGGGAATAAAATATATAAAATCAAATTATCTCTATCCATTCCACAAACAATATCAGTATTGTAAATCCAGTGTTAACTTTCATTATAATAACTATAGTATTTTACAGTTTTTGTTGCTAATTTAATTTATGAAATACCAGATCTATGGAAATAAAAAATATGATATAAATAGTTTGCATCGGTCTAAGGTAAAAAGAGTGATATCCTCTAATACAAAAATAAACTGGCATACATTAACCTCTAGCTGAAAACCTAAACCATACATAATATGATATGTTCTTAAAAATCAATAGAAGTTAAATACACTATTGCATAATGTATTGTGTAGACATATATAATTTTAGATGTATTATTTAACTGAATGGGATATACTTGATTACATGTTGACCTTCTTAATGTCTCGATACGTTGCATTTCGCTACTTATTCAACTCTAATTTTACTAAAATAGAATTAATCAATAATTAAAAAAATATTCTAAAAATGTTAAAACTTGGCTTTTTTTGTGATATCTTTAGTGCAAAGATGACTATTTGAAAAAGTGTAATGGACCACTGTAGTGTATTAAGAAGTAACGCTTGTATGTTTGCTGTACATATGCTGTTAAAAACAGTTTTCCATTTAAAATAAGTTGACATTTTTTCTTAAATTTTAAACTGTCAGTTTTCCCCTGTAGCAGAGCTCCTAACTGTGTCTATCTGTGTACCTTTGAAGCAGCCTTGGGTGATGTCACTGGCCCTGCCCCATGACATCTTTAGCTCCACCCCTGTCTACACAGAGGTAATGGCTCTATTGTAACATGAATGCAGCTGCCCAAATGCTCCTCCTAGTGCAGTGCTTGAGCCATAATAGCAACACACCCTGTACTGAGCATGCCCAGTCTTAATCATAACCTAGACTGGTCAGACTTTATTTTAATCCAGCACATAGGATGAGGTGGCCATGCCCCTGATGGACACAGTTAGGAGGAGATACGTAGCTCTGATTTAAGAAGAAAATTGTTTAAAATTAAGGAAATTTATCATTTTGTCTAAGCTTTTAAGCTGCATACAGTTTTTAATAGCTTTTACACAACAATAAACATGAGCTTTACTTGTAAATGCACTACAGTGGTTCATAAAGGATTTCTCTGCTCGGGTCAAAATAATTTTAATTGATGACGTCTGGCCTATGAGGACTGGAGGCAAACATGAGTTTTACTTGTAAATGCACTACAGTGGTCCAAAATAGTTCAGTAATTTTGGACATTTATAGGAAAACTAAAGGAAAAGACCCAAAAAAGGATTCTGTTATGGAAGTGGGTTTTCTTCTGCCCAATTAAAATCTTTTTTCACTATTGTTACAACTCTTCGGAAAATTATTTTCCCTTCTTTCGCTCCTATTTAGCCCCAATAAATTGCATTATGCCTTCTTTTGAAACTGTGAAAACCTTTCCTAAATTGAGATATTTGTATTATACATCTGAAGCATGGATGGGTCCTTGTATTACGACCTTGTATGAGCACACTAGTTTGGCGTCCATTGGTAATGAATGCGTTCTCTATGCATTTCAGCTCAGATAAACAATTTCTTTACTTCAGCATGTTCATATAACAAGTGCCACTTGTATTGTGTTTTTTTTTCTTCTGCATAAACTAATTTGGGAGCTTTATGAAAAGGCTTTTGCAAACATAAGCAGAATGAGTGCAGCACACAACAGCAATCATTATATAAAACTACTGTTGAATTGGAAGCTTCATTGCTGTAATTGCAGAAAAAAGGAATGTCATTACTCACAGAAGAATCATTTGTACGGCTAGAGGAGCTACACAAATGTAATAGCTTGTTGTAAATGTAATATAGATCGCACAACCTAGCACAAATATTGTCTCGGAGAATTAGTGTTCCATCATATATTGCTTAACACTCTATTATCTTGGTGTAGGTTGGACATAATAATTTATATTAAAAATGCCCTGCCACATGGTTTCATATAAAACTTGCAACAGTATAAGTGATAAAGCAGGGCATGGCGGAGTGGGAATTCTTTGTAAACCTGTAAAGCTTGGTATCATTGGGGATGCTATGTTAGAATCTCACAAAAGATTCCCCAGTGGTGAAACCAATCACATATATAGTTGTGAGCTATACGTGTTGTTGCTAACGTAGAGGGCTCGCCCGTCTGACTTAGGCGGAGAGCGCCAAAGGTGCTCAATTCGCTGGTGGATATGAGCGCCATAGGCGCTCATCCCTACGACCCGCGGAACTACACATCAACACAGAACTCAATTGCACAATTCAGAATAGGAAACCCGTAGCAGTTTGAAAAAAATCTCCTTAAAAAATTATGGCCCGTAACACTTGCAACAAGGAAAGCGAGAATTACAAAAAAAATACGACCCGTGGCACTTAGAAAAAAAATAAATACAAGGTCCAAAAAATATGAAGTTAACCGTTAAACCGGGCACATACAAAAACAATAACACCACCAAAATTAACAAAAAAATGTATAAAAAACATCATTAACAGCACGGGGGGACAGCCATGACATCTGGTATTCAGGTAGCACGACAATTGACCCACAATTTGCAGAGTTTCCACACACCAAAATCGACTAAGCGACAAAAAAAAATGGCGGACGAAAAAAACAAAAACGAGGCTACTCGACCAATAAACATGCCAGACACAAGACTTCTACACAAGACCGTACGAGGTATAAAATACACTATTAGTGAGGACGCAAAATGCTCCACAATCGCCACCGGTTTAAAACATTAACTTGCAACTAAAAACATTACCATTCCAAAATACAGAATTACACACCTAAACAAATGCTTTGCTCTCGCATACGCAGCCTACTTATACTACACACTGCACACATTGCTGACACTTACACCTCAGCTCAGCAAGAGTGCATGAACATTTTATGCTTCAGGAACATCAAAAAAGATTGTTAGCTCTTCAGGATATTGCTTGATGCATATATTAATTACAAATAGGTAAAGTATATTCATTTATGATTTTATTAATTCATTAATTATCATTAAAATATACATATATAGAGAAGAAAAAAAAGGACCAGGTGACAGGATCGCAATAAACGCATAAGGCGTTCAGTGCACGGCTCACACTGAGCACCGAGGGTGCTCAGAGGAGCAAAAGTACACCAGGGGAGACGCTCGCAATGAGCACCAAAGGCACTCATTGCAGCCCTTTCAATGAGCGCCAAAGGGCCTCGGATGACCAAAAAAACACCAACCGAGAGGCCCGCAATGAGCGCCGTAGGTACTCTGACAACCAAAAGACTTACTTTGTGTGGAAAACAGCATTACCTACCTTACAATTTTATGACTGTCATTTTTTGACGGGCAATTCGCTAGTAAATAAATCAAATTTAAAATAAACTTAAAATTAGATATACCACTTTACCAATATTGAAGGCATCCCCTTAAAAGCATGGTCAGTCTCTAGAGCTGGGTTCAAAATCTTCCTTCGGGAGAGTGCTCTAAAAGATGCTAAAAGGAAAGAGAATCAAGCATTGAGAAAAGAGAGGAAAATGGGCATAGTAAGAGAGGAGCATCATGCAAGAGGAGAGAAAAATAGGAACTTAGCCTTTTGGCTACAAATTCAAAGCATCTTAGGAGAAAATGATCAGGGCTAATATCTAAACTCATCACTTATTTTAGAAGACAAACCGCCTTTTATACACTTTCCTACTCCCCTCTCCAGAACTATTTTCGGTATATAATATATTGGCACATTTTTAGCTTTTTTTTTTTTATTAAACAATCTATAATTCTATTTTTTAGCATTTCATAAACATGGTTTTAGTGCTCTAATGGAATTTCCATTTCTATCCACAGGTATAGTTTTAGGTTAATTTACTTTACATTGTATTATTGTTGCTTGGATATATCTGTTTGTACATTGGCAGCAGATTGATGTATTGGTACTCTAATTCTTATTACTTTCCATTCGTTGCATAAGTTAATGCATGTTCTCCCTTCCTTAAAATAGATATAAGCCTTCTGCATAATACAGTTGAGCCACTAGCATTTACTGGCACCTCTTGTTTTCACACATTGCCCTATGAAATATGCTTTCATCTGGTTCCAGTTCATCAAATCAAGACTTTATTTGATAGGTTTTGCGAAGTAGACCCTATAGCTTTTTATTGGTCCTTATTAAACCAACTCGTACATTGAAACTACACAGATTTGGTGTACTTTGGTAACAATAAATGCCTTATGTGAAGATGTTTTTAATGTAATTCCTAACATTGGACTTGCATTGAAATGTATTGTATGTATTTATTTATTTATTTAT
Source organism: Discoglossus pictus (assembly GCA_027410445.1). Taxonomy (NCBI): domain Eukaryota; kingdom Metazoa; phylum Chordata; class Amphibia; order Anura; family Alytidae; genus Discoglossus; species Discoglossus pictus. Next base: position 287,683,526 of record CM050167.1, on the reverse strand, counting down.
TTTTTAAATAAATCTGCCTTTTTGATCCTTCCAACAAACCTCTTATGTGTGTGCTAATTCCTCAGAAATGACCATTCAAATTCTAAACGTTCTCAGCCTTAAAGCAATTGCTGCAATCAATCGGAGTATGTGCAAAACACACTTTTCTAAACTTGCACTAATTACACTCTGACACAAAGATAATATATTAAAAGTCCATTATAGCTTGGTAAAAAAAAAAAAAAAAATCAAATTCTTGATAAATATATAACTCTGGTGTCATGTGGGATTTCATCTTAGACTGCTAGTGTACTTTTAGCTTGAGGTGGAGGGTTATATATAGGAGCTCACTTGTCTATTGTATGCTATTGTCAAGCGCCAACTGACCAATCTGGGTCTAATCTGCATCCAGATTTGAATCCTATAAACCTACTATAAATGACACTTCAGTGGTCATTTAGGCTTCCTGAAATGAACAGTGAGGCTGTTGACAGACCAGAAAACCAGTGTAAGTTTACTGCAAGAACATACATTTTTTTAAATATATTTTTTAACTGAAAAGCAACACATACTTTTTTTTAAAATCAATACAGTAATCATTATTAATCATCATCTAAGACTACCTCTTCCTGCTGCTGCTTCCGAGTGAAAAAATCCTTTAAATGTCATCTGGGCTCCAAATATGTATTTCCGAAGTATCTTTTGGGTCATGTTTGCTAGCACCCACAACTAAAGAGTTTTTAGGTGCCATTTAAAGATAAAGCAATAGCAAGGCTATGTTTAACAAGACGCTTTTCCCAATAGTAATCGGAGATCTCTCCAGGGCTTGTCATTTAATGGCACCTCTTCACAGTTTAATGAATAGATAGTATAACCGCTATTAATCTCATCTCTGTTACATAAAGACTTTTCTATGAATCTACCCATGTGTAGGGACTTACGTATTTTCCTGTAATATTTTATTAAATAATTCTTCCAATAAATGAATTTCAGCTTCAGCTGTACTTATTCTGAAATGGACACATTTTATAGAAAGTACGACAATGGAAACTTGCCTCGTTAAACAAACATGGGAATGGCTACTAAATCTTTATAATCTCTATGTGAGCCATAATCCTGTTTTCTCCACTCTGTTACTTGTCCTGCATTTTGCTTATACAAACCTAACTGGATAAACCAGTTTTAACCATTTGCATCTATGCTCTTGTTTGTTCCTGGCTATAACCATATAGTGTGTGTATAGGTCACCAAACTCGCTATCATGTAACACATAAGACTTCAATTGTTCTGCAGTAAGTTGTACCAATTACTGAAAATACTTGTCTGCTTTCATAATTTGAGAATCACTAAAGCTTTATTAATTTTGGGTCTAAAGCAGCGCAAAGTTGTGTAATGATTGTGAACTAGTTTTTTTGTGATGAAAATGGCTACTGGTATGACTGTGGAACTCAACATTTTTGTGCTTTGACTCTTCCTTACGTTTGTGTCTTATGTTTCAGACATAGTTCATGAAAACCTAAAGATGGGATCAGATGGTGAAAGTGACCAAGCTTCTGGGACCTCTTCTGATGAAGTTCAGTCACCAACAGGAGTGTGCCTGAGAAACCGAATACACAGGCGAATTTCTATGGAGGTAATTAAATATTTTAATAATTATGTCATATTAAAGCAAAAATAAAATACGGTCAAATGTAGAATCCACATTCAAAATACTTATTTTGTGAGTTTTCTATACAACAGCTAAAGTTGTAAGTATTAGAAATTAGTCTGCTTTAAAAATATATGAAATTGAAAAATAACGACAGCATTTAGCTAGTATCTGCTCTTATTCTATCATGGGAGAGCCATTTTTGTTTGTGGATTTGTGTCTGGAATTGGGACAGGACCTTGGAATGCATAGGAGCATTTGGCTGCTTTAATTGGTGTGTGGCAATCAACAGATCCAGCGCCTTTATTAAAAGTATATTCAGAAGAAGTTTCCTGGATTATGAATGCATCTATAAGGAGAATCAGTAGTGTATGCAAACACTTTTTTTTTTTTGCATGAAAAAAGTCCCCAAATAGTCATTAATAAACTCACCCTGATGTTTGCAAATTCCTTTAGTGTTTCTGGTAGTTGTTTTGAGAAGGAATGCCCCTGAAAAATCCAAGCTAAATTAGCAGGCAGCTATAGTATTGTCTGGGAAATCCGTTTCTGTAACAAATAATAAGCAATGAGGAGCTTATACATTGCTACTGTGGATTTCTGCACTGTTCTGCTTGAAGGTAGTATAGGGTTAAAATATATATCCAAATGCAGTGTTTATATTGGTAGATACCATTTGCCTATGTAAATCAAATCTGTATGTGTACAGAATGAATGTAATGTATATTTATGATATAAGCAGTATGTGTCAGATTAGAATAAGTTAACAGGGAAACTGCCATATATATATCTTTAATAGCCGTGCTAGAAATGTAGTCTGTATATAGAGTCCCTCTTTGTTAGAAAATCTGCTCTATCTACCACTACTTTGCTTATGTTGCCAAATAATAGTATAAATTAGTTGATACATAAAATAAAGTGTTTATTTTATATAAATCCTCATACTGTGAATCTGGGATGTAGGTGGTCCTTTTAGCAGCATATATTTTTAATTAAATAAGGAGGATGTTACAATTCTTCTTCACAATATAAAACATGTAGCTTGAAAAATAATTTTGTAGCCTTCAGAAAAAGAACAAATCTAGTAATTTTATTTTCTCTGTTTCACATAACTTCATCAAATACACAATTAGACAGGAAATACTCTGTGTGTGTGTAACTCGTTTAGCTCCATCTTTTTATGCAGCATTATTGTATATAACAAGCTGCCCTTTTTGCCTCTGTTAGACTCATTTTGATATGAAGCACAGTTGTGTCACTTTATAATAAAGCAATATTCATCTTGTAAGCTTAGTGTAAATATATTCGGTAATCTTTGTTTGCCCTCAATGGAAAATCCTTAACTGGTGGAGCTGCTGGGAAACAAACACCTGCATAACATTGTGACGAATGTGGCACATTAGCAGTTGTCAGGAGTACTTGTAAATGTGCGATGTTTCATCTCCTACTGAATGCAGTTGCTTTCACAGATTAATTAGCAGATTTCCACATTTGCTTTTTGTACTTTGATGCAATCGGACATCTATTATATATTTAAGTTATCTGGCTACACATTTGTAGTAGTTTTGTAACTTTCCCCAGTATCCAAATTGTTATTATTGGAAAGAAGACCCTTTAAGATTAAATATTTAATTGGACACACACTTTTCCTTGTACACACTGAACATTTAAGTATAGTTTTCAAATGTTAAAACATTTAAATTGCAGACAGTGACCTTTTGATTATCCTACTTTACATCCCATAGCATAGTGCTTCTCAAAGTGTGCGCACTTACAGTTTTGTTAGGAATTTTGGTTGTTGCAGATAATAATACATTTTTTTTAGTTTGGCTTAATTTTCTCTTACCCAGCCTGAGTAGTTTGGGGTAATTAAAAGGTTTTTTCTTGTTGACGTGAAACAGTGTGCTCTGGTCTCCCCACTTTCCCATATTGTCTGTGTGCCCGATTTGTCATGGCAAAGAAAAATGTACTGTGATCCCCAAAAAAAGCTCTCTACCCTAGCATGTTCTGCCTTATGTAAGTGAATGGTCGGTGCAACCAGACGGTCTGCTTATGCATTGTATTTTATATAGTGTTTGTATGGGGTGGAGGTTAGTATTGACAACTATCAAAGAATAAGAATAGTGCATTTAAATAAGTAATATTTTGACATACAGTTAGTAAAGAAGAATTGTAAAGACGTTGTAAAACTAAAAAAGTAGAAAACATAGGCCTGTATAGAAAAAATCTATACAGATATGGACATATTAAACATTTCACACTTGTATTTATCTTGTATGAATAGAAAGAGAGCAAGGCTGAACTATAAAGCCACTTGTATAAATAACAATAGCACATTGTCTATGACCCAGTGCATAAAGAATAGTGCACGGTTCCATCTGTATGTTTAATAAAGAAGCACATGTTAAAAAAATCTTCTATGACATGAAATCACCTGTAATTCTTTGATTGTACTATAGTATATTTTGAATTCCTTTTATTTTTATACCTGAGAGCGCAGTGCAAGTACAACTTCAGCATGTTAAGAGGCGGCTGGCATCTAAAATGTACTAAAGCAAGGATAACAAGACAAGGTTAAAGACCTCATGAATACTTGAACAGAAAAGTACAAATTTATATAAGGGAATTGTTTATGTGCTATTTCTTAATTTTATATTTTATTGCAAACCAATATTAATATTCTTTTTATATAAAATAGTTGTGAGCGTACGGGTCGTTGCTCATGCTTGCGGGCTCGCGTAGCGAGCCCGCGGCCCTCGCGTAGCGAGCCGCGGCCCTCGCGTAGCGAGGTCACTGGGCAAGGGCCTCAGTTGCTGGCATGGAGCGCCGAAGGCGCTCCATGCCAGCAACTGAGGCCCCTCGCGAAGCGAGGGCCTCAGTTGCTGGCGAGGTCACTGGGCACGGGCCTCAGTTGCTGGCATGGAGCGCCAAAGGCGCTCCATGCCAGCAACTGAGGCCCCTCGCGAAGCGAGGGCCTCAGTTGCTGGCGAGGTCACTGGCCACGGGCCACAGTTGCTGGCATGGAGCGCCGAAGGCGCTCCATGTCAGCAACTGAGGCCCCTCGCGAAGCGAGGGCCTCAGTTGCTGGCGAGGTCACTGGGCAAGGGCCTCAGTTGCTGGCATGGAGCGCCGAAGGCGCTCCATGCCAGCAACTGAGGCCCCTCGCGAAGCGAGGGACTCAGTTGCTGGCGAGGTCACTGGGCAAGGGCCTCAAACCCTCGCAAACTTCACGTCGCTACTCAAAAAACACGACACACAAATTACGACACTCGCTAAATTTTACGAGGAACGCAAACAACGTACGAAACACGTTACCACACATTACGACCTCGCAAACATCGGACGCAACACGCCGACATACAAACATTTAAAACACAATACATACACACAGCACATACATAAAAACCTTACCTACACCAAGAGGGAGCACCCAGGACCTCAAAAATGCAACTTACACCTCGATTTTACTCGAAATAAAAGACTTTTGAGACTAAAAAAAAATCTAAGCGACAGAAAAAATGGCTGCCGAACAAAACGAAAACGAGGCTACAGCACTCTAAACTCGCAAAACACCACAACAAACTCGCAAAACACCACAACAAACTCGCAAAACGCAACAAACGACCTACGGATATTCATACCACACAGTGCACACATTCAGCATGCTTACACAGCAGCTCCACACCACTAATGCTGCAGCAACATCAACACAGATTGCCAGCTCTTCATCACAATGCTTCACAATAGGTACACTATATTCATTTAGTAATTTAGCTACCTTACAATTTCATTGCCGTCATTTTTTGACGGGCAAGTCGCTAGTATAAAATAAGCCTGAAAAGAACTACCCTGTGGCCTGTCTTCCTTGTATATGAGATGATTGCCTGACTTGTTCATAAGACTTAAGTCTTTTAGGTAGATCACATGGCCCTGCTAGATGAGCCTTGATTTGAGGATTGTCACAGTTTAGAATTGACCATATATTTACTGCTCCATTCATGCCTCAAACACCCAGCTTTCAAGCTCATTAAACTATTACACTCAAAACTTTTAATAACTGACAATTGTCATTATTTTTATTTCATTTCTGCAATAACTAGAACTGCTGCTTTGTCATTTTAATGATGATTTGTCACAGGCATCTGATGCACATCATAACCAGGCAATCTAACAGTCCACACTAATTATACTCCTTGACCTACATTGCAAGCCAAGTGTCTGTTTCTCTGCTGCTAATAAATCACTTCAACCTTTTTGTTATACTAAATTCTAGAATTTGGAAAGCAAATAAGAACCAGGTCGGTCTTTCTAGGCTATCCATTGTGTTTACAAAGTGTTTTGACTTCATAAATTGTCAGGAAAGCCTCAGCATCCATTAGAAAGGTGAAATATTACGTGAGCAAATCCAAATTGGTTGTCTTACAATGAAATATCTACATGACGATTGTAGACTTTATCTCAGAATGTGATGACATCTTTCTCATGTTCCACTGTTCATTCTCGTGTCCTTTTTAGAAGAGCATGCTTTTCAGTGCTGTAATTAGGATAATGAAGTTGGTTGATTTTTATGGTTTGCAGAAGAGATTTTGGACAGTGAAATAGAATTTTATATATATATATATATATATATATATATATATATATATATATATATATACCGTATATATATATAAAAGTAAGTATTAACAATACAAGATTGTGGGCTACAAAAAATTAAACTAAGAACTTTAATGGAATCGATTAAAACTAAGAAAACGTTGTGTTTGTGTATAATGTATCCCTATGATACAGAATACCATCAAATGTATAGTTTTGTATAATGTTTATATCCCATGATTTTGTATGCCTAAAATGAGGATATAATTCCTTAAAGGGGGACAATTTAGTTCTAGATTTTTTCAATACACATAGCTTTACACCTTATTTATCATCTTTTCTTCCAGATTTACACTCAACTATTCACAGTTTACACACTTTATACACATTTTTGCTTTTCACTGATACACAGATCCATTACAATTTTTATATACAGTTTATTCATCTTACAATAGCCTTTTTTCTGGCTATTCTTAGTACCTTCATACATATTTAACCTTAGCTCTATTCATTTATTTACACTTTTTTCACACACACGTGTTTACCCTTGTAGGGTCTACTTCATATAGGGTTCAAGTAGTTCTAGGGGTGCCCACATATGGCCATTATCACCATCACTGGTAGTATTTCTTTTTGTTTAAGAGATATTAGACCTTTTTAGTTTTAATCGATTCCATTAAAGTTCTTAGTTTAATTTTTTGTAGCCCACAATCTTGTATTGTTAATACTTACTTTTTCATGAATCCAGTGTTAAGCACTATATGAGCTACTATCTAGAGCTCTATTATAAGCCACCACCAGTGACTTACTATTTATTATACATATATATACATACATATATATACATATATATATATATATACATACATATATATATATATATACATATATATATATATATATATCCTTGTTTTAAATGTTTCAATTTGATATTCTGGGCAGATAACATGATCAATGCTCAATAGAACAGAAATCTTACACATCTAGGTTTCACATCTGTCACATTTTTGCTACTAAAAAGGTATAACTATATACTGCAATACTCTGATTATTATTTATTTATATATATATTTATATATATATATATATATATATATATATATATATATAAAAATAATCTGTGTATATATATATATATATATATATATATATATAATCACATATATAATCACATATATAGTTGTGAGCATATGAGCCGTTGCTCACGCTTGCCGCGGCCTTCGCGAAGCGAGAGCCGCAGTTGCTAGGAAGGAGCGCCAAAGGCGCTCCTTGCCAGCATCTGCAACCCTCGCAAAATTTACGTTGTTATGCAAGGAAAATACGACACACGTTACGAACCATTACGACCTCGCATAAATCGTCCACAACACGTGCACATGAAAAATAAAACAAATACACACCACAAATACATAAAAAGCTTACTTACAGGAAGAGGGGGCATCCAGGACCTCGAAAATTAAAGTTACACCTCAATTTAACTGAAATTAAAAGAATTTAGACACTAAAAAATTCTCTAAAGCAGAGAAAAAATGTCCGCCGAAGGCTACAGCAGTCTAAAGACGCAAAACACCACCAAACACCTACGTATTTGCTGAGAAACACCTACGTATTTGCTGAGAAACACCTACGTATTTGCTGAGAAACACCTACAAGATTAAAAAACAAGGACGCAACTCCAAAAACGTTACAAACACAATAAATACAAACAACAAACACATAAAAAGGTTACTCGCAGCAAGGGGGGTCACCCAGGACGTTACACCTCAATTTAAGCACAAATGTCGAAGTTTAGGGACCCGAAACTCACCTAAGCGAGAGAAAAAATGGCTGCCGAACAAAACGAAAACGAGGCTAAAGGTCCCTAAACACGCAAAACACCACCAAACCGCTACGGATATTCCGAAAAAGTCGCATGACAAAGAAAACGAAGAACGCTAAATCAGCCACATTATATACACCAAACACCATTAGCTCACTTACAATTTCATTGCCGTCATTTTTTGACGGGCATATCAGTGGATATATAGCTATCAATATTGATGCAGCAGTCTAGTAAATTAAAGTAGAGATTTCTTTCTTAGTGCAAGCACTTATACATATATATCCTATAGACCGGAAGGGATTAGCCGACACCCAAAGAAGGCGGTGTGGAGAGACAGTCTAGGATGGAGCTATTGTGAAGTTGTCATCCAGTTTCAGCACTGCCTGAAGGCTGTATAAGTTGTACTAGTGAATCCGGCCTTTCCTTACTATACACGTTACCTAGAAGTATGCTGCTCCCTACTGGAATTTTATTAGTCCTTCAAGTGCTAATTGGGTCTTATTTTTCCCAGATGGTCTCAGTTTGCTTTGGCTCATGTTTGATAATAAAATCCAATATTTGTTGGCATATTATTTTGTGGGTTGATAAGAAAGTGTCATCCATACATAAAAAACATCTAATGTTCACTATTGTGTATGTACAATGTTAGCATCCTGTACATTACGGTCTCTCTGGCTATAGAATATATTTTTTAATAATTTTAAATTTGAGTTGCCGTTATCTATTTTTACCTCGCGAACAAGCATGGCTCATTTTGGCAGTTCTGCGTTCCCTGTGGTTTAAGACCATGGCATGTTTTTTTTGTTTTTTTTAAATAAGTATTAGTTATGACAGCGTTAAGTTGGTTGTATTATTATCAAGTTGGTCAGAATTTATATTATAACCAGATTAGATATTGCAAAGAAATATGTATCATCGCTGTAAAATTATTCATATTATTTATTCACAGAGATTATTTCTAACAAATTACTTGGTCATACACAAACATAAAGGCAACTTATTTTAAAAAAAATGACTTCTGGAAAATGTAGATGACCCCTGTCATAGACCTTTCAAGTCATAGAGAGGTATTTTTCACTTGAAGAGCAGTGTCGTTACATGACTTTGTTATCTAGAAAGTGTTATTGGGGAGGATATTGACCGTATCCTTGCAGATGAGAGCTGTCTGACTTGGGCTTGTTCCACCGCGTGAGATCTCTGATTCAAGTTGATATTTTACCAATCCTAACGAGATTATTATTCTTATTCAGTCTGTCGGGTATTATATGTGTAATTGAGCCGGCATTCATAAGCCTGGAAGAACAATTATTTCCTAAAGTTAGCATACTACATAATACATTATTAGTCAGTCTGGCATGAGTAAGCTTAAACAATCTGTGTATTTTTATGTTTCCTTATTAAAAAGACATGGAAAGCAATTTTTTATTTTTATGTCATCAAAGTTGTTTTTGGTTTTACATTTATTGAAACGAATGGGAACTGCACAGAGCATACAAACGTCTAGATTTGACTGTCAGGGAAGTATGACTCCGTACAATTATATTACTGCTCACTGGCTGGCATTGGCAAGCCCCCAGATCAATTACACATTTGATTATTTTTTTTTCTGTGTTGAGAACACCATAAAAAATAAAAAAAAGAAAGCACACAGTGATACATCAAATACGCTCATTCAAATGTATTTCAATGTTCTTAGAAGTAAACGTAGTTTCACTGTACATAGGTTGGTCAAACCATAATGCAGGATAAACTGGGGTGAAGGTGTTTCAGTGTTGAAGGAACAGGGTTCATCAGATCTGCAGAGGCGTAGATATTGAAACATAACTACTAAGGAAACTTACATGTTTAACCTCAAGAGAATTAATATTTTTAAAGTTGATGTAGGTAATCTGCAGTGCTTTTCATTTTAATGTTTATGTTGTTATTATATATATATATATATATATATATATATATATATATATATATATATATATATATATATATATATATATATATATATATATATACTCTATGTACTTGTACTCTTCTGGCTCCTGTTTTTCCAGAGTATAATGTATCTCAATGAAGAGCATCCTTCCAGGCTCCTGTTTGGCTTCTGTAAAATCTAACAAATGCAGATATTTTTGTCTCCATTCAAAACACTTGTTAACCTACAGCATTTTCTACTTTAATGGCAGCAGACATGCCTTTTGATCCTAAGAGTATTATACACCTGGGCAGAGGAGTGTGAGTATATATATATATATATATATATATATATATATATATATATTCTAGTTATGTTGAAAGACTACAACTATAATCTGGCACCTGAAAGTAGAACTAAGCAGATGGGTAAAGCCAACTAGGGTTACTCTTCATGTCAAGCTATAGGCAGATTAGCAGTCGGACACAGGTAGAGTCTGCTAAATTATAAGATTTTCTTTAAAAATGCCTTTCTGCTTGTGTTTTATATAGCTCCTAATGCGGTCTGTTTGCTGTGTATTTTCCCCAAACTACTGTGGTCCATTAATCTCTGTGGTTACTTGATTGGATGGGATGAACTGTATGTATTACATTTACAGAGTAACATTTTTGTTGTTTATAATTTAAATGTATTCCTTCCTGTTTTAGGACTTGAATAAACGTCTGTCCCTCCCAGCTGACATTAGGATACCTGATGGATATCTGGAAAAGTTGCAGATTAACAGCCCACCATTTGATCAACCCATGAGCAGGAGATCGCGTAGGGCATCACTAGTAAGTCTGTATTTCATATGACAGTGACAAGACACTACATGACACTCATTACTTCATACATTGACCCTCAAATCAGCATCAGAATATATTTTATCAAAAGTTTTTTAAATGATCTTGAGTATAATATATATAACCTAGTCAAAGCACTTATGTGGTGGAGATCCAAATGAACGTTTTATTGTACTTTTCACCAGTCAAGGAATGTGTTATGGCCATTAGAAAGATGAATAAGTCTTTATCACTATATAGCTAATAAAGATAGAAAAGAGATGGAAGCAATCCAGCATAATTCAGTCCTTAACTGCAATGGAAGATCTGTTTTCAGTCTGGGTAGTAACATGGATATGAGGCGTAAAATGTTGTATCTTTGTGCCTCTGTCCAGGAAATTGGTTTATTTAGGCACATGTATACTGCTGTTGGGTACCCTGGTGGTCCAGTGGTTAGGATTTGGTGCATTCCCCAATGCAACCTGGATTTGATTCCAGTCATGGAAGCAAGAGGTCACACTACCCTGAAGCCAAGCAATTTTGGCCTGGTAAGGGAGACCACCTAGGAACACCAGGGGCTGTATACCGTGGACAACTGGAGAAGGAACTTGCAACCCACACCAGTATCTCTTCCATGAATATGAAGTGAATAAGCATGGTGTGCTATGGTCCATGAGGCCACGGAGAGTCAGACGCATGCTGCTTTTGGGTTCCTGTAGAACATAACCTTGGATTAGGGTGCAAGTGATACAAACCCACTCAGACAGTTTTTTCCTTATAGTGAAACAGAAATGGTCTAAAGTTTTTTGTGTCCTTTCCATTTCTGTAATTAAACACAATAACGGTTGTCGTTAAATATTAAAATATTGAAGTGTGATCTTTCTATGGAATTACACATAACATTATGTCAATTTTAAAGAGCTTCCACGTAGCATTTTTATTTGCAACCAGTTTATTTTTATCTTTTATGTGTCATTTTCATTTCTTCAGTAAATGGGACTTTAGTCCTATTTAAGCGATACAATCATTGTGAAATGAAGCTGAGCGGCCTTTATCTAAAGACTATTTTCTATTGGTTGCTTGGGGCGCAACATTCAAATGGCACAGTGGTGTGGTATTACTATAAACTCATTGGCATGTCAATACCCAGAGTCCTTAGCTACAGGGGAAGCACAGTTTATGGAGTAATTGTGTAGTAAAACATGGCTCCTGTCTTGATTGGGACATTTATTAGTCCTTCATGATAAGGATGTAAGTTTGTCTGGTTTTGTCTCCATCTAAAATGTTGTGCTCACTTTTCACCAGTTCTGCCCATTACTTCAGGCACAGAAATGAATTGCTGCGCACTTTGTAATGTGATACTTGTGTTTCCAATCTCACTTGCGTACTGTGCTGGATGCAGGAAGTAAATAAGCACCATATAATGCACATTATATGCTTACACTGGTTTAATAAACATGTAATTTCTTTCTAAGTTAAAGCAATTTAAACATGTATTTGTTTTTTGCCTCCTTTACCATGAAAACAGTTTGTATCTTCCATAAATCTCTGATCTTTGAGATATTCTTTGTATAAGTGTTTTGGTTCTGTATGGACGGTTTCCTCCATTTGGATCATCACTATCTTCAGAATATTTTCTCTTCTTGTTCAGTGAATGTGCAGCGTAGTTTTTAGTTTATTTAATTGCTGAAGCATACAAATACTATGTAAAGTAAATCTAAATAACAAGTTATTAGTATAAAATCAATATAAAAAAATAATTAAATGTAAACGATGTGACCGCTACTTATAAAACCATATTGTAATAAAATCTTTTTTTTCTATAAATATATATTTTTATTCTCTTGTGGGCAATTCCCTATGAGTGTGTGCTAGCCTTGCAGCTTCCCAGGGAGTGATCAGTAATACATATCTTACAGATGTTTGAGGCTGGATCATAGCAGTTTGTCTGGTTTAGCTTATTTTATATTTTTTATATTAATATTCAGTTACTAAATATTGTGTAGTTTGTAGTCTAGTTTCTAATCTGAGTATTTATGTGAATATGCTCTTTATTATGCTTTTGTGTTTGAATAATTTCTCTACACACAACAATTATACTTGTCTAATAAAGTTGCAGTTTGCATTTCTAATGGTAAATGTTTTAATATTAGTTTTATTTCTTTAATATTCATCTCGGTTCTATCAGTTGTTTGCAAATGTGATTTTCCAAGTTGGTATATTCTTTTATTATAATACTAGGTACAAGGGAGATAATAGATATTCTTAATAGAAGAGACTATCCTTTGAATCTTTGCATTTTCTGGTTGTATTTATTAATAAAATATTATAATTTAAGCATTAAAAGTGAAAGCACTACTCTTTGGGCTAAAAACATAATTTTGCATATGTTAAACACAGAATGACCGAGGAAATGAAAAATGCTGAGCTCTCACATCTGTGCAGTTAAAAATGTTTTTAATTCTCTCTCAACAGTCCGAAATTGGGTTTGGGAAGATGGAAACGTACGTCAAATTGGAAAAACTTGGTGAGGTGAGTAACTAATTTATTTGATAATCTGCTGATGTGAGCATGCGTTCATTGGGGAAACACATCCATACAACTTTATGCATCATTATATTAATCATACATGTGCTTTGTATATGTAAGCAAATCAATCTTAATTCTTTTCTTTTAGGGTACATATGCAACAGTGTTTAAAGGAAGAAGTAAATTGACAGAAAACCTTGTAGCGTTAAAAGAAATCAGATTGGAACATGAAGAAGGAGCTCCATGTACAGCAATAAGAGAAGGTAAAATTAAGGAGAGTTGTAATATGTTCTTGCTACTAATGACGTTAATTTTAAAATTCCCAATCGTAAATGAAGAAATGTATGTAATGCCGTTTCACAGAGTTTGTTCTTTCAGCCATGAACCCTAAACACGCTAATTTCTTTTCAAACATTATAAAGAGCTGTCTGTAAGTTATAGTAGCCATTATTTTCTGAGCGAGGAATTTTGGGACACTGTATACTAGTCGGGGGAATATTTAGCTGCCATAGGTTTATTTCCAATGCCATATCCCTTTTGCATGTGTGTATACTGCCCTAGGTGTAAGCCTTATGGGCTTCAGAAAAACACACCACTGCTAACCGTAGGGTTGTGGGTTGTTCAAAATGGGCCAGTCCTCAGCCCTGAGGAAGCACGGTGTGAAAAATAAGCATTCTTAACAAGTTTCCATATCGAGTCTCATTGAACCACCGAGCTATATATCCTGTTTTAACAGCACCGTTTAAAAATACTTAGACTTGGTAAGGAGACCTCAACTATGACATAATACATTTAAAATATAGTGCTGTATACATTGAAGCAATGAACATGAGCTTGAGTGAGCTCAGAGGGACAGTGGCGGACAGATGTGCCTGGTGTGCTGCAGGCCACAGGGTCACGAAGAGTCAGACCTGTCTGAATAAAAACTTCTGTATAAATGAATGTAGGGAGCTCTCAGCTAGTTTAACACTATATTAAATTAATTGATCATAGTTTAGCTCAGGATGTTTGACTTGGGGTGTTGAAATATAGCAAACCGTGTTAATCCCTAAACGTGTGAAAGCTTGAAAAGCCGTACAACTGTGCAGTATCACACTCCGTTACTTTGTGTGATCATAAAAGGTGCTCGGTTGTACCCAACGTCACCCTTATTGGTAGAGCAGACATCCTGTTCAGTGACTTGATGTGAGTACAAGATCACAATCTTTCCATGCGTTATACATAGTTATATATATCCTTTTTTACTTTAAGTCCATCATATACACTCTCTCATCATCTCTCGACTGGACTACTGCAACTCGCTTCTTGCTGGCCTCCCCACCACCCGACTATCTCCACTTCAATCCATTATGAATGCCTCTGCTAGACTCATCTTCCGTACACAACGTTCAGTGTCGGCATCACCTCTCTGTCAATCTCTCCACTGGCTTCCCATAGCCTCCAGAATAAAATTTAAAATCCTGACCCTAACGTTCAAAGCCCTCAACAAGTGCACTCCCCCATACCTTTCTGGTCTCATCTCCAAATACTCCCCCACACGCCCTCTTCGCTCTGCTAATGACCTTCTTCTTTCCACAACTCTTGTCACCTCTTCTCACTCTCGCCTTCAGGACTTTTCTCGTGCTGCCCCTATTCTCTGGAACTCCTTGCCTCGCTCCACCAGACTATCCTCCAACCTCAAATCATTCAAATCCTCTCTAAAAACACATCTTTTTAAAGAAGCATATCACCTTCCACCCTAACACATTCTCATATCTCTCTCCCTCCTTTTCCTCACACAATACCTTTAGGATGTAAGTCTGCGAGTTTCAATCCCACAAGGTGTTTTAGGGAAAGCACCATGGTCACTGGATTCCAAACTCAAAGACAGGGCCCTCCTTGTTTTACGATGTGTTCATTTGTATGTATCTTTGTCTTGAACGCATCTTATGTACAGCGCTACGGAATATGTTGGCGCGTTATAAATAAACGATAATAATAATAATAATAATAATCACAATATGTGGGTGTTGGAAAAGGAATGGACTTTTATTATTCTCTGTGAACACAATGAAAAAATATTAGATATGTCAGTGACCATTTGAATAGGTTTCTGTGTTTAACAGTGGCATAAATCCTTTTTTTCTTCTATGGGCACAGTTACAATTCACATTTCACACAAACCTAGATTTCTGGTATAATCCAAATAATGTGCTGAACTGGAAGAAGTGTGAAGCTGTGGTGTGATGACTGTTATGTTAAAGTGTTAAACGCTTGTCAGTAATGGCAGGATTCAATGATTGCCTTTTTTGTCTTTTTCAGTATCATTACTAAAGGACCTGAAGCATGCGAATATTGTCACTTTACATGACATTGTCCACACAGAAAAATCATTGACACTTGTCTTTGAATATCTGGTATGTTCAAGTTTGTTAACTGCTATTTACGGTAGTTACACGTGGAAATAATTTTCTTCTGCCAGTTGCATTATGTTGCCTGTTTGTTCTGTCTTGCTCTCTCTGTCTATTTATTATTTTCTCTCTCTCTCGCTCTCTGTCTCTGTGTCTCTCGCTCTCTGTCTCTCTCTCGCGCTTGCTCTCTCTCTCTCGCGCTTGCTCTCTCTCTCGCGCTCTCTGTCTCTCTCTCGCGCTCTCTGTCTCTCTCTCGCGCTCTCTGTCTCTCTCTCGCGCTCTCTGTCTCTCTCTCGCGCTCTCTGTCTCTCTCTCGCGCTCTCTGTCTCTCTCTCGCGCTCTCTGTCTCTCTCTCGCGCTCTCTGTCTCTCTCTCGCGCTCTCTGTCTCTCTCTCGCGCTCTCTGTCTCTCTCTCGCGCTCTCTGTCTCTCTCTCGCGCTCTCTGTCTCTCTCTCGCGCTCTCTGTCTCTCTCTCTCGCGCTCTCTGTCTCTCTCTCGCGCGCTCTCTGTCTCTCTCTCGCGCGCTCTCTGTCTCTCTCTCGCGCGCTCTCTGTCTCTCTCTCGCGCGCTCTCTGTCTCTCTCTCGCGCGCTCTCTGTCTCTCTCTCGCGCGCTCTCTGTCTCTCTCTCGCGCGCTCTCTGTCTCTCTCTCGCGCGCTCTCTGTCTCTCTCTCGCGCGCTCTCTGTCTCTCTCTCGCGCGCTCTCTGTCTCTCTCTCGCGCGCTCTCTGTCTCTCTCTCGCGCGCTCTCTGTCTCTCTCTCGCGCGCTCTCTGTCTCTCTCGCGCGCTCTCTGTCTCTCTCGCGCGCTCTCTGTCTCTCTCGCGCGCTCTCTGTCTCTCTCGCGCGCTCTCTGTCTCTCTCTCGCGCTCTCTGTCTCTCTCTCGCGCTCTCTGTCTCTCTCTCGCGCTCTCTGTCTCTCTCTCGCGCTCTCTGTCTCTCTCTCGCGCTCTCTGTCTCTCTCGCGCTCGCTCTCTCTCTCGCGCTCGCTCTCTCTCTCGGGCTCGCTCGCTCGCTCTCTCGCGCTTGCTCTCTCGCTCGCATTCGCTCGCTCGCTCTCTCGCGCTTGCTCTCTCGCGCTTGCTCTCTCGCGTTCGCTCTCTCGCGTTCGCTCTCTCGCATTCGCTCTCGCGTTCGCTCTCTCGCATTCGCTCTCGCATTCGCTCTCTCGCGTTCGCTCTCTCGCATTCGCTCTCTCTCTCTCGCATTCTCTCTCTCTCTCTCGCATTCTCTCTCTCTCTCTCTCTCGCATTCTCTCTCTCTCTCTCTCTCGCATTCTCTCTCTCTCTCTCTCTCGCATTCTCTCTCTCTCTCTCTCTCTCGCATTCTCTCTCTCTCTCTCTCTCGCATTCGCTCTCTCTCTCTCGCATTCTCTCTCTCTCTCTCTCGCATTCTCTCTCTCTCTCTCTCGCATTCGCTCTCTCGCATTCGCTCTCTCTCTCTCGCATTCGCTCTCTCTCTCTCGCATTCGCTCTCTCTCTCTCTCTCTCGCATTCGCTCTCTCTCTCTCGCATTCTCTCTCTCTCTCTCTCGCATTCTCTCTCTCTCTCTCTCTCTCTCGCATTCTCTCTCTCTCTCTCTCGCATTCTCTCTCTCTCTCTCTCGCATTCTCTCTCTCTCTCTCTCGCATTCTCTCTCTCTCTCTCTCGCATTCTCTCTCTCTCTCTCTCTCTCGCATTCTCTCTCTCTCGCATTCTCTCTCTCTCTCTCTCTCGCATTCTCTCTCTCTCTCTCTCGCATTCTCTCTCTCTCTCTCTCTCTCGCATTCTCTCTCTCTCTCTCTCGCATTCTCTCTCTCTCTCTCTCGCATTCTCTCTCTCTCTCTCTCGCATTCTCTCTCTCTCTCGCATTCTCTCTCTCTCTCTCTCGCATTCTCTCTCTCTCGCATTCTCTCTCTCGCATTCTCTCTCTCTCTCTCTCTCTCTCGCATTCTTCCTCTCTCTCTCTCTCTCTCGCATTCTCTCTCTCTCTCTCTCGCATTCTCTCTCGCATTCTCTCTCGCATTCTCTCTCGCATTCTCTCTCGCATTCTCTCTCGCATTCTCTCTCGCATTCTCTCTCGCATTCTCTCTCGCATTCTCTCTCTCTCTCGCATTCTCTCTCTCTCTCGCATTCTCTCTCTCTCTCGCATTCTCTCTCTCTCTCGCATTCTCTCTCTCTCTCGCATTCTCTCTCTCTCTCGCATTCTCTCTCTCTCTCGCATTCTCTCTCTCTCTCGCATTCTCTCTCTCTCTCGCATTCGCTCTCTCTCTCTCGCATTCGCTCTCTCTCTCTCGCATTCGCTCTCTCTCTCTCGCATTCGCTCTCTCTCTCTCGCATTCGCTCTCTCTCTCTCGCATTCGCTCTCTCTCTCTCGCATTCGCTCTCTCTCTCTCTCTCGCATTCGCTCTCTCTCTCTCTCTCTCGCATTCGCTCTCTCTCTCTCTCTCTCGCATTCGCTCTCTCTCTCTCTCTCTCGCATTCGCTCTCTCTCTCTCTCGCATTCGCTCTCTCTCTCTCTCTCGCATTCGCTCTCTCTCTCTCTCTCGCATTCGCTCTCTCTCTCTCGCATTCGCTCTCTCTCTCTCTCTCGCATTCTCTCTCTCTCTCTCTCTCGCATTCTCTCTCTCTCTCTCTCTCGCATTCTCTCTCTCTCTCTCTCTCGCATTCTCTCTCTCTCTCTCTCTCGCATTCTCTCTCTCTCTCTCTCTCGCATTCTCTCTCTCTCTCTCTCTCTCGCATTCTCTCTCTCTCTCTCTCTCGCATTCTCTCTCTCTCTCTCTCTCGCATTCTCTCTCTCTCTCTCTCTCTCTCGCATTCTCTCTCTCTCTCTCTCTCTCTCTCGCATTCTCTCTCTCTCTCTCTCTCGCATTCTCTCTCTCTCTCTCGCGCACTCTCTCTCTCTCTCTCGCATTCTCTCTCTCTCGCATTCTCTCTCTCTCTCTCTCTCTCTCTCTCGCATTCTCTCTCTCTCTCTCTCTCTCGCATTCTCTCTCTCTCTCTCTCGCATTCTCTCTCTCTCTCTCGCATTCTCTCTCTCTCTCTCTCTCTCGCATTCTCTCTCGCATTCTCTCTCTCTCTCTCTCGCATTCACTCTCTCTCGCTCGCATTCACTCTCTCTCGCTCGCATTCACTCTCTCTCTCGCTCGCATTCACTCTCTCTCTCGCTCGCATTCACTCTCTCTCTCTCGCTCGCATTCACTCTCTCTCTCTCGCTCGCATTCACTCTCTCTCTCTCGCTCGCATTCACTCTCTCTCTCTCGCTCGCATTCACTCTCTCTCTCTCGCTCGCATTCACTCTCTCTCTCTCGCTCGCATTCACTCTCTCTCTCTCGCTCGCATTCACTCTCTCTCTCTCGCTCGCATTCACTCTCTCTCTCTCTCGCTTGCATTCACTCTCTCTCTCGCTTGCATTCACTCTCTCTCTCGCTCGCATTCACTCTCTCTCTCTCGCTCGCATTCACTCTCTCTCTCTCTCTCGCTCGCATTCTCTCTCTCGCTCGCATTCACGCTCGCATTCTCTCTCTCGCTCGCATTCACTCTCGCATTCACTCTCTCTCTCTCTCTCTCTCTCGCATTCACTCTCGCATTCACTCTCTCTCTCTCGCTCGCATTCTCTCTCTCTCTCTCTCGCTCGCATTCTCTCTCTCTCTCTCGCATTCTCTCTCTCTCTCTCTCTCTCGCATTCTCTCTCTCTCTCGCATTCTCTCTCTCTCTCGCATTCTCTCTCTCTCTCTCTCGCATTCTCTCTCTCTCGCATTCTCTCTCTCTCGCATTCTCTCTCTCTCTCTCGCATTCTCTCTCTCTCTCTCTCTCTCTCTCGCATTCTCTCTCTCTCTCTCTCGCATTCTCTCTCGCATTCTCTCTCGCATTCTCTCTCGCATTCTCTCTCGCATTCTCTCTCGCATTCTCTCTCGCATTCTCTCTCGCATTCTCTCTCGCATTCTCTCTCGCATTCTCTCTCGCATTCTCTCTCGCATTCTCTCTCGCATTCTCTCTCGCATTCTCTCTCGCATTCTCTCTCTCTCTCGCATTCTCTCTCTCTCTCTCGCATTCTCTCTCTCTCTCGCATTCTCTCTCTCTCTCTCGCATTCTCTCTCTCTCTCTCGCATTCTCTCTCTCTCTCTCGCATTCTCTCTCTCTCTCTCGCATTCTCTCTCTCTCTCGCATTCGCTCTCTCTCTCTCGCATTCGCTCTCTCTCTCTCTCGCATTCGCTCTCTCTCTCTCTCTCGCATTCGCTCTCTCTCTCTCTCGCATTCGCTCTCTCTCTCTCTCGCATTCGCTCTCTCTCTCTCTCGCATTCGCTCTCTCTCTCTCTCGCATTCGCTCTCTCTCTCTCTCGCATTCGCTCTCTCTCTCTCTCTCGCATTCGCTCTCTCTCTCTCTCTCGCATTCGCTCTCTCTCTCTCTCTCGCATTCGCTCTCTCTCTCTCTCTCGCATTCGCTCTCTCTCTCTCTCTCGCATTCGCTCTCTCTCTCTCTCTCGCATTCGCTCTCTCTCTCTCGCATTCGCTCTCTCTCTCTCGCATTCACTCTCTCTCTCGCATTCTCGCTCTCTCTCTCTCGCATTCACTCTCTCTCTCGCATTCTCTCTCTCTCTCTCTCGCATTCTCTCTCTCTCTCTCTCTCGCATTCTCTCTCTCTCTCTCTCTCTCGCATTCTCTCTCTCTCTCGCATTCTCTCTCTCTCTCTCTCTCGCATTCTCTCTCTCTCTCTCTCGCATTCTCTCTCTCTCCCGCATTCTCTCTCTCTCTCTCTCTCTCGCATTCTCTCTCTCTCTCTCTCGCATTCTCTCTCTCTCTCTCTCGCATTCTCTCTCTCTCTCTCTCTCGCATTCTCTCTCTCTCTCTCTCTCGCATTCTCTCTCTCTCTCTCTCGCATTCTCTCTCTCTCTCTCTCGCATTCTCTCTCTCTCTCTCTCGCATTCTCTCTCTCTCTCTCTCGCATTCTCGCATTCTCTCTCTCTCTCTCTCTCTCTCGCATTCTCTCTCTCTCTCTCTCGCATTCTCTCGCATTCTCTCTCTCTCTCTCTCGCATTCTCTCTCTCTCTCTCTCTCTCTCGCATTCTCTCTCTCTCTCTCGCATTCTCTCTCTCTCTCTCTCGCATTCTCTCTCTCTCTCTCTCGCATTCTCTCTCGCATTCTCTCTCTCTCTCTCGCATTCTCTCTCTCTCTCTCGCATTCTCTCTCTCTCTCTCGCATTCTCTCTCTCTCTCGCATTCTCTCTCTCTCTCGCATTCTCTCTCTCTCTCGCATTCTCGCTCGCATTCGCTCGCATTCTCGCTCGCATTCTCCCTCTCGCTCGCATTCACTCTCGCATTCACTCTCTCTCTCTCTCTCTCGCTCGCATTCACTCTCGCATTCACTCTCTCTCTCTCTCTCTCGCTCGCATTCACTCTCTCTCGCTCGCATTCACTCTCTCTCTCGCTCGCATTCACTCTCTCTCTCTCGCTCGCATTCACTCTCTCTCTCTCGCTCGCATTCACTCTCTCTCTCTCTCTCGCATTCACTCTCTCTCTCTCGCTCGCATTCACTCTCTCTCTCTCTCGCTCGCATTCACTCTCTCTCTCTCGCTCGCATTCACTCTCTCTCTCTCTCTCGCTCGCATTCACTCTCTCTCTCTCTCTCGCTCGCATTCACTCTCTCTCTCTCTCTCGCTTGCATTCACTCTCTCTCTCGCTCGCATTCACTCTCTCTCTCTCGCTCGCATTCACTCTCTCTCTCTCTCTCGCTCGCATTCTCTCTCTCGCTCGCATTCACGCTCGCATTCTCTCTCTCGCTCGCATTCACTCTCGCATTCACTCTCTCTCTCTCTCTCTCTCTCTCTCTCTCTCTCTCTCTCTCTCGCATTCACTCTCGCATTCACTCTCTCTCTCTCGCTCGCATTCTCTCTCTCTCTCGCTCGCATTCTCTCTCTCTCTCTCTCGCTCGCATTCTCTCTCTCTCTCTCTCGCTCGCATTCTCTCTCTCTCTCTCTCTCTCTCTCTCTCTCTCTCTCTCTCTCTCTCGCTCGCATTCTCTCTCTCGCATTCTCTCGCTCTCTCTCTCTCTCGCTCGCATTCTCTCTCTCTCTCGCATTCTCTCTCTCTCTCGCTCTCTCTCGCTCGCATTCTCTCTCTCTCTCTCTCTCTCGCTCGCATTCTCTCTCTCTCTCTCTCTCGCATTCTCTCTCTCTCGCTCGCATTCTCTCTCTCTCTCTCGCTCGCATTCTCTCTCTCTCGCTCGCATTCTCTCTCTCTCGCTCGCATTCACTCTCTCTCTCTCTCGCTCGCATTCACGCTCGCATTCACTCTCTCTCTCTCGCTCGCTCGCATTCACTCTCTCTCTCTCGCTCGCTCGCATTCACTCTCTCTCTCTCGCTCGCTCGCATTCACTCTCTCTCTCTCTCGCTCGCATTCACTCTCTCTCTCTCTCGCTCGCATTCTCTCTCTCTCTCTCGCTCGCATTCTCTCTCTCTCGCTCGCATTCTCTCTCTCTCTCTCGCTCGCATTCTCTCTCTCTCTCTCGCTCGCATTCTCTCTCTCTCTCTCGCTCGCATTCTCTCTCGCTCTCTCGCTCGCATTCTCTCTCTCTCTCTCTCGCTCGCATTCTCTCTCTCTCTCTCGCTCGCATTCTCTCTCGCTCTCTCGCTCGCATTCTCTCTCGCTCGCATTCTCTCTCGCTCGCATTCTCTCTCGCTCGCATTCTCTCTCGCTCGCATTCTCTCTCGCTCGCATTCTCTCTCTCGCTCGCATTCTCTCTCGCTCGCATTCTCTCTCGCTCGCATTCTCTCTCGCTCGCATTCTCTCTCTCGCTCGCATTCACGCTCGCATTCTCTCTCTCTCTCTCTCTCTCTCTCGCATTCACTCTCGCATTCTCTCTCTCGCTCGCATTCACGCTCGCATTCTCTCTCTCTCTCTCTCTCTCTCTCGCTCGCATTCTCTCTCGCATTCACTCTCTCTCTCTCTCTCTCTCTCTCTCTCGCATTCACTCTCGCATTCACTCTCTCTCTCTCTCTCTCTCTCTCTCGCATTCACTCTCGCATTCTCTCTCTCGCTCGCATTCACGCTCGCATTCTCTCTCTCTCTCTCTCTCTCTCTCTCTCGCTCGCATTCTCTCTCGCATTCACTCTCTCTCTCTCTCTCTCTCTCTCGCTCGCATTCTCTCTCTCTCTCTCTCGCTCGCATTCTCTCTCTCGCTCGCATTCACGCTCGCATTCTCTCTCTCGCTCGCATTCACTCTCGCATTCACTCTCTCTCTCTCTCTCTCGCATTCACTCTCGCATTCACTCTCTCTCTCTCTCTCTCTCTCGCATTCACTCTCGCATTCACTCTCTCTCTCTCTCTCTCTCTCTCTCTCTCTCTCTCTCTCTCTCTCTCTCTCTCTCTCTCTCTCTCTCGCTCGCTCGCATTCTCTCTCTCTCTCTCTCTCTCTCTCTCTCTCGCTCGCATTCACTCTCGCATTCACTCTCTCTCTCTCTCTCTCTCTCTCTCTCTCTCTCTCTCTCTCGCTCGCTCGCTCGCATTCTCTCTCTCTCTCTCTCTCTCTCTCTCTCGCTCGCATTCTCTCTCTCTCTCTCTCGCTCGCATTCTCTCTCTCTCGCTCGCATTCTCTCTCTCTCTCTCTCTCGCTCGCATTCTCTCTCTCGCTCGCATTCTCTCTCTCGCTCGCATTCTCTCTCGCTCGCATTCACGCTCGCATTCTCTCTCTCTCTCTCTCTCGCTCGCATTCTCTCTCTCTCTCTCTCTCTCTCTCTCGCATTCTCTCTCTCTCTCTCTCTCGCATTCTCTCTCTCTCTCTCTCTCTCTCTCGCATTCACTCTCTCTCTCTCTCTCTCTCTCGCTCGCATTCTCTCTCTCTCTCTCTCTCTCTCTCTCGCTCGCATTCTCTCTCTCTCTCTCGCTCGCATTCTCTCTCTCTCTCTCTCTCTCTCTCTCTCTCTCTCTCTCTCTCTCTCTCTCGCTCGCATTCTCTCGCTCGCATTCTCTCTCTCGCTCGCATTCACTCTCGCATTCTCTCTCTCTCTCGCATTCTCTCTCTCTCTCGCATTCTCTCTCTCTCTCTCTCGCTCGCATTCTCTCTCTCTCTCTCTCTCTCGCTCGCATTCTCTCTCTCTCGCTCGCATTCTCTCTCTCTCGCTCGCATTCTCTCTCTCTCGCTCGCATTCTCTCTCTCTCTCTCTCGCTCGCATTCTCTCTCTCTCTCTCTCTCTCGCTCGCATTCTCTCTCGTGCATTCTCGCGCGCGCACTTATTCACTAATTTTTTCGTTTTTTTAGGACAAAGACCTAAAACAGTATATGGATGACTGTGGAAATATCATGAGCATACACAATGTAAAGGTATGTTTTGAGGTTGTTTTTTTTTAAGAGCTTTTATTAAAATTAATCAAAGTTGCATTTATACGGAAAGCTAAAGTATCACCCATTTAAAAAATAAGCTGCATATAGGAAAATAGCTACAGAAGGCAATGCATAGATAAAGTGCTAATCTAGAGCTGAATCAAGTATATAACAAGCATCAGTAAGCAGCATTACAAAGGTTTAATCTAACATGATCCATGCAACCTTTACTAAAGGTATTGAGATCAGTCCCAATATCCTGTCCCCCATGTGGACAGGTTGGGTTAATCTACTGATACTGGTGCATTACGCTTCAGGTGATGCTTACGATGTTTAACTCCAAGGGTGAGCCCTCTAGCATTATAATTTATGTATCAAAGTGTTAACAATAAGTTGTGGCCCTTTTTTTAAGAGTATATTTAGTCTAGAACTGTGAAAGTTCTGTTAGTCCAGTTATATGAAGTTATGAAGTATTGTTCTTTTGTACTTTCCCTCTGCTTACCTCAGGAGGGCCCCCATGTTGGCTTATCTCCTACAGAGCATTTCACTTTGAGAGGTGGCCGGACAGCAACTTGTGAATCTGTTTAGTGTACGCATCGTGTTCAGCGGGTTCCTGTTTGCCCATTTGTCATATGGTTATGGCTCCTTTACCGCATGGATCAATTTACACACAATTAACACCCACTTCTTCAAATGCCTTCTTTTTATAGTCATGTATTATTTCATATATAAAATAGTTACACTTACGAAGTGCAAAATATTGTCTAGACGTAGTCTTCACAAGGTGTACAAGTGGTCATTTCATGAAACTTTTACTATATCGCCATGCCTTGCTTTGTAAAGAAAAGCGATTTAGAACCCACCTACATGCCCTCAACATGTCGGGAGACCAGAAGCCCGATTCAATTGCAAGCCTGCATCTCTGCGGGATACAGGGCGTGCTGCGAGCTCCCGTTCGTCTCCAATTCCTGTGCTATTAAGTTGAACAAGCTTGCAAGTTATAGGCCGATTGAATACCAAATTAACTTTGTCACCCAAATCCCAGCAAACGAAGAGTTCGCGGTCTCCCAGGTGCTCGGCTCGTCATGTTGTGGATCGGGTAGACAAATTATTTGGAGGGGCTGGAAATTAACCGGCGGCCTTGGTACATATTGGTACCAATGACAAAGTTAGTGGAAGATGGAGTGTCCTAAAGAATGATTTTAGAGAACTAGGTAATAAGATGAAGGCAAGGATCACCAAGGTAGTATTTTCTGAGATACTACCAGTGCCACGTGCTAGCCCAGGGAGGCAGAAGGAGCTTAGGGAGGTTAATGCGTGGCTAAAGATGTGGTGCACGAAGGAGGGGTTTGGGTTTTTAGAGCACCGGGCTGACTTTTCACTTCGGCACAATCTCTACAGTAGGGATGGATTGCACCTCAATGATGAGGGAGCTTTTATGCTAGGGGGTAGAATGGGAGAAGGCTGGAGGAGTTTTCAAACAAGTAGGTGGAAGGGAGGGACTAGATATAAGTAATGGGGTAAAAAGTATAGAGGGTACAAGGGATGAATTAACAACTCATAGGGGAGGAGATGGGGTGGAGGGGTCTTCCTCTGAATGAATTTTATAACAAAAAAAATAATTAAGTAGTTGATTAATAATTAACAACTAATTAGGTAATAACTAAACCGCATATTGCAGATCAGAGGATATCTTAAAAGGTTGAACATGATGGACTGAGAGTCTTTTTTTAACCTTAATTACTTTGTGCTCAATTGAATCGGGCTCCAGGTTTCCAAAATAATTACTGCAACAATGATCCAGACTCAGTATAAATATTCTAGTTAGTAACATGCTAATTGGGCTCATAAAATACATCTTTCCTGTTGTTTTCTTCTAGATATTTTTGTACCAAATTCTACGGGGCCTGTCTTATTGTCATAAGAGGAAAGTCCTGCACAGAGACCTGAAACCACAGAACTTGCTCATCAACGAGAAAGGCGAATTAAAATTAGCTGATTTTGGTATGTGCAGTCTGTATTACCCTAAAGTTATTAGCTTTACCATTGAAGACGGGTAGAGCTATCTGTGCCCTGGATGCATTATATACATTTAAAAGGACTGTATAAATTCCAAAAAAATAGGTCCCATATGTACAGTATGCTCTTTTGAATAACCACTTGGTAATGGGCAAAATGAGAATCAAAAGTTAAACAAACAGCCTTTAATTATTGACTTTTTCATATATAGTTATTATTTTCTGATAACCATGTTGCATCCATCCTCTTGTTACTGTCACATAAGTGATTCACTTATTTTCTTTTGAAAGGGCTTTAGTATTAATGAACAACTTACAGTATGACCAATTGTAAAGCAGCTTAAAATAGGGTCTCAGTGTTTTTTTGGAATTACCTTGATCTTTCAATTATTTAAGAGTGCACTTTAAACATTACAAAAGTAGTTTTTTTTCATGAAAATACAATTAAGTAAAACCTGTTTAAATGTTAAAGATTCACAGGACATGCAGAGAGCATACTTTACTATGTAGATCTCATTGGCTGACAGTGGGCAAGCCCCCAAGTGTAGTTAATTGTCTAAATACAACTTTGTGTCCTGAGACCTTTTATTTGTAAAAAGAAAAAAACATTGTGACACATCAAATAACTTTTTACTGATGGAACAAAACAAAAAAAAACATGTCTTTAATAAACTAGGGCTGTATCTATTTTTTACTTTATGAAAAAATATAACTTATCAAGACTTCACAAAAGCCTCCCAAAATTAACTTGTGTGAAGTCATTATCTCTCCTTGCTGAAGCTGGCTTTGTAAACAATGTAGCAGGATTAAGAAATTACTTTGCATTTCACTGGCACTACTGTACTCTATCCCTTCTGGATTGCTACCTTGGTGAGGGGGCTCGTTTACCTCAATGAAGCTGTGAGCTAGACGATGTAGGGTCATCCAAGATGGGCAGGTCATAGCAGAGAAGTCAGGCAAATCTCAGACCACTGGAGAAGGAACTGGTAACCCACTCCAGTATCTTTGCCATGAAAACCTTATGGATTAGCACAACCAGACATGAGGTGTGCCTGGCGTGCTGCAGTCTATAAGGTCACGGAGAATCTGACACAACTAAACAACAACCGTGCCCTATTGTAAAAGAAAATATTTATAAGGGTGACAAGTCTCAATTTCACTGCAAGAAATTAGAACAATAAATCTAGAGCTTATGAGAGGTAACTTAATTAGAAAGCTGAATTAATATAACTTCAAAATTAGTTTCTGCTAAAAGAATTTGTATGAAATTAAACCTGTATTAAGTGCACTCTTGCATTAAACCCTACAACAGTTTTAGCAATAAGGTCTCTAAAAAAAATGTTACACCTATCAGCAGTAAGTCTCATGTAATCTTAGTCACTGCAGGGCTTCCAGGGACAAGATCATGTCTAACTGTTGCCACTCTTCTTATTCACGTATTTATAGGATCAGATTCTGTAGCCGCCCTTGCAGAAAATCAGCATTTTGGCAAACATCGTTTTAATGTACAACATCGCTGGAGGCTTAACAGCTCCTAAACAATGAGGAAGAAATGGACTGTGCTCATAGATATTATCACAGATGACTGAGTTTGACATAAATAATTTCAAATTGCTGACAAAAAGATGTGCTTACATAATACTAAAGACTGCTGTTGAAAGTGATTTGCTGAAATGAAGCCGGTTATAGCCTATATTGTCCTTTTCACTGGAAATGTTTCATCACATAAATCACTGTATAAAGGGCATGCTAGAAAAGATGTGACCGACTATAAAGCAGAAAGCTTGTGACACAATGTAATTTTACATCTAATGTGTGAATGTGGTTGTGCTTTTCACCAAAGGTTTGGCCAGGGCAAAGTCTGTTCCTACAAAAACGTACTCCAACGAGGTTGTGACTTTATGGTACAGGCCTCCAGACGTCCTGCTTGGGTCTTCGGAATATTCAACACAAATTGACATGTGGTAAATATTATTTTTTTGGAGTGTACACCATTAATTAAGAAAGATTGTCGTAGCTGTGTTCTGTGAATCCAAACATGGGGTTTGTTTGTTTTTTGCACGTGTGTGTAGATAAATTAGTGTGTCAGTCTACATACATGCACATATATTAGGACAAGTGGTGCATAATCATATACTGAGTAAATAGGTACTTTAACAGTTGAATGTTTTGTGTTTTTTTTAAAATGCATTTTCCTACAGTAAACTAACATTGATATTTCAATATTTAGGCGTTGGTCAAAATTTCAGATCCAGACAAAAATATAGATTTGAATCTCTTGTTAATTAAAGATTGTTACCAAAAATTATTTATTTTCACTCAAGGCTTTGTGTTTATTGTCTTCAAGTTGACTGCATAAAAAATGACTGAGCATGATCAAACCCAGATGTGTTTGTGGCTGGATCAGAAACACTGACTGACCACTAAATATTGCAAGACTCGCTGACTGACCACTAAATATTGCAAGACACTACGTTAAATAGGACTAGAAAAAGTGCACTAATACAATTTTAGCTTAAACTTATTAATAAGGTCAAGTTACTCTGGTTAGGATATCCTAATTAGTAACTACCAGACAGAAAAGATAGGTTAAAATATAACTTTTATAAGTTTTAATTAAACTCTGGAATATATAAAACAAAAAAAAAACACATAAAATTACAATTTGTCTAAGAATGATAGGCTGTGAGCAGGTAATGATAATGTACAGAGATAGTTCTCTATTTACACTATATAACAACTCTGTATCTCTCTAATTGGTTAGTGGTGAGCATAGATTCTGCGAGGCACTCAAATAGCTAGCTAGTAATGACTAGCAACCATTTTTCAAATATTTGTAATTATGTGGTCATAGTTGCCACACAGATCATTAAGGTAGTTGGCAAATAATTGTAATTTTCAGAAGCAGATACAGTTAAACATAATCTGGCTGATTTTCCTGTGACAGATGAGACTGGTGTTAAGATAATGGGTTTCCTATATCTCCACTACCCCATAGAGTGAACTTATGGTTTTGTGTTAGTTTGCCATCAATACTTGGATCAAAATACAGAGCTACAGCAAGTGCTGCTAATACTAATACAATACACATCCTGATGCACGTTTCGCATAGTGGCTTCAGAGGCTATGACTTAATGTTGGTTTATTGTAGAAAGACTCAGTATTTTTAATTATATTTAATATAGAAGGTTCTTGTCATTACCTATAGTTTTACCCGATACCTTATATGGAATATCTGCTGTGTCCCTTAAGTTGGTATAGCTTGGAGGGGAGAAGAGAGGGAATCTATTAAATATTGTCATGGTTTTGCTGGTTTATATAAAGTGTAGACGCTGACTATCCACTAATTAATAAAGCGGAAGATAAGAGCAAGAGGTCATAGTTTGATGTTGAGAGTTGCAGATTCAGGGTAATGTTACAAAACCACTATTTTACAGAAAGAGTCAAAAGGAATTTGAGGTGATAGGAACATTTACAGTAAAAGCAAGTTAGAAAGCATAAATATGTATCAACACAATTCTGAATATTCTTATTTTTTTATGATACAATGGGCCCGGCTCTTAATCTCTGCTACAAGAATTTGTTTTATTTGTAAAGTTTATGTGACCATATACACTTAGCTTACATAGATATGTATTTAGCATTTTCTCTTTTTCTCACAAAGGGGTGTTGGCTGTATATTTTTTGAAATGGCTTCAGGAAGACCTCTGTTTCCTGGTTCCACGGTGGAAGACGAGCTTCACTTAATATTCCGACTTCTAGGTAAATAACACAGTAGTTTGGTGCCCAGTAGTTTTGTTTTATCCGCTTTTTGGCAAAACCAGCACAATACAAAAATGTCATGTGAATTTTCCATTAGGGTTGTATTTTCTTCATACACTGCACATGATGATTTTTTTGTTGTAAAGAAATCAATTACTGATGGAGCAGACTCGCTTAGTCCCTTCCCTGTAAACCTTAAAGGGAGATGAAAGGTTTCTGGAGTTGTCTAGGAATGTAATATGTGTATCTATTTACTTTTATGTGCTTTATTTTATTAAGAAGTGCTTCAAATCTGTTTTTTTCTTTTCTTTCTACAATCATACAATTTTACCTGTTTTGGGTCTTCCCTCTGTAGCTCATACAGCTGTTGAATATACAGACTGTGAAGTGCAGTGTTTCAAATTAGCATGTCGTGACCTCTCTCATGCAGCATGCTGCAGGATTTTGCCACATAGGTATATTTCAGTATCTTTAAGATATATATATATATATATATATATATATATATATATATAATTGTGTAGAATAATACATTTTTCCATTGCAAAGGGCATTTCCAAGAGGACACTACAAAGGGTGCCGCTATTAAGCTATTCTTTTAATAGGGTAATTAAAATGTACTGAATACATGCCACAATTGTACCCATAATTCTTCCCATGTGCCATTCATTCTTGTGTTTTTTTTCTTTTTGCTAGGCACTCCAAATGAGGAATCGTGGGCAGGAATATCTTCAAATGATGAATTCCGGAACTACAATTTTCCAAAATACAAACCGCAGCCGTTAATAAATCACGCACCAAGGTACTGATCTGATCTGAGCACAGTAAGGCTAGAATGTCAAGAAGGGAATCTTCCCTCCAAAACAAATTCCTTATTAGTTCTCAGCAAGGGTTTAATACTTCTTAATGTTAAGTAGTTTGAACACTCTACATTTCCTACAAAGTAAGGAAGAAACCATGCAGACTGATGTAATTTGTAATTGCTAGGTGTTCATTATTATTGACTGGATTTGTATAAAAGAATATTACATACAAATTGACAAATTCATATCCAATATATTCAAATATACCAAATGTTATTAGCATTACTAAATATACACAGGGTTTTTAACACAATAGCAAAAAAAATGAAATAAATAAACCTGCCATGTGTCTGATAAATTGCTCTTTAAGGCAAATAACTTGTATTAAAGGAATGCAGAAGCAGGTGGCTCGTTCCCCATAGATATCACTGAGGATCATGCTGGTATTTCCATGTTGTGTTTACCTCTGTTTTTCCTTTGCAAACACATCACCTAGTTATTTTAAATTAAAATACTATATACACAAAGAAAAAGACCTAGCAAGGCCATGAATTTGGGAGACCGACATCATTTGTAGAAGCAAGTGTAGTATGAGAATGCTTTCTTACATTTATTAACTTGTTTAAAAAAAAATGTTGTCCAATCAGATGCAGTTTGTAAATGTGTTTGCATCAGACAAACGTCACACTCTGTTTCTTTAGACTCCATGACCACCTGTTTCTTTTAGTTATTAAACACAATTTTTTCCTGTATAGTATCTGTGAACTTTCATACCAACCTCTCTCTGTCTGCTTTATGCATTTTACAGGTTAGACTCGGAAGGAATTGAATTATTAACAAAGTTTCTTCAGGTAATTGCTTTTTTCCTACAATATGCTATTGTTTTATGGAGATTGTGAAGTGAGTGCAAACTAAAGTAATTTACTGTGTGCTATTATAGTTGTTATATTAAATGTGGGACAATTGAGGTCTTCTGGCCTTCTTAAAGGGCCAGATTAAGTGAATCAGACTGTTGTAATTAATTTGTACAACATTAGCAAAAATCGCTAGCATCCAGCTATTTATTTCCTTTTGTTAAAATCTTCCATATTAAACTAATTTAAGCAAAATCTTTTTTTTCCTCCCTAAAATGAAAACATCCTTTAATATTCAGCTACTACAGTAAATACAGCTATATGACGGCCAAATTGTGTGCGTTTACCTGGGGGCTTTGATAACATTTAAAGGACCACTGAACAAATAAACAATATATATATTTTCAGACTCTGAGCATAATTAAGCATGAAAAAGTCATACATCAACAGCCTTATTAATTTACGATTCGACCAATTGAAAAGGGCTCTATACAAGCACAGAGCATTTTTTTTTACATTAGTTTTTAGTTAGTGAAGACCTTGCTTTTGGATAGAAGTTCACTAACTAAAACCTTTTGTAAAAAAATATGCTATGTGCTTATAAAGAGCCCTATTCAATTGGCTGAATCACAATTTAATAAGGCTGCAAGTTCTTAATTAGAAAAAAGATATACTTTGATGCTTATGCAGGACACTGGAAGTGGTCTGTGTGAGAGGGGAGTTTACATTTCTGGAGAGCAATTGTTGCAGTGAATGATACAAGGGATCTGCCTCTGGGCCAGGGCGATAGAATGGGCATTGTGTCTATTTCAGCTTATCAAATTATCTTTACAATGGATCTCTGTTCCACACAAAAAACAGATGATGATAATAAATAGTAGGTCCCACCACTGAACAACTCTATATAGAATAGTATTAAACAAATAAAAATAGAAACTTAAAAATTAAGAAGACTAATAACTTGGCACTTATCAAAAATGTGATTTAATATACGGTAAGCTAAATACAAACAGTCTATATAAACATAATCCTTTAGATTTTTTTTCGTTATTTATGTATTTTGCTTCCCTGGTTTCAAATATTAATATAATTACGGTACCTATATATATTAGCAGAACTAATTGAAGCGCATATCACAAAGTCATTAAGTGTGCATTTATTAGCACATACTCACTATAAGCAGCAGGCTTATCTGCAACTATTACACTGTATATACATGTTTTTGTATAGATTGCACTTACATTATTTCTTGCACATCACCAAAGCAAGCTAAGTATTTATTTTCCTTTTTTTCTTTATTCACCCATTAATCTCGTAACACAATTTTATGTTCTAATATTCACCAACGTTACAACATTCTGAAGTCATCTTCCTGATACAATATTATATTAATAAATTGCTATCAGCACAAAGTGTATTAGATTCAAATGGCACCTTTGTTTGCCACAAAATGCACTATATTTAAAGGCATTTCTATCATTTGTTTAGTACCTCACAGTACCCAACCAGAGAGTCAGCCTAATAAATATAGAGACTCGTTTTAAGTGCGGCACTTTTCTATACTTCCCTATTAAAGTTTATAAATAAATAAAAAAACATTTTTTAACTTAATCTTTCCTAAATCTTCTTGTGTCTTCCCTGATTTCTAACCCTATTCATCAAGGCATTTCAACAGGATGCAAACACCAGAGAGCTTTAGAGAAAATGTACATAGTGTCATTAAGGAACAATCAAGAGAAAATGCAACATCTTACTTTCCTAGTGTAACATTTGTTCTAAAATTATTTAACATGACAATACCTTTTTATTTTCAGTATGAATCAAAGAAGAGAATTTCAGCAGAAGATGCTTTGAAACATGCCTACTTCAGAAGTCTAGGGACAAAAATCATCAGCTTGCCAGAAAGTAAGCACACAACTTGTTGTTGCAGATAGAAACATACTACTCCTTCATCCTTTATTTACCACCCTCCCTTCCTACTTTATGATTTTGTTCCACTGAACAAAGATGGCCAGCATTGTTCACTAAGGTTATTAAAACACAAGTTAGCTTTTGGTAATAGCTCAAAATATACCTTAACCCATCAACAACAAAAACCTATTTGTCTGCAGTCAAAATATGGTTTACCACATTATATAAAGAGTGTTGTTGTACAAAATTGTTGAAAACACTGAAATCATTTTGTAAGCTTTAACCATGAGAATTTCGAATTGCGAGATGCTGACCTTTTAACAACACTTTATTTTCTTCTTTAGATATCTCAATATTCAGTCTTAAGGATATCCAGCTGCAAAAGGATCCCGGTTTTCGAAATTCTTCCTATCCGGAGACAGGTGTGTTACCAGAACAAGATCAATTAAATGCTTAGTCTTAGGGAGGACTGAGGACTGATCAAAAAACCCGTACGAAGGCGCATATCTTGCCAGTCCAAGTGTAATCTGCATATTAAAGATCATCCAAAAAAATAACTCCCTTTCAATGATGTAATAAGTTTATTTACAAATCTGTGGCTGGCCAGTGAGTTGTTCAACGAGCCACATTTCAATACAGAACTGCTTTAAACAGTATAACTGGCTATCGTTATTATTGTGGTTGTTGGTTGGTGCTCAGACAACAGGCTTTTCTGGGATTCTCTACAAAGAAGAACAAGAATCCCTGCTATATTATAGACTTTATTTACTTTAGTACCAATAGCATACTTCATTCGTAATGTCATATTTGACTTATTTAGTTGCTGATTCGTGTTGATAACTTTTTGAAATTTGATTTGTTCATGTTTTGTTTTTTTTGTTTTTTTGTTATGTTGTTTATTTTTTTGTTTTGTTTTCAGGACATGGCAAGAACAGAAGACAAAGCATGCTCTTTTAAGATTTTCCTAAGTCACAGTTTCATACCAATATCAGATGCTTTGGTGGCTGTTCTCACTTGTGGACTATGGACTATCTGTTTGTCTGCACTGACCTACCTACAGTGGAGTCGTTTTATTTCAGGCCTGCAGATCTGTTTTTGTTTTATTTTTTAATATTTGTTGTCACAGTGTGACAAATCTTGTACAGTCGGTTTTAAGGTCTCCTCTGCTGTTAGAGCCAGTGGGTTACAGCTGTTGTGACTGTAGCTGCAATTCTCGTGCAGGACTGAGACACGATGCGTTATTTATTGCGGAATCATTGCTGCTAAATGACTACTGTCTGAATATTTACCATAACAGTTGAATGCCTGAAGAAGTTGCAGTGGCTTTATAATATGTGAATGCATCCGTTTTCCCCTCTGAAATCGGTTTTATCCTTTTTTATTATTTTTTTTTCTATTAAACTGCATTTTTTTTTTTCTTTGAATGCTACCTTTGCTTGACCTTCAATATTAGTGGACCATGCTCTCAGTTGAAACATACATTCTCCTCTGATATTTATAGCCTGCACAATAAGCTTTCCTCTGTCAAATATCTGTATTTCAAATATTTTTAGCCCAGACTCCGTCAGCTGAGTGTGCAAAAATATTACTACTTCTGGGGACACTGCTTGTCACTATCTTGAGAACTTGGATTGTCTACTAGAGCAGTGCTATCCAACTTCTTTAGCAAGGGGGCAGGCAGATTTATATTGGCTAAAATAAAAGGGTATATGTAAATATATAAATTAATACATTTATATATTTTATATATGATGTTCAAAGTGTTTTTAAACTGTCCAAAATGTTTCATTTTAATAACATTAGGTTTGAGAAGAGTTTCTCCCCGGCAGTCTTAGTGGCACAAAAATCCACTCGTGGACAACCCTGTGCTATCCTCATAGAAAATCTAAATTACCCCTTGTGGATGAGATAAATCACTGCTGTGATTTTTATATGATCTTTTGAATAACTAAACTTCATAACGGGCAAAATATTATTACAATGCAAAAAAATGAAAACAACCTTTACATTTTTAAAGGACCACTGAACACTGGGAGTATTTTATACATTGAACCAATACTAATATTAATCTGAAGTATATGAAATATTTTGGACTTCTTCATTTTGCCTCTTCCTATTGCTAAGAGCTATTGTGTAAGCGCTGCCAGTTCCCCTGTCACATTCTACCTGATTGGTACCACCTTCTATACATTTTTTTAGCACAGATGATGTCGCTGTTGGGGGTGGAGCCATACACATTGCTGGGCAGGCTATAGTTACAAAATGACAGGGGGCAGACTCTAATATTATTATGTAGTATTTATAATATACCAACATAATCCATACATAGGATGAAATCGAACACAAAAACAATATCAATACAGATTAAACGAAGAGAGAGCCCTGTTTTGGAGTTTATAGTCTTGCACATAGAGTACTCTATCCTGCTAAAAGGATGAAATACACAAATTAAACAGATACATTGTAATACATAATACTGTACAGCACACAGACTATTGTATGAATACAAAATAATTACATTTAAGTAATGTTTATGTGTACATAGAAATAACAGGTACATATAATGGGGTATGTGTATATAGATATGTATATATATTGTTGTAAAAACTTAATAGAAGAAGAGTTTTTGTGTGCCGTACATTAATATGTATGTATTATACTTTATTTGTTTAATAAAGTCCTGCTAGGAGGATAAATCACACTAACGGCTCCCTCTGTCATGCTGTAAGTGGAGCCTGCCCAGCTGTGTGGATGGCTTCCTCCACCACCAAAGACATTATATGCTGACCAAGATAGAGGCAGGTCAATGATGGAGAATGTCAAAATGGCACTCTTATATTGTGCAATATGACTGGCGTAATAAAGCAAGGAAGCCCAACATTTATTTCACTAAAATGTTTACTTTTTATAAAGTAAAATAAAATCCATAGTTCAGCGGTGTGTTAATGTTTGTATGCAGTTATTCTTTACTGCAATTATTTTCTTGATCATGTCTTCTACTTTATCATGAGGTTGCGTCCTTGTAAAGTAAAGAGATTATCAGTAGTTTTGTTGCTAGCAGTGCCAGTTTTAGCTGCTATGTTCCATTTGTGCAGGGACTTCTTCTGCATTCAAAGTCTCCTCCCACCACAGGAAGTTGCTTTGCGAGAGTCTAGCATAATTGCATAGAAAAGTTGTATTTTATTTTGCCTATTTTCAGGTGTAGTTCTTCAAAATGCTACACAGGAATCCATCTCTATGGAAAAATAACTTGTCCCCTCCCCCCCCCAAAAACTCTTAAAGTAAAAAAGAAACCTTCTCATTGCTTCCCACATTAAAATCAACAGGGACATAGTTTTATAAGACTTGCTAAATATAAACTTGAAAAAAACAATTGTTAGGAGTCTCCCTTTAAAAAAACATACGGAAAGAAGCAAATAAATCAAAGTGTAGTATTCTGTATGTACCCTTTCCACGTTGCCTGTCCGGTATTAATAATCCTTGATGAATGTGCAATGGATAAGACTGATCTGCATTCCCTATTGATAAGGTTGCTCAGTAATGGCAGCTTGGTGTAGAACCACAGAGTGCCTCTAGCACTAGAAAATCCTTCCAAGAAAGCGACGTGAACACACATTTTGTGTGAGATATTTTCTCTATTCCAGATAGGAACTTTATATGGTTTATATTAGTAATGCAATAAAATGACATTTGTCTAACGTTATGTTCATAGAAAAGCCTAGATTAGAATGTAAATGTTAAGTTAGTATAGGGAACTATATTAATGGGTAGATCTAAAACCATATATAGATAAGTTGTCAACATTCATACTTAAGATGCAGTGATAAATTATGGGCAAAGACTATATAAATCTTGGTAGTAACATCTTGTAACTGCATTACATACTATGGAAATATGGAAGACCTTTATGCTATTGCACAATTGTTAATTGTAACCATTTTTAAAAGTCTTTTATATACTATTTTTAGAAAGTTAAGAACTTGATGATCTATCTAATATGAAACTAACATGTTGAGGCAGTAGTTGCATAATGAAATACAGAACCAGGGTTGCACCAGAACTTACGTAAATTCTTTAAGATGCATTTTGGAGCAATGTCCTGTACTAAGGACCGCCATGCTTCTCCAACACTGGAGTCTCTTATTTACAATGAGTGTTTATGAAGAACAAGAATTAATAGTGGACAAAGTCTGTAGGATAAGAAAAACCAGTAGTCTTTATTTATAAAAATACAGAAAGTAATTCACGGTGTCGATCTCCGTATGCAATGTTCCCACCTACTTAACAGCAGACATTTGCTGCCATATAGGTAGGTGTATGTGTTATAAACAAGCATGGAGATGGACAGAAATGCATAAAAATACATATATGTTTTTTTTTTCACTTTTTAAACATTTGGCCATTGTCAATTATTGTTGTTTGAAATGGTTTATTTGACTACAGTGACCATTTAATGCAGCCAGTCCATTTTGTCTATCAAACATTTAGATTACGAGAATGAGAGAAGTGCCGTACCCGGTGCCATAATAACCTGTAATCACAGACTAGCTATTTATAATTTCAGTCCATATGAAATGACATGCAATATCTGTTTTAATTACTTTAAAAGTCAGCCTATGTTTTCTTTACATAAGTTTGTTTGGCACAGAAGTCTTTACTAGCCAAAGATGTTCTTATCTGATATCCATGCTGAGCATATGAAAGATTTAGTTTTCTTCATTGAAAACGAATGTAGGGCAATAACTGGCAACCCTGATTCTTAAATCAATGTTTGTTAATTATATAAAGAAGCATAAATGTCCCCAGATAATTCTATATAATAACAATTTTAAGCAGGAATAAAATGTATTGTTTTCCTGTTAGCAGCTATCTATAATATAAACCTGTAATCAACTTGAGCAGCCTAGAACATGTTTTCTGTAAGTGAATCTTTCTTCATGACCCGTGATGTAAATCCGTTTCTTCCATTCTGATCTCCAATCCCTGCGTCTAGAAGCGAACTGCAACGCCGCCATCAGCAATGAAAGACTCACGCTGGTGGCAACTGTATTTCTGAAGTATTTGTGCTCACTTATATGTTTTAGTGCATTTAAAAAAAAAGATTGTATAAATCTCCTATTATATTTTGAAATGGTCATGTGAAATCTCTAGCTGGTGTATCCTGAATGAAGTGTCATGGCTATTGTTTTATCTGACATCACTGTACAACATTCAGGTTTCCACCATTTCTGTAGTTTATTTAACAGTATTACGTGACCGATTTTTCCTTTTTATTTTTATTTTTTTTGTATAATTTCATTTTTAACTTTATTTGTGAATAGTGATTTGTGGAATATGTGGGGTTGTTTAATATAACTGATAATTTGGATCCTCATTTTTGTTGACAAGACTGGTTCATGTTAAATAGCAGTGTATATTGGACCACTACTACTTCTCAGAATTTGTAAATCGGTTTAAGTTAAAGAAACAGAATCTGTAGAGCTAACAAACTGCTGTTTATTTAAACTGACAAGCCTGTATTAATATTGTACTTTTTTGAAGTATAAATATTATGTGAATTTTAGTAGTCTTCTTCTGAAGTCTTTTTGTTTTTTGCAAGGCACTTTCCTTTCCAGACCAGAATCTTTCTTGTACAACACAGGAGTAGATGTTAACTATGTTTTTATTTTATTATTTTTCTTTCTGGTGCTGATTTCTACAGTGTTTTATAAAATAGTCATGAGGGGAAATAAAATGGGGCTTATGTTTGAAACTGACTGCATGTGCTCACATTTGCACTTCAACCCATACAGAATTACCCGATTGTCCAGTTACGCTGAAGAAATCTTTTATTCTTTTTTTTTTCTTTTCCTTTTCTAATGGACATGTTAACCGATGCTGGTAACACCCCAAGACCAAAGTAATCATAAAGACAAAAAGTGGCAGTAGCATTCTGTATTGGAGGCAGCTATTGGCTTTTATTTATAAGGCTAATAATCCCTATGCACAAAGAGTGCTGTCATTACTTTATTCTTTGGACCAGTGGGAACCACAGAAATGCTATGTTATGCTGTATGATTCGAGCATAACAGATTGAACTAGGTCATCAGATTATTTCTATTGAATTTGATAAACATTACATGAACACAGCTTTTGTGTCTACAGCAAGGTAATGAACGACAATGGTTTGCAATACTGGGGCAATAGATATATGGTAATAAATAAGCTAAATTCTCATTGTTTTTTTAGGTAACAGGAACAATTATTTGTTTTAACCATAAACAAAAGATGAAACACTTTGCAATTATATCATTAGCCCAACCTAGACATGTTAGGTGGCAAGCAAACATCCTGCTCCAGGCTAATGGGTTTAAAATGTAAAAATGATACATCATAGGTTTATTGACCAATCTATGGAGTAGTATTTATTGCTTTGGGTATGTTTTTTGGCTTCTACGGAGACGGTTGTCTGCTGGTGCTTTAGATAAAAGTACAGCATTGATTGGTAGCATATCTTATGTTGTGCTAATATATGGATGTTTTCATAAATTTACATTCATACCAATTATGACAAAATAAAGTTAAGATGGACTTTAGTTGTATAAATCCCTCGGTCACCGCTCAGTGAATGGAAGTCTGGTTTAGAAAACAGGCGTAAAATGAAATGTATTTGTGTGGGGGGGAGGATAGTGAGTGAGGGATTTATATTCAAGTATGCATACATTGCTTTTGTTTAGTGTCGGAATTCCTTTAATGCAAATTGGCAATGAAACACAAACTTGCAGAGAAAGTTTAAACAGATTACCCAATTTAGGTGGCTCTGTGAGTTAGATTAAGGAATAATTTAAAACCAAATCATCAAAAATGTTGAAATGCAGTGCTTACCATTCTATTTCCCCATTTCACAAAAATCCTATTTTTGCCTTTGTAAGAATCCTTTTGAGTAGAACACATTTCCAGTGCAATTCTGTTGTCCCAAATCTGCTCTGTATTGATCAACATAATTTAAGACCATTTTGCTTCTTACTCGGCTTTGTTCATTGCATGCAACCTGCAGTGATATACAGTTTTTATGTTCAGTGATCTTTTAGCAATAAAATCATTTTTCTAAATAAACCTTGGATTATATACTGTATTTTGTTCTGTATAAGCATTCCACCTGTGTGGGCTCCTGAGCATTTATGAAACAAATAGAACAATTTTTGGACATTCCATTTATTGCTCTTTTTTTTTTTTTGTTCCCAACAGAAAAATATAAGGCCACAGTTCAATATACATCAAAAGCACTAAATACAGACATTGCTGGAATACATGTTTTGGGGAAATTTGAGTTTAAAAAAATGCTATTTGAGATGTATCTCATCCTAATTATTTTCCCATAATGCAAAATATATATAAACAATTTACAAAACATTATGCAAAAGAAGGCACAGCCGGTTATAGTTTACATAAGCTCAAGTGCATAACATAAGGGGGACAAAGGGGGCTTTACTTCCTTTTTAGATTATCAGTCAGTTGTGGCAAGGATAATACAACAGTGTTCAACACTTTGAAAGTATACAAAACTTATAATACATATTAAATTCCATATACAGGTATAGAATAACTTCAACAGTATGTAGTAACACGATAAAAACACTGAAGGTGCAAAATGATTTATACAGGTTTCACAACACTTGTTCTGGGTATGTGGGATGGTTAAGGTAACTTATTACATCAGTCAGTCAACCAGTCCATAGTCAGGATTTGTGTGCGTGTGAGGATAGCAGCGCCGGAGACGAAGCTCTCTCCAACCCGGACAGCTGCAATGGTAAGTGACCGTTTAGCAGGCTTGGAAACTGCAAATAGAAGATACAAAAACAATCTCATTAATTCTTTATGGCTGTGGTAGTCTTAAGTGTTTACAATTTAAAAAAAAAAAACATTTTTTACCTGTAATCAACCATTCTTAAAAAGTATTGCGTAAGCAATGTGCGTCTAAGTTTTTAGAAATGACTTAAGTGTGACGCGGCTGACCGATTAGAAATCTTACATTTATATGTACACCCATTAAATGAACTTGATTAAATGCTGCAATGTCTTTAATGTGTGTCTGAGGATTTCAAGGCTTGTTCCTGTGGGAAGTTAAAAGAAAATAGAAATTGCAGGCCATACAAAGCTTTCTACAGTTTGAATAAAACTCTGTATTTGGTATTTAGAAACCAAAAATAGCATATGGTGTAATTACACTGAGACATTTAGGAAAAATAGAAGTTATCATAGCACTTTGCAATTGTGAGATAGATAGAACGAACATAATATAAAATTAGCCTTTTGCATAATAATGTGAAGGACATGACCTAGGACTTCCAGTGACTCTCAATCCATTTCCCACTCACCTGGAACAATGTGTTTGGTCCTTGCAGCCTGGCTGGGCTTAGTGGAGCTACTGGACTCAGGCTGCTCCAGAAATGAATGCTAGACAGGAGTGGACTTGGTGTTAACAATAATCCATTTGGGGTCTGAAAGACAATATGTATTTGGTATCAATATATGGAAAGATTAGGGCAAAATGTAACATCCCTACAATGACAATCCTATTAATGTGATAGTTATAACCAATAGGGTACAGTAGCAGATTCACTTTTGAAAAACCATACCACATGCCCCATTAAAAGCATTCTCCATTTTATCACGAAGATTCACTGACTAGATATGTCTCCTATGATTGCTTAACATCCCGATTATTCAGGTATATAGCTCTGAAGGCTGAAGTAGAGTTGATTGGCCAGTGATGTAGGTGCAATTATTGATACATTTGTTATTGTGACCAGCTTAGAAGAAGTGCTCATTTTAGGTCAAAAGCCATACTGAATAAAATAAAAAAAAATGTGGAACTCTATATTTAATTCCTCTTAACATATTTAAAACCCTGCAAACTAGTTGGCAATTATTGTGATTATACCCATCTAGGACCTGCCCCTTAAGTTTCTGAATTGGCTAAATGTCCACTTGGTCACCAGTTTGTTTGGTGACTGTCAAATAAGGGCACATTTTGACACCCTTTGCTTTGTATGATTGGTTTGTTCCAGTTTTTTAAAATATGTCTTTTTTTTTTATGGTTTGAATGGCACACTGCAGTGTTGCATAATTTACTGTGGGAGTTAAGTTAGGAGGTTCCCCAAAAGTGGGACATAGGCCTTGTGTGGCTTCATAGATTATACCCTCATATATTTTTTGAATGTGCCATCTAGTTTGCAATATTTTTAAAATTTTAACAACAATTGAAATAAAGTTCCCCATTCTTCTTTTATTTATTTTTTTATTTACCTATTTTTGGTGTTAAGCACTTGGAACTTTCTCTGCAGAGCTGGTCTATGTGGACGTGTCAAAAGCAATAGTGGTTACACATGTAAAAGAACAGTTATAATAATACAAAGTAAATGTAATACATGTGCAGATTACTTTTGCAACACTGCAAACACTTTTCTCTGACAATTTTAAAGTATCCTATAACTTGTAATAGTAACTTAAATTCTCCTTAGAGCTCAATATGTCCAAGTAGAGATAAATAAGGAGGAGGCTCCAACATTGCTGTGAAGGTCTGGGACATGCAGAAACCAAAACTCACTTTGATCTTCCAACTAACATGTAAATGAAAAGCCGTGATCTCCACACGAGAATAGCTGTGATAGATCTCAGCAGACTATATTGACAACATGAATGTATTCAGATAAGGTTGGTCAATGCGGTCACTAAATCCTTTACAAATCTATTTACTTTATAAACATTTTTTTTAAACATTAACATTTTTTGTTTTGTTTTTAGCATGAAACTTGTTTGCACTTCCTGTTCATTTCCTTGAAGTTTAGAGAGCATACATATGTCTGCAGATGTCAATAACTGCTCTTGGGGGCTTTCCCTGTGTCAGCCAACCATCTGAGAGCTTTATTTGAGAAACAAAACACCATGGCCTGATCATATACCCTCTTTCTGATGCAATAAAGAAAAAAGCAACTTATGTTAGAACATTATTAGTCACGTGGCTCTATTAATATGATGGACTATTCCCTGAAAAAGCAAAAATTCCATATGAGATTAAGGAAAATATGTCCATTACATAGCTAATAATGGAGAAAATGTAAAGAACTTGAAGAGCTCACACTTTTATATCTCGTTTTGAAGAGGGGTTTTTCTGTATTGATGTTGGTAATTTAGATTTCAACCTGGTCTTGAATTTATTATGCAATTCTGAGAAACCCCCTTAGTTCCTTACTAATAAAAAGGTTATAGTTTAATACCGCTACTATATTATATTACTACTGCCTTTTGCAGCCACCTGAAACAAATATTTAATTAGTTTTGGTGCTAATTCTGATATTGGCTCCTTGTTCATTGTACAGGGAGACACAGACTGATAGTTCCTCTAATAAATAAAAAAAAATTCAAGCTAAACATAGTACAGTCATTATAATCCAGGAATTTTGAATTCTTAGTGATATGTGGTTTATATTTAATATAGTAAGTACATAAACGCTGTGGTACAGCAAAGGGCATAGTAAATTTCCTGACAGTTGGGGCTCAATTACATGGCTCCCATAGGAGCACCCATACATAAATATTTCATGTAGGGAGTTCCTCCTGTGGCAAACCCTTACAAGTGATCCCTACATACTGTATTATTTGATTTGTTCTAAAGTGCCATCACACAGCTCCCGTAAGAGTTACTGAACATGATTAGCTGTATTTCGAAGGCTCTGCACATGCTCTCGGGGGGCTCCTGCAGACTAAATTAAGTTATAATGCAATTTCCATTGCTCTAATAGAATAGGGCTCAAAGCTACTTAAGTTCTCCTGTATGAGCTACCAAAGCTAATTTTCAGCCTTCCTACAGGAACCATGTAGCCAGGCCCTTGGTCTGTTGCATTCTTATATGCAGATCGCTGCTCTTCAATACTCGATGCTCATTACACCACCCAAGGAGCCAATGCAGCTGAATTCCTACTCCCTTAAATGTTACAGCAAACATGGATGTTGTACAAATTATAGGGTCCCTGGTCTCATTTAAACTAAGCTATTTTGTAGAAATATACTTTATAATGGGAAAAATGTTTGAGAGCTCTTTCTCAAGGATTGTCATGGTTAACTACGTTTTTGTAAGCATTTAAACTCCCCTTTCAATTGTAGAAAAAGGCATACAGAAACAAAAATTAAAGACACACTACAGTGTACCTACAATAATATACTAATATCTTTACAAAACCTGTGCTTATTGTAAAGTGTAAATCTTCAGTGATGCATGCTGGAATATAGCATTACTACTGAGAAATAAATTATGTTACATTTGAGGTTAAATGAATCCGTTATATGGATTCTAGATAGCAAAAGTGCATGGCAAGAAATATTTCCTAATGGTGATAAAAGATATATGATGCCACTTCACCATATGTCTCCTTGGTCCAGCATTTCCAAGTAGAATAGCAATGACTTCTATATACGCACGCACACGTTTCCATTTCAGGTACAGACTCTGGGTAGTTGTATATAACAGTCTATATTAAACAAAACTAGAATTGTTTGTATCACACCATGGCAAGGTACTGTTTGTTGGGTGGTAGGAAGGCCTAGCCAACACTGGGGAATGATA
Organism: Discoglossus pictus; assembly: GCA_027410445.1. NCBI lineage: Eukaryota > Metazoa > Chordata > Amphibia > Anura > Alytidae > Discoglossus > Discoglossus pictus. Next base: position 287,638,588 of record CM050167.1, on the reverse strand, counting down.
CCTCCTAAGCGGAAACCACATACACAAGTGATACATTGAGGATGATTTGTACGTCACTACCCAGAATCCTTACCTACTGAGAAATACTGTTATATGAAACGAGTTGGGACAATAGATGTATCCCAAATTCCCTTGCTTGATTGCGGTGGTGTTTTTGTTTTTTCTCCAAACCCTTTTTCTGTATATGGTAACAGGTTTGTGTATTTAGTCAGATAAATGTATGGGGCCAAACACAGCCTGGTTTGTGGAGTTCTGATGTCACTACTCACAAGACTATATGAAGCTACTTATTGCTGCAGATTTACATATATAAATGGTATTTACAAGGTAAGTGTGTTAGAGGAGAATCTTTGTTCATCCCAGCAAATATTCTAACACACTTACCTTGTAAATACCATTTATATATGTAAATCTATCTACCACTGCTCTAGAAGATAATCTTAAACTATCAAAATATGTACATATCAACATTTTGAATCAAATTCGTAACACTAATAAAGTTGTTTAGGAGTTGTAAGTCTTTTTTTTTTGGAGCATCATTTCAAATGTCCGAATATTTGCTGGGATGAAAAAAGATTCTGATCTGACATTTGAAATGATGCTCCAAAAAAAAAAGACTTACAACTCCTAAACAACTTTATTAGTGTTACGAATTGATTCAAAATGTTGATATGTACCTATTTTGATAGTTTAAGATTATCTTCTAGAGCAGTGGTTCTCAAACCTCTCCTCAAGACCCACAGACAGGCCATGATTTCAGTTATACACTGTGTGATCACATGAGGAGCAATAAGTGTTCAACAGACTCCAATTGCCTCATCTATATTCAGTGTTAAACTGAAATGATGGCCGTTCTGGTGGGTCCCGAGGAGAGGTTTGAGTACCACTGCTCTAGAGTATATTTTCACATAACCTGTAGAAAAGCCATTCTGAATCATACAACAAGCTCAGCTAGACGCAGGTCCTGCAAGGTAGGTAATACAATGGAACTGTTATTTTCAGTCAGGCCATGTATATTTACAAACTAGTTTTAAACAAAAACATATTGACCATGTTATTTCACCATGTTTATACCCTACGTTCCTCACTGTTACTGTATCCTACACCAACATTGTAATGAGCCTGTATTTCTATACATTTCTATTTAATATCCATTTAAAGGATCACTGTAAAATGAAAAAAAGTGTTTGAAAACTGTCTGACTAAGAGCATAATTAAGAAAGAAAATGCCATACAGCTTGTTTTTGATTCAGAAAAAAAAAAAAAAACATTTTGTTAACTTGGCAGGACCCTGGAGGCATCCATGAGACGTTGGTGGAAGTTATGTGTGTAAGAGGGCACTTAACATTTATGTAGAGCTATGGTTGCATCCTTTGATGCAATGCCCTGCTTTTGGGCTAATGAAGAAGGGGGTGTGGTGTCAATTTGAATCTTATTCAGTTATCAAACTAAGGCTCTGGACTTCTGCCTGTCCCCTCCTCCCCTATTCTTCCTTCCATGCATAACTATAGACAGACCCCTATTATCATTATCCAACTCTCAGTATGTTATGTAAGAAACACAAAATGGGTTCCTGTACTCATAAACAGAATCCTAAAAATTTCAGATTTTTCAAGAAAAAAAAAGTGTTTCGCCCTTTGCTTACATACCCGCTCATATTGTTATTTTGATACATACTTGACGAACAATTGTCATTTTTCCTGAACTGCAGTGGCCCTTTAAAGGTGGCATATCAATCTTTCCTTTACAGATTAAAGGGCTCACTAGAATCCTATATATAAAATATACTATTTTTTTAAGAAAAACACTTGAAAACTGCCAAAATATTTTTAGAAAGGAAGAGAAATACATCCTCTGATTTACTACCTTTTTTTTTTGCAATTACCGTATTTATCGGCATATAACACGCACCAGCGTATAACACGCACCTCATTTAAAAAAAAATTCAAATAAAGAACTTTGAAGCAAAATCCTCAACCTCAACCTCCCTCCTCATCCTCCCTCCTCAAACCCCTCCTCAAGCCCCCCATCTTCAACCCCCCTCCTCATCCTCAACCCCCCTCCTCATCCTCGACCCCCCCTCCTCAACCCCCCTCCCCCTCCTCAACCCCCCATCCTCAAACCCCCTCCTCAACCCCCCATCCTCAAACCCCCTCAACCCCCCTCATCCTCCTTCCTCAACCCCCCTATCCTCAACCCCCTCCTCAAACCCACTCCTCAACCCCCCCATCCTCAACCTCCCTCCTCAACCCCCCATCCTCAATCCCCCCATCCTCAAACCCCATCAACCCCCCCCATCCTCATCCTCCTTCCTCAACCCCCCTCCTCACCTGCTTCTGTTCCGGCCTACGCTCCGCTCCTTGACCCGGCGCGCATGTGACGTCACATGTGCGTCATGTCATTAGCATATACCGGGTGAGGGGGAGTTATTTAGGGGGGTTTATTTTGAGGAGGGGGGTTATAATGAGGAGGGAGGTTGAGGAGGGGGAGGGAATATTGGCGTATAACACCCTATTTTCAGGGAGAAAAAGTGCGTGTTATACGCCGATAAATACTATTGCTGTGGAATCTAATCTAATTTGATCTACTTCATGAGACCCCCTCGCGATCGCTACCTTGTCATGGTGAGGGGGCTTGTGTACCTCAAAGAAGCTGTGAGCTAAAGTATGTAAGGTCACCTAGGATGAACAGGTCATAGTAGAGAGGTCAGTCAAATCACGGTCCACTGGAGAAGGACCTTATAGACTAGCACAACCAGAGACATACCGATTGTGCCTGGTGTGCTGCTGTCCATAGGATCACAAAGAGTTGGAAACAACTGAATAACTAGACAACAACAAAACTTCTCGAGATGGGATTAAACTTGGAATCAAGTTTCTATCGGCAAAAGGTGAGTGTGGCAGCTGAAACGGCAAGTGTTTTCTGCAGGACTAATGGAAAGCTCAGTATACCATGAGCCACAGAGAACAACATGGAACCATACAGTAAAAAGTAATTGCAACTAAAGGTTATGTTTTGTCCACCATATAGAAAAATAAAATGATGATCAATGTATTGACATGAACATGACCTGAAGCAAAGTTTGGAAGCTTACAAATAAACATGGCAAAATATATATATTTGGTCAAATTCATTTTGGTGCAAACATCCCTTTGTATTCTTTAAAGAAGCTTATTTTTCTTTTTAATAGATGTATAAAAATCCAATTTTCACTATAATCCCATTTTTCTATATGGCCTTTTGAATAACTAAACCAATAATAAGCAAAATATTTTCGAACCAAGTAGTTTGTTTCATGTCCGGTATATACAGCATTTCACTACTGCATTCAAACTGGTGGGCAAAATTCGTCCCTAGAGTACGAGAGCATGCCCCTAGTCAACAATTGTTCGTGTTATCTCTTTACAATTATCAGATCATTTGCACCTCAAATCACACGTCCTCATATATACAGTCAGGTCCATAAATATTGGGACATCGACACAATTCTAAACTTCTTGGCTCTATACACCACCACAATGGATTTGAAATGAAACTAACAAGATGTGCTTTAACTGCAGACTTTAAGCTTTAATTTGAGGGTATTTACATCCAAATCAGGTGAACGGTGTAGGAATTACAACAGTTTGTCTATGTGCCTCCCACTTTTTAAGGGACTCTGGGTAAGTAATGTAAACCGTAATGGATGACAGTTTAACATGGTAATATTTAAGTATTTGTATACTCACAAACCTCCCATTGTCGGTGCATGCATACAGTTGTGCTCAAAAGTTTGCATAGCCTTGGTGAATTGGTAATATATGTACCATATTTAAAGAAAACATGAGTGAGCAGGCAAAATATATTTCTTTTATTTCTTATGGGATTCATATTCAACTGTAGAATGGCACAATCATAAAACAAAACATGGCAATAAAATAAAAAAATTAAATGACCCTGTTCAAAAGTTTGCATACCCTTAGTTCTTAATACTGTGTATTGCTCCCTTTAGCATCGATGACAGCATGCAGTCTTTTGTAATAGTTGTCTATGAGGCACCTAATTCTCCCTAATAGCTGCCCATTCGTCTTGGCAAAATGCCTCCAGGTCATGCAAAGTCTTTGGTCGTCTTGCATGAACCGCACGTTTGAAATCTCCCCAGAGTGGCTCGATGATATTAAGGTCAGGAGACTGTGATGGCCACTGCACAACTTTCACCTTTATCTGCTGTGACCACTGGGTCAACTTGGCCTTGTGCTTAGGGTCATTGTCATGCTGGAAAGTCCAAGAGCGTCCCATGCGCAGCATTCGTGCAGAAGAATGCAAATTGTCTGCCAGTATTTTCTGATAACATGCTGCATTCATCTTGCCATCAATTTTCACAAGATTCCCCGTGCCTTTAGAGCTTACATACCCCCAAACCATCAGTGAGCCACCACCATGCTTCACAGTGGGGATGGTATTCTTTTCACTATAGGCCTTGTTGGCACCTCTCCTAACATAGCGCTTATGGTTGTGACTATAAAGCTCTATTTTGGTCTCGTCACTCCAAATTACAGTGTGCCAGAAGCTGTGAGGAGTGTCAAGGTGTTGTTGGGCATATTGTAACTGGGCTTTTTTGTGGCATTGGCGCAGTAAAGGTTTCTTTCTGGCAACTCGACCATATAGCTCATTTTTGTATCGTCGTATTGTGCTCCTTGAAACAACCACCCGTCTTTTTCCAGAGCAGCCTGTATTTCGCCTGAAGTTACCTGTGGGCTTTTCTTTGTATTCTGAACAATTCTTCTGGCAGTTGTGGCTGAAATACTTCTTGGTCTACCTGACCTTGGCTTGGTATCAAGAGATCCCCAAAATGTCCACTTCTTAATAAGTGATTGAACAGTACTGACTGGCATTTTCAAGGCTTTAGATATCTTTTCATATCCTTTTCCATCTTTAGGAAGTTCTATTACCTTATTATGCAGGTCTTTTGACAGTACTTTTCTGCTCCCCATGGCTCAGTATCTAGCCTGCTCAGTGCAAATTTATTGACTATTTATACAGACACTAATTGCAATTTAAACTGCCATAGTTGTGGAAAATTAACCTTTAATTGCCATTTTAACCTGTGTGTCACCTTGTGTGTCTGTTACAAGGTCAAACATTCAAGGGTATGAAAACTTTTGATCAGGGCCATTTGGGTGATTTCTGTTATCATTATGATTTAAAAAGGAGCCAAACGACTATGTGATAATAAATGGCTTCATATGATCACTATCCTTCAATAAAATATTATTTTTTTGCATGATCAGTCATATTTTTTAAAATAAATGCCAACATTTCACAATTTCTGCCAGGGTATGCAAACTTTTGAGCACAACTGTAGATGGCTGCAGTTATGGAATATGGAATGTTTCTGGATTTTACTAGTTATATGATATACCTTTGTACTTATTTACTTTTATATACTTTATTTTATTAAGAAGTGCTTATAAGCTCTGTTTTTTACTGCCTGAAATCACATATTACCTGCTTGGGTCTACTCTCTGCAGTTCATGAAAACAGACTCTGCTGGACTTACTGTGCTATCTCATACTAACCAATCATTGACCATCTCTCAGCAACATGCTGCTGAGACGTTGTCCCTGATAGGCTAATTATTATTATTATTATTATTATTAACTTTTATTTGTTACGCGCCGACATATTCCGTAGCGCAATACAGGGGATAAAAACAAGGGAAAATACAGCATTAACAAAATTCCAAAAATGGAGGACCCTGTTTTGAGCTTAGAATCTTTGCAGAAAGTGCTTTTTCCCAAAGCATCCTAGAAGACTGAAAACTCGCCACTTACAATCTAAAGGCAATGGAAGGGGCAGAAGTCAGGGAAAGATTAAACAGATAAGGAATAAAAAGGGTCAGAAGAGAAGTGAAAGTTAGAAAGGTTTTTCATTTAGAGAGAGAGGGAAGGAACCAAGGTGAGGGCTCTAGCATTTAAAATGTTGTCTGCCCCTAGTGGTGAGATAATATATGCAAGTAGGAAAGTCAGGTGATACCCATTTAATATTTACATTATATATTTAATCAGAATTGGGGTGAGAGGGTGAGGGCAGAACTCCCAGAATTCAGAGTAACCAGTGAGGCCTTCTGAAACCAGATGCAGGTAAAATTTGGGGCTGAAAGAAAACAATAAAATATGGTATAAGGGACCAATAGAACAGGGAGAGAGAGAGAGAGAGAGAGGGATAGAGAGAGAGCAGTTAGCAGTTAGCAGAGAGGAAATGCAAAGACATGTGGAAAGGAGGAGATCTAGGCAAATTATACAGGCCATAAAAGGGGGAAGGGGGTGTAAAGCCAGGCAAGATACAGGAAACATATGAAAAAGTTTGAACTCATTTTAGAAATAATTCTATGTCAGCAAATATAATAACAAGCATATAGTAGAAATATTAATAAAAGATAAGACACTACACTGCACACACAGCCCCACAGAGTCTGTGTCTGCATGCGCTGCAGTGGTCAGACCAATACAGCGACTATTCGTTTGATTTTAGGCAGTGGAAACAGAGCTTATAAGCACTTCTTAATAAAATTAAGTACATAACACACATTTTTTTTTACTCCAACACTAAACTACCACACTCGGTGTTCCAAGAACAATGTTTATAGCCACCATTGCTGGGTTTGTACATGTATTTGTAAAAATGAAAAGCACCATTGATATAGATTCAATTACTAACATTATAGAAAATGTTGTCCTTTATAATTGCGTAATATTCATATTTCTACTGAAGCCCTGAAGAAAGTTCTGTTCGCTTTTCATACATCTAGCTGAAAACCTAGCCACATCCAAGTTCCTTTCTGGCTGTGCAAAGTTGGTAAGCAAACACAGCAGTAGTGGTTCCCAGTGGCCCTCAGGTTACAGGGCTCCATACCTGAAGGAACTGTGGCAAAAAAAACAAATCAACGTAAAATGAAGCTAATCATATAATGTAAGTCAATAATAAGTCAATCATTTATTTTCCATGCCCTATTCAAAATTGACATCCACTATAATAGATATCAGCTTGTGAGTAACGCCTGCGTGGTGCATTCTGCTCACTCATTGCTTACAAGCTACTAACTGTAAATTGTAGCGATCTCGTAACCGCGCCTGCATGGTTGTGACGTGTGCGCACGTGTGCATTGGTGAGCAAAGGGGAGAGTGGGGAAGTGAGGGGGGGGGGGGGAGAGAGGGAAGGGAGAGGGAGGGGCACACAGAGAGAGACAGAACAGACTATATGATGTTGTCAAGTTACTAGTATGTAATATTATATCATTAAATGTAAAGCTCTGGGATGAATGCTATGAGTGTAAAAACACAATTTTTATGAATATAAAATCAATGAAATGTAGCACAACATGAAATAATCAAACTAAATTTAATCCAATCAAAAAAACAAGCTTTTGTACATCTACTTTGATATGTTTGAAGTCCAGACTGACAGCTTTGTAAGTGCTACTGTAAGGCCCCTGCATTGATCTTTTTTGGTCAATGGCTTGAAGCTCTGCAAGAAATGTGCATCTGCCTCAGTATCTAGACTTTCCACCTTACCTTTTAATTTCACACCGCAGCACTTACTCCAAGATTTAAACCGTAGGACCCATCCCTTGCTATCCAACAATGCCTCATTACCACCCTCTTTATTTCTTAGATACACTTCTCTTCCTAGTGGTCCAGTGGTTAGGATTTGGTGCTTTCAACACTGCTACCTGGGTTCAATTCCAAGTCAGGGAACCAAGAGGTCACATCACCCTGAAAACAAGCAGGTTTGGGCCTGGTCAGTACTTTGATGGGTGGACCACCTAGGAATACCAGGAGCTGTATGCTATGGCCCCCTGGAGAAGGAACTGGCAACCCACTCCAGTATCACTGCCATGAATACCAAGTGGATCAGCATGACCATGGACATAAAGATGTCCTGATGTGTTACTAAACTTGGTGGCTCTTATATTATTTATCAACAATTTATTTATTTATAATTTACAAATTGACACTATAGCATAATGGCCCAACAATAGTAAACCAACAAGCAAACTGTGTGTTGCCCTCCTTATCTCCAGCCACCTCAAGCCTTATTGGCTTAGATGGTAGATAGGATAGGCGCTCATCTCTAATTGGCTGTGCGGTTTCTATGCATCATATCCAGTCTTTATAGTTGCACATTATTTAAAATATTTATTGTATTTTTTTATACTTTTGGCTTCCTGGCTTCAAAACTGTTTTTATTGTCAAACAACTATTGTAAACCAATCGGCTTCCTGTATATAAAAAATTATATGTTTTTATTAATGTTTTACATTCATAGTACGCTTGAGAATGTATTATAAATATGGGACCTCAGTGGTTAGATAACAAATACTTGTAAAAAATGAGCAGGTCATCTTACACAAGGCTTGAAACATTTTCTTACCTGAGCAGTGAAAAAAGCTGGTGTCAGAGAGCCTGAGGGAAGTGCTGGGCTGTTGAGGGCGATTGATCCAATATCACTACTTGAGAGGAGCAGTGGTGGGGAGCAGATTTCTAGACCTTTGGGCTTCTTAGCTTTTGGAGGGTGGCAGGATAGCTTTGTCTTTGATCCAGATGAGAGGTTTAATGGCTCCACTGGATCAGAGTTATGGCAATTATACTCTAGATACAGACCCCTCTGGTCTGTTGGGAAAGTGTGATTGGGGGACAGAGATGGGGACCGTGAAGAGCAGGGAGAAGATGATGACACACTGGCTGCATTTGGTGACACATTGGAAAACCCTTTAGAGGTCAAATATGAAGATGCGGCCATGGCCTCAGATGTAGACGGCAGTGAGACCATAGGCCGCACTGCGTGCTTGTCTGTTTTGTTTGTAACAAATCTAATAACAGTTCTGACTTCCTCCACTGGGCTCCGGACTTCCTGTTTCTCTTCTTCTTCTTCTTCCTCCTCATCTTCCTCCTCTTGGTCCTGCAGGTTTTCTGTTTTGATAACTTTGTAGTTATCTGTCTGGTTTTGCAGGGAATTTATAGTAAAGGAAGAATACAACCCTGAGTGGATATATTCATTGCGGCTGGCACTCTTTATAGCTGACAAGGTCTGCTTGTGCCGCTCTCTGAGATCAGAAGGGATCTTGCACTCGCTGTCCTGCAGCAATAGATTCTCCCTACTCATCTCCACAGCATGGGGATCCATTTTTAATATTTCGGGAAATGAGACAAACTTGTAGACAAACTTCTGTCCAATTACTTTTTTGATAATATTCTAAAACAAATAAGTAAAAGAAAAACAAATTACATTACTGTAAATCTCAATGTTCATTCAATCTGTGCATAATGTAATAATTATAATTAATGTAACAAAACTTGAAATGCAGAATATGACCCGCTATTATATACTGAATAGTCAGCAATTTTATATAGAGATACTTTACTGTATATTTTTTTTGGAATATTTGTTTCAAATAGTATTACAGCTACTATATATAACTAGGAGATTGTAAACCTGGCAATGCTGTTTGCCACACAATGTGATGATTTTGCCCCTCTGAGTACCCTCAGCGCTCATTGCGAGCCTCTCCCCCTGTGTACTATATAGGCCTCGCGCTTCAGCACTGTTGGCGCTCATCACGAGCCCCGCGCTATTTGCCTTCGCCGTTCATCGCCTGGCGCTCATTGCAAGCCCCTCCCTCCAGTGTACTTTAGGGGCCTCGCGATTAGTGCTACTGCCTTGGTGTATGCGTTTCTGCCTTGGTGTAAGCGTTTCTGCCTTGGTGTATGCGTTTCTGCCATGGTGTAAGCGTTTCTGCCTTGGTGTATGTGTTTCTGCCTTGGTGTAAGCTTTTCTGCCTTGGTGTAAGCTTTTCTGTCTTGGTGTAAAAGTTACTGCCTTTGTGAGGCTCGCAAGTAAAAGTTTGAAAGGCTCGCAAAATGTGACCAACATCATAAGTGTAAGTGTTACTGCCTTGGTGCCTTGGTGTAAGTGTTACTGCCTTGGTGTAAAAGTTACTGCCTTTGCAAGGCTCGCAAAGCGTCACCAACTATAGCCTTGGTGCCTTGATGTAAGTGTTTCTGCCTTGGTGTAAATGTTTTTGCCCTGTATAACTGTAAGTGTTACTGCCTTGGTGTAAAAGTTACTGCCATCGCGAGGCTCGCAAAGCGTCAACAACATCGTAAGCGTTCCCAACACTGACAACTATAATAGTGATTGTAAAATGTTAATCGTATTTCTTTAAAACACGAAACAAAAACAAAAAAAACATATCTAATGCAATACAATCAGTTTAAAAGTTACTGGTAAGTAAACATTTTATAAGATTCTAGCTTCCCATTTCATTAAAATGAAACCAAATACAATATTAATGTAGATATGAACCTAAAAAAGTTACTGACATTATTTTCATACTAGTTATACAAATATATTTTATTAATTTAATAATAATAATAATCATACATTTTGCTTTATCACTTTTGTCCGCCTGGAATAAAGAACCAATGCAGTCCTATATCATCAATACGCCCTTTAATGTACCACATTTGATAACAGATAAAATGTTCATAGAAAGGAAAAAAGTCTTCAATTTATTAACAATTCTGTGCAATAATCGTGTAGCGGTAGCCGCCATTTTTTTTCCTGTTTATCTAAAAGGCAAAATGTATGAGGATATATTATATGTAGAACAGAAGAGAGAGGGGTGATATAGTTCTAGAATGAAGATGAACAACAGGTCACAATTTCATGTTTAGGGGTAATGTGAAAAGGTACTTTTTTTATAGCAAGGGTGGAACAGCCTTCCAATGGAAGTCATAGAGACAAACAGTTAAGGAGTTTAAGCATGCCTGAGACGAGCATAAGGCTATCCTGATAGAATGGGCAGCCCAGATGGACCTTTCTGAATCGTATCTGCAGTTAAATCTGATTCTATTTTTAAATCCAGAAAAGCACTAGCAGCTTCAATTGAAATGTGGCTATGATAAGTGCCAGAGCTTTCAATAGGACTAATGGGAATCTAAACTGCCTTAAAGGCATTGGGGTGAATCATGCAGTCAAAGGTTGCCCACAAAAAGGAAAGCTACATGTTAAAGCTAAAAGGCTGTATTTATATTATTTAACTATTTAAAAATGTATTCTCCATTATAAAGTCTAATTATTTAAAAATAATAGTTCTGTAAATGTGATACTGCGAATGTCCTAAATAAAAGTAATACACCACAAGGTCTCTAAGATGCTTGCTCAAGATTTACCTTATCATAGTAATATCTCAGGGCCCGGCTCAGTTTGTCATAATTCATATTGGTTTTATTTTTCCTGAGCCCCCATAGCTTGGCCACCTCTTCAGCCTTGAGCAGCTTGAATTCACCATCATTTGATGTCCAGCAGATGAGATGCTCATGTTTCTGGTCAAGAAGCAACTGCAAGAGAAACTGCCACAGTGTGATTGCACTCTCCATACCTGAAACACACAAAAAGATGCAAGATGTTACAAAGCTCCTTCCTTACATACTGCAATGCATGTGCTCATACAGTAAACATAATGAGAATAATAATGGGCAACTACACCAGGAAGTTTATGTTCTAATACATTCATTCCCATCTCTAATTCCCAATGGATCCTATGTGACTAGACTTTTACTTTGTATCTGCTTGGATATAGTTGAGTCAACCAAAAGATCAGTTACTGATCATCAAAGGGAAGCTACATCAGATTCTTCTGGAATATACTTTAACTAGCATTTGTAGGTGTTTTGAAGTGTCCTTCATGTCAACTTCTGAGTGTTATGTATAGGACATATTCAGAATGATAAAGAATGGGTTGCATACAATGCTGGGAAAAATCAGTCCGGCCACTTGGTATAATAAAGTGTCATATATTTTAAGGTTATACTAAATATATGAGCCATATTCACTTAGATAGTGATTTCTATTCACTTTCCGATCAAAACCAGTCACAGCAAAGTACAAATTCACGTCCGTAGTGAACCTGGCCCTCTGGGTACATGCCCTCCCTACTTCCTACAAAATATCTTCCACATATTTTTATCTATTCCTGGTCACAGATACTGACAAGTACATGTCCAACACTTACAAATATGAATGTGTAAGGACTAATTGTTGAACCAGAAGTCATGTCATCACAAACCTTATTTTGTATATATAAAAGATGGAAGTAGAGAACCTCTGTTGAACCTCTCCTTTATCCTATGTGGCACCTATACTAATATCTGTTATCACCAACTACAGTAAACTCCCCGTTATCCAGCACCCACGGGGACTCCCTATTGCCAGATAATTGTAGTTTCCAGTTAATAGGGAGTCCCCGAAAAAAGGGTCTAAACGACCCTTAAACACCCCAAAACCTATCAAAATGCCCTTAAAAATGTGTTAGCACCTAAACTTGGCAATTTTGGCCCAGAAAAAACAAATAGGAAAAAAAGTTAGTTTTTTTGTGCAGTCTCGAACTGCCTAATAGTGCCAGATAGTGCCGGTTATACTGGTATAACGGGAGTTTTTTTTGAAAATGAGGAATTGATGCCGATGCCAGATAACCGGGATTTTACTGTATTTTAGTATTTATGGCCCCTTGTATTTTGCTTTGCTATATGTTAATTTGTATTTATCTTTGTTTGAACTTAATTTATGCACAGCTCTAAGGAATATGTTGGCGTGTTATAAATTAACTATAATAATAATAATAATAAGTATACAAGAGATTGTTTAGGGAAATGTTCTTCTTATGAAACATATAAACCACAAGGTGGCAGAAGTCTTCTTAATGTACATTGCTTGCAATACATAACTCGTCAGATGCACACTTTAAGTACAACTATATTGTACAGTACACAGACTAGTGAGTAAAATGGTGATGTGTGTATATATATATATATATATATATATATATATATATATATATATATATATATATAGTGAATAATAGCGTAAAAGTAACAGAACAACAATAAAACCTATGAAATAACCCATTTAGTATGGCACACAAGATATGGAAAATATATAAGGACTAAAAGTAGGATTTGGTCCTAGACACCTCGGCAAGAAACATCTGAAATGTTATTGAATTTTACACATATAGCTCAATATCACCAGTAACTATAATTTGTTATTTTTCATGTAACATTTTCTTTAAAACTAAGCAATTTCATTTTCAGGACACTTACACTATTTTTAAATTTTAAAAATTCACCCAATATTTTATAAAAAGTGCATTTGCATTAAAATTAGGTAAAACGTTAGTCATTAGATTTCCCTAATGTGTTTCGCTCAGTGAAAAAAATTGTACTAAAAACAAATGACAGCATTTAATAATCTTGACATGAAATTATTATAATTAAAGTGCATAATATAGTGAATTGTAAATATGTAGAGTAGAAAAAAAATGGGTTTAGAGCAGATAATCTATATTTTAGAGTAATTTTGAATATTTCACTTAACGATACAAGTACTATCCTGAAAAACAGACGACAAATATTGTTCATTCTTGGCTTCCTGCAGCAAATAGATAGGAACGATTTGTCTGAGAGCGATGGTTTGTGTTAGTTCCTGTATTTCTGTAGGTTACAGTCCGGAAACTGGAAAATAGGCCACAGGAAATCTGGACTCTTACATCTGCCCCAGCTTGAAATCACAACTCTGTGCTTCCTCTGTTAAAGCTCTCTGGCTATTTAACTCCTACATGGCTGCTTGTGGTTCAGTATTCTGAGCATATAAACACTATATGAATGCACGTCAAGCAAGGTTTTAATTGATTTTATTATGCATATTGTGAGATTTTATAACACATGCTCAAAAGAATTCTGTAAAACTAATACTATTAAAAACAAAAGATTCAAAAGATTCCTAGAAATGTTCTTTTTTACTTTGATATTTAAACAAAATTCCAAAACTTATGGCAATGAACAGTAATAATATAACCTACTTCAACTATATATTGGATATTTTGTATGTATCGGTTATCAAGATAGTTTATATATTTTATATGCTCTATTACAGTAATAATATTTCTCTTTACAAGGACTTTGTTATCTCAGAATCAAGTATATTTTCTGTAAACAGCATTAAAACCAACTAGGCATGGTACATAGCCATGTTTTAAATTAAATTATTTTGAGATATTCATCATTGTTTGTGCTGTATTATTATGGTAATGTGCTGCTCCTGAATATTAATAAACTTTTTTTATGCCCTAATTAGTGATATACTGCTTTTATATTTTACACTGTATGTGCTAATTAGTAATGCATTGTGTTTGCAAACACAATCTACCCCAGTGTTACATAGTAATTGAGGTTGAAAAAAGGAATTTCAGTCCATCAAGTTCAACCTTTTTCGATCTCTTCTGATCTGCAATATGCAGATTAATTGTTAATTGATCCAGAGGAAGCAAACAGAAAAACAAAACAAATGAATCCTACTATCCAGTTAGGTTCCCTATCCTAAATTAGCACATGGAGCTGTAGAAATAATGCTAAATATTTATTTATTGTGAAAATGTGAATACAATGTACAGCCAGTTTTTAAGAAGAAACCATTAATTTATAGATTACCATTTTTATATAAGTAGAATACCATTGGCATAGTTAAACTCTATAAAATGAAAATGAAAAGTAGGACCTTTTTTGTAAATATTTTAAGGATGCATTCATAAGAGATATATTGTAGAGGACGTTTTTAGGGAAAAGTCCCTTAATAAAAAAAAATATATAAAGGAATATTGAAAACCTCAGTTTAGCCACCAAAAACATTTCTTATAGATGACACAGAGGATGTGGGAGAGGGTAATAATGAAACTTGTCCCTGATATGAAATAAAAAAATCAAAGTATATTGTGTGATGTATTCACTAAGGCCCTCATTCAATTGCAATTTGGCCAATTGAATATGGCTCTAAATAAGCACATAACATATTTTTTTTAAATAAGTTTTTAGTTAGTGAAAAACTTGCTTTTGGATAGATGTTTACTAACTAAAAACTTCTTTAAAAAAATATGTTATGTGCTTATTTAGACCCCTATTCAATTGTCCAAATTGCAATTGAATGAGGGCCTAAGAATTCACATCCATTATTTTACTTTTAATATCCACTTTTGGTCCTGTTTTTATTGACAACCAGTGCACCTTGGGAAAGTACTTTCTCATTGCAACATTATGATGCTAATATTTCCATATCCAGTAACATTAAAGTTTCCGTCCAGAGCATCCTCCGAGTTTTGCTATTGTGTTGTAGCTGTAAAAACTTTCTAAATCAGGACTTCCTCCAATTATGTTTTTGAGGCGTCTTGCTGGGAAATCAGCAAAAGGTAGGAATTCCTGCAGCACCACCCCGTGGAACAGCTAGGAACACAGCACAGCCGCCCAGGGGGGTTAGTAAACACACTAACCAAAGGACCATCCTGTTCCGATGTCTTCCCTTTGTTTTGTTTATATTCTATTAGTGATTAGAAAGATGTCATGATGTAAAAGGGAAGTTGCTCCAGTTCAAGTATATGTCTAAGAGTTATAGCACTTGTCTTTTATAGCTCTGTATATTACGTGATGAGAGCTGCTAATGAACACAGAAAAATGAATTTAGCTGCCACAAACTTTTGACCCAATCAGATGACACACTTAAGCATTCTAGGTGTTGGTGACAGAAATGGAACACATTTGTGTGGCTTATGCTCTCCAAAAACATGGAGCAGTAAGTGACAAACAAGAAAAATGTCATACATTTTACAAAGATAGTTAACCTTCTCTAGATGTGCCCTTTAGTTTAGGTGGAAGTTGCCCCTTAAAGAGACATAGAGCTCACAAAGGTTCATTCACGATTTAAAAGAGAAACATTTTTTTGCACTAAAAACAACTGCTGTAAATATATATTTTTTAATGTAATTATAGAGCAAATATGAGTTGTGAAAAATGCAGGAACTCCCTATAACCTCACTATTGAGTTCAGTGATATCATCATTTCTGCCTTAGGGAGTACAGCTGCACCTCACTGACGAGGCCCACAGAGGCCGAAACGCGGAGTTTGCGGTTTCTCCTGTTCAGGGTAGAATTGCCTGGTATTTCGGGGCTGGGTCACTCTTTTGAGTGAGACCAGACTGATATACTACAGGATATTTCTCCCTGTGAAGGGCACAAGTGAGCTAAAAGAGGTTGCTCTCTGTGTAGGTAACCAGACTTATAAAAAAAAGCATTTTTCGTTCTCAGACGAGCACCTCTACTCTTTTTGTTTAAATAATTTCTGCATGTAACACCAAAAAAAACAGCTATACAGCCTGTGACTGACCGCATCTGATGCACCCAGAGGCTGAACTAATGCTTTCAGAAATGGAAAATGCGTGTTACATTATACAATAAAGTAATATAATAATCAGAGAAAATAATCAACTAGTATTGCAGCGTATTGCAGTATGGTCGTAAGGGCTGAACTTTAGACAACATATTAAAGGGACATGGAACTCATATTTCTATAATATGCATTTAAAATTGCACAATTTAAGCATTACATAAGGGATTTTTGCATAACAACTTTTAACGCATCTGCAAACTGATTTTGCTACAATGTTAATAGTTAATTCTAATGCACGCTAATTAGACTCTGCCATGGCATAGCACCAGCCAAGTTATAGAGCTCTATGGTGTTTATTTACTCCCAAATCAGATTTGTCAGACAGGGCCCCTGACAGTGCGGTCATTTTGCATCTCCACAGTACAGGTTCTCCCCGGGTTACAGATGGCCCATACTTAAGAATGGGCACCCAAGGCTTTTTGTGTCAGTTTGTTTTAATGTTCTGTTTGTTTGAATTAAAAGAAAAAGCACAATAGTTTCTGTGATGTATTATTACAATACTGGGGTATTATTATTATTACACTATTACACTGTATTATTATTATTACTACCACATATGAGCTATTCTAGTATTATTATTATTATTCCTCAGGGATCTGAGTTACCTACAAATCCAGTTTAAAGAAATTCTCAGGAGCGTATCTTGTCCTTAACCCGAGGACCACCTGTATTATATTTTTTTACCTCAGTCTTAATTAGACCACATATTTCATTCACTGTCCATATGATTATGTTCTTCAAATTGTAAGACATCTTGTTTTACACATGGTTTCAAGAGTATTTTGCTGTGTTTGACAAATGTTATCATAGTATTAAATTATAAATGATCTTTTATACAAGTATGATGGTAAACTTTGTAGAGCAAACTGCATAGATGGAACCCCTATAAAAATACGTTAAACTATGTATTTTTGGACTATATATTCAAGGAGCCACACTAATAATAAGACTTCCCCTTCCTTGCCCCTATTCTTTACTATGCTTTATGGTGTACTGTTAATTTAATGATTTAACATCAAAAGTTTCACCAAAGCAATGCTATATAACACATATAGTATCGCATGTATACAGACAGAGCCCTTCACAATAGAGGTTCGCCACAATCTTAATATTAGCAGACAGATTATTATGCAAAATGTAGACACATATACACACAATAACAATGGAATGGGGGAAGTCAGTTATACAAAGTAACCATATTGGTCACAGAAGACTTCCAGCTACTTAAATGTGTTCTTGTCACTATTTCTCGATGTTAGAATAAAGTTTGCTTTCTTGGTGAAAAGTATTAGCATGTGGTTTTGTATTTCGAGTACAAGTCATGGCAGGCCAGGAGACCTGTTTTTTTACAGTAGCCTTTAAAACATTTGCTATGGCTGGGTAAAGTCTGAGGAAACCCCTAAAATAAGGCTCATGTATGCAATGCTGGCCTTAGGAGATTTGTTATAGTGAGTAGAAAGGTATACAGAAGGAAAAGAAAAAAAATATCTTGACATGATTATTAAAAAATAAAAAAAAGCAAAATGTCACAAGTGTTATATATGTTGACATAAAAATGTTTATGTTTTACATAACAGGCATTTTTCTATTTGTTCTATGCAAATGAAAATATCGGTGTTGGTAATGCAATATCTAAAGATCCAAGATCCATGTGAGGTGAAGGTGAAATAGTGTTCTTCCAGGCCGATTTGGGCAGGCACTTGGCCAGCCAGGTTTGTAGCGTTGCCCTGCTTGCATTACCCAGCTATGATTCATGTCGCCAGGTGGCTCCTTCATACCGTGTGGTGGCTCCAAATTGTATGTGCGAACACTATGACATCATGAATGGCTAATAATGTCCACTACCAGCTTTCTAACCTGCCTAGTTAGGAGTGATATAACTTGGATTATCTTGAATAGCTGCTACTGCCTTGCAAATAAGTTTGTAGAGCAATTCCAGATTTTTTTTAATTCCACACAGACTAGGGGGATCCTCATTAATGGTTTGCTTAGTTATATGCGAGCAACCTAATATGTATATGCCTATGAGTATGAAACACAAGTAGTCTTCCATAGCAGCACCATCCTCTAAACACTGTGAGTACACTAAACATTAGACCTAACTTTCACCCACCCCATCCCACTGCAACCCTCCTCTCCCTACCCCCTAACCTAATACAATTTTTTTGTGGTCCCCTGTGACTTCCCTCCTTACCCAGGGGACCATCAGTCCTTTCCCCACATCACCTTGTGTTTTGGGATCAGTGATCATATGCCATATAATTTTTTCTTGTGTTTGCCTACCTTTGCCCCTAAAGGTCCATGGGTGCTTGGATGGGCAATATACACCACCGACTCCTCTCTCCCCATCTAACCAAGACAGAGGTTATTATGGACCACCATTACACTATCCAATGGAGTGCCTAATGACACCCATCACTATTTGGGGTCCCTATCATCATGAGGACCCCTATAGTCCATAACAGTAACCTTCCCCCATGGTCTGTAGCCTGACCCCCATAATCCATAACTCTACCTCAATACTAAAGTTAAATTAAAAGCCTAATTGAAAATTACCGATTAAAACACTATATTAATTAAAGCTATTACTGCCAATAAACAAGAGTTACATGAAAACAAAACAAGAATTACAATAAAATGTAAAACTACAAGTAAAATTAAAAATAAGTATACCCAAAAATAACACTGGCACTTCTCTTATGAGGAGCTCCCCCATAACTTCTGTCTCAACCTCATATTTTTACAGACTTTCTAGGGTTCTAATCGGATGAAATATGCCTCAATCAAATTTCAGCCAATCAGAGTGAATTCAATTTAAATTCTTGGTATTTGACGGATTAATATTAACCAGAGAAGACTACAATCCCCTATTCAGATTAGTTGATTGCTAGCCAGTCGCCATTTGCCTTTCTCTGATTGCCTAATGGATCAATCTAATAGGTTGATCTAATCTGCATGTGAAGCAGGGAGAAAGTGACATGTAGCTAGCACTCGCAAACAGTTACACATTATGTTTTTCTACGTGCAGGATGTAACAACATTATTTGTATGTGTAATTTTCGCTAGTAAAAATTCGGAGTGATATATAATCAAGCCTTAAGAACTTACAGCCTTATTAAATTGTGATTTGGCCAATTGAATAGGGCTCTATATAAGCACATGGCATATTCTTTTACAGAAGTTTTTAGTTAGTGAATTTCTATCCAAAAGCAAGGTCTTCACTAACTAAAAACTTCTGTAATACAAATATGCTCTGTGCTTGTATAGAGCCCTGTTCAATTGGCCAAATCACAATTTAATAAGGCTGTATATTAGACAGAGAAATAATCACATAGTTCTAAATTAGAAAAAAAAAATGTTGATACCTCTGACACTGAAGACATCCATGATGGAAATTGTGTTGGAGAGAGTGGTGTTTACACTTCCGGAGTGCAATGATTGCATCTATTGATACAAGCTTCCTGTTTGGGGCCATTGAGGGAGAAGGTGGATGTGGTTAATTTCAATCAGATCCACATATCTAACAAATCCTCAATATCGCTTCCTCTTCTTCCACCCCCCATCGCCTGATAAAAAAAACAGATCCGCATTGTCCCGCTCTCAGGAAGTGATAAAACAAAGACAAGACGGAATCCTCTTTTCATAAATAATGATTTTCTCCAAAAATGTTTTAATGTTCAAGCCTTACCTTGCTGTTACTACTGTTAGTTTGTTACTTCACAAACAAGTACCATTTTGACAATTTGCACACAGCTACTGTCAATTTTTAAGTAGCGGCCTTCGGTGAATACTAATATCCTATGATGCTTACAGCAATAGTGCCATGAGGATTGGAGGGGAACCAGTCAGACCCCAAACCAACATAGAGAGCCTCTGGCTTGCAGCAAACTTTTAATTCATTTAGACTTGATACAGAACTCACAATATTAGTATCAACTTTTACATGTTAAAATATTAGTTGCATGTGTCTCTCAAAAATGGTAACACGCATGCAAAACAACACAGATAGTGTATGTTCTACATGTAATATTTTTATTTTGTTTTATAGTGTTAATTAGTAGGAAGAACATTGTGGACCTCAGAAATGAATGCATATAATATAATAGTTTATCGCTACACTCAAGCCAGACTGTGACTGACACAAAGAAGTGTAAGGTACATGATCCAGAATGTTCACAAGGCAAGCCATGTGGGTTGAGAAGAGTTGGTACTGTATATTGAGCAATGTTCGAGTGTTATAAACGAGCATCGGCTTGGGATTATTTTACTTATGATGGTAGCTGGTTCCATTGTTACCATGAACATTTTTCATAAAATATAACTGGGGCTTATCAGATGTATTTATTAATTAAGCACATTTACTTGAGTTCATATGTGGAAGTGGAGATAGGATTAAACAGCAGGATGTTGGTGTTCATTTCAATCGTACAGGGCTGGCTTTATTCACTCTGAGTATACAGGAAAGCATCAGCTTGGTTATAACAAGTTAAGTTCAGTAGCTCAGTCCTGAGCAATGCCTTAGAGGATCTGATACAACATATTAAAGACTGAAGATATGCCCAACAGCAGCCCACATGGAGCAACTCACCAACCAAAACCGCAGCCTGGTCATATTATAAACACACGGTACATCAGATAGAGCCTTCTTTTATGTTACAATTATAAGCAGAACATTATCCCTCTGTCAATAAGTTAATGTCCCTACATAGTTCATTTTATGTGGAATTCTCTTTCCCGAGGTGTTTTTTTTTATAAATGAGCTTCCAATGGACTGTAGTAATTTACAAGTACAGTATAATAAGCAGGACATTAAGAAAGTGCAAACTTTCCTAGATCAGATTACATTGATTGACAGACACGCTTTAAGATCAAACCACTCATAAGACCAAAACAGCACTTATTAACAGTGGGGTCAAGTAACCCCCAAGACAACAGATTTAGAATACAGGTGTGATAGATCAGTTGTCAACAAAAGAGGACATAGGCTTTTAGGACTACAGTAGAAGGGACTTTATAATAGCTCAGTCTTTCAGATATTGAACATTATGTCCCGGGAATTCATCCAGGAAATGTGGGTGAAGATGTTGGGAAGTTAAGTTGGATCCAAGCATTGATAGAGAAGAGGAAAGAACTATAACAGTGAAATACTGTACGTGTGGTTATCACTTTAGAGGTGGTCCTGGAAACCTTAACTTGACAAGAAAGAAAGTAGACCAAGACCGAACCTTCAGGTATGCTAAGAAAGGATGATATAGGAGTCATAGTGGTATCAGAGAGAAGTTATTAGAAAGAGACAACTGATACAGTCTAGTTCAGAGGACAACAAGTAATTACAGGCTGGGTTTGAAGAGAGTTTGTTTTAATAATTATGACTAGTACTTGTGTCTGAATATGTGCCATGTGCTAGAAGTTGAAATGTTTTAGGGCTGGGGGTGGCATATTAGTGGGTAAACTGTGAATTTATGAATGAAAGTTCTGCAGGTAATACCACTTTGGTTTCCAAGTTTAAGGAGCAGACAGTGAATATTATGAAATGCTTGAGACAATGTGTGAGAAATTACTGTATGATATTGTTAAGAGTGTCAATCTAAATTAATTGAAACATGGGTTCTAGAGCTCGAGCATGGTTCCGGTGGTCCTGCATGCTGCTGTAGAAATTGTCAGAGGAGAGACTAAAACTGAGCAGAAATCAAGAAATAGGAAGATGTAGAAGAATTAGTATTCTGAACTTCCTCTATGTTTAAGCTTAGCTTATCTAGCCCAAAGCTGTAACTGGATGTCTTCAAATAAAGGGAAATACTTAGATAAATGTTATCAAACATTCATCATTTGCCGGGGAGGGCTATAGGGCAACAATGTGGCCTTATCATCATCATCTGCATGCTATAAATATTCTAAACAGTTTTCTTCTTTGCATATATTTAGAATGACAAGAAAAATGTTTTCTACCTGCCAATATTGTGCACTTACCATATACAAATCAGAACCAGATATATCACAATTTGATACAGGAGTATTAGATGAATCGTTATGTATTTCTTAAAGGAAATATTTAGCTTTGACCTTGTTCGGTATTTAAAGGTACACTGAATGCACTATCAGCGTTCTTGGTCCACAAGATATATATATATATATATATATATATATATATATATATATCTATCACATATATAGTTGTGAGCATGCGAGTTGTTGCTAACGCTTGCGGGCTCGCACTGCGAGCCTGCGGCCCTCGCCACGCAATCCGCGCACATGAAAAAATGAAAAACACAATACATACACACAGCACATACGTAAAAAGCTTACCTACAGCAAGAGGGAGCATCCAGGACCTCAAAAAAGCAACTTACACCTCAATTTAACTCAAAATAAAAGAGTTTAGACACAAAAAAATTCTCTAAGCGAGAGAAAAAATGGCCGCCGAAACAAACGAAAACGAGGCTACAGCACTCTAAACACGCAAAACACCACAAGAAACACGCAAACCACCACAAAACACCTATGGAATTGCTGAAAAACACATATGAGATAAGAAAACAAGGACGCAACCCGCGCGACCCCAAACACATTAGAAACACAATAAATACACACAACAAACATATAAAAAGCTTACTCACAACAAGGTGGTGCACCCAGGACCTCTGCAAGTAAAGTTACACCTCAATTTAAGTCCAAATTTAGGAGTTTAAAGACCCGAAAATCACCTAAGCGAGAGAAAAAATGACCGCCGAAGAAAACGAAAACGAGGCTACAGGACCCTAAACACGCAAAACACCACAAAACAGCTACGGATATTCTGCCACAGCCGCATACCACACATTAGTCGCCATTTTAGAACAATAACTTATACAATGCGGAAGTACACAGCTACGCTAACGGTTTGGTCTCGCGCACGCACACTATTACACTACACACATTCATCACGCTTACACAGCAGCTCCACACCACTAATGCTGCAGCAACATCAAAACAGATTGCCAGCTCTTCAACACAATGCTTCCTGCATATATTACTTCAAAATAGGTAAAGTATATTAATTTATTAATGTATTATTTATTTTATTATTATACACCAAACAGCATTAGCTCACTTACAATTTCATTGCCGTAATTTTTTGACGGGCAATTTGCTAGTATATATATATATATATATATTAATATATATATAATTATCTTTATTTGTAGTGCTGAACAAGGGTTAAGTACAAGGCAAAGCAGAAATTGACACATTGCAAAGAATAAAGAGTCCTGTCTGAGCTTAAAATCTAGTGTGCGTGGAGCTTTCTCTGAAGCACCTTGCACGATTGAAAACTCACAAACTTACAATCTAATCATTTTAAACATCCATTTCCCAATAAGAGGCCATTCCATGTTAACATGTTTCATCCACTGAGCAGGAGAACACATAGCAGAAGAGCATGGTAGCAAAGTAAATGGCCAGAATGAATATTAAGAGCCTGCCTATTATGATGAGACATGAGTCTTTATCACTTGATAAAGACAAGTGGATCAACACAAAACTGTCATTTATATCACACGAGCATATCCGCACATCACATTATCTCAGACTTTATGCAATTTTAAAAACAGTTGGTTGTCCAGCCTCACTTAAAATATATTACTATAAATTAAACACACTCATATCAAAATATATTTTTTAGTTATATGTATTTCTTACTGTAGTTTTCTTTGATATATGTTATGCTTCTTTGGTATGTTTTTGGCTTTGTTTTCACTTGCTAGTGATTAAATGACGGTTCAGGAAAAAAATTATATTTTCGAAATATGTAACAAACAAGATTATCAGTGTTTGAAAGTAAATCTTAAAATGTTTGACAACTCAGTTTAAAGAAAGCTCCATCTTGTCTGGCTTTAATACTTCCTGATAACTTGTATCTGAGGGCTGTGATGAGTTTATCAATTAACTGGTTTGGGGAGGAGAAACGAGGGAGAGGGCAGGATTTTTTTCTTCTTTCAAGGATAACTTTAAGCCCAATTCCTGCAGAAATGTAAACATCCCTCTCACACACACCACTTTCACTAAAGCATCATAGATTCCTCCAAGAACTAGAAGAGGTATCAACATATTTTTTCTAATTAAAAACTAACCTTATGACATTTTCTATGCCTAATTATGCTCTCCATTAAAAACGTAAAATATATATTTTATTTTAAATTTTACAGTGGTCCTTTAAACATGTTTAATTTACTCCGATGCTTTCACTCTGATCCTGTGCGTCCTGGGCACTTCCCTCTCCCACGTTCATCATTTTATTTGTTATTTCTTAGTAATGCTGTTTTTTACGTCCTTTCTGCTTCAAGACCTTCCGTTTATATGCCTCTAGTTTAATTCACTACTCTGTTCATTACCCCTAACAAAGGCCCTATATTGTAGTTAACATGTTGATTACACAAACTAGTTTACCTTTACGGTCATCTTCATTTGCTGAATATAAATAAGATGAAAAGCAGTGCAATGTCACTCTGTATGGGGTGCAATATGTATGTGGATCACTGCGCTACATTCTATACAAGAAGATATTAGGGCATTGAGTAGGGCATTGCATGCATTACCAACACTGCTCAGTGTGTTATTTATATATAGCATAGGAAGTTGACTGTGACATTCAGACAACTCGTAAAATAAAACCCATATAGATTGGTACTTTGGTGATATTTAGAGTAATACTCAAAGTCTAGGAGTATTTGGAATATTAATATTTACAGCTTTTTTAAAGAAAGGTAGAAAAGGGAAAGAGACAGGAAGAAAAAAAGTTATTATTTGTAGAAAATAACAATTTGAATAATTATTAATTACAACTCAATTTAATGAATGAGTAATGAAAAACATTAAATATCTGTTTTTAAACTTTGTTGCATATTATTGATATACTAGTAACTTGCCCATCATAAATGACAGTGTCATGTGTCATATGTTATGTTCAATTGGCAGTGTTGTTTCTCCATGTGCTGTCTCTGTTTGCCCTATGTCTCTCCCTGTGCGCCCTCTCTGTGAGCCCTCTCTCTCTCTCTCTCTGTGAGCTCTCTCTCTCTCTCTCTGAGACCCCTCTCTCCCTGTGTGCCCTCTCTGTGAGCCCTCTCCCTCTCTCTATGAGACCCCTCTCTCTGTGCGCCCTCTCTTTCTCTCTCTGGGCGCCCTCTCTTTGTGTGTGCACTCTCTCTCTGTGCCCTGTGTCCTCTCTCTGCGCTCTATGTCACTCTCCCTCCTTTTCTTTCTCTCCCCCCTCTCTGCCTCCCTCTCCCTCTCTCTTCCTCCCTCTCTTTTTTCTGTCCCTTTCTCTCCCTCCCTTTCCCCCCACCCACTCTCTCCCTCCTTCTGTCCCTGTCTCTCACTCTCAGGCATTACTCACATCTACTATTATAAATTATTAGATAAATGAATAGTATTAGCACAGAGAGGATTCACTCAGGGAATCACCAAGCATCACTAAAGACTATGGTCTATTTCATAATGGGAAGATAAGCATTGCATCCCCTGCTAGAGTTTAGTGAATCTTCCCCACAATTAAATTCTTATGCTATTTGACTTCCCTTTATGCGTTAATATTCACTGTGGAAAATGTATTTAGTATTACCCATTCCACCAACTGTACAAAATCAGTTTTAGACACTATGAACCATATTTAATTCCTCAAGGACGCAAGTTACTGTCCCAAAGCCGAAACCGTAAACCATGCACTGGGTCTGAGAAGTTCAGGGCGGGAATATGATCAATCAAGCAAGCCCGTAACCGCCCATTTGAAATCAGTCAATAAAAAAGGAGACTGTCCTAATTACGGCAGTAAAACATGGAGGTTACATGTCAATCAATTTGGTTCGGGGGTCTGATATGCGATCAGGCTCAAGAATACAGAATTATGAAGATGAATGCCAATACTGTTCTAGTCCATATGGGTGGCCTGATATCTATTAACTCATTATTAACTCATTAATACCCGAGATCGATTTAACCCCGAAATGAAACATTAAAAATAATGTATTTCCTGCGATTTGCGGGCTTGAGTCTGTTGTGCAATTAATTATAATGTCTATCATCGCTTTTCCCCGTACAGTAGTGATTTTTTATTTGCATTTATAGTGCTATGAGTAGGTGTTTAACCCCCTTGCGGGTCCTCTATAGCACTCGTAGGATTTTCTCCTTCTTTTGACATTTACGGCTGTGAAAATATTTGCAGGCTTGGGGAAATTGAGCAATTGAATAGTGATTTGATTAATGTAACTAACTAAGGTGGCCCAGAGATGACAAAGGCATCATTTAGCTCCTTTTAGTACAATTAAAGGGTCGCAGCCTTCAGTTTTACTATTGTTCCACATCGGTACATTTTATGCTTGCAACTGATTTCATCTTTTTATGATATTAACCAGATGGGTCTTTTGATTTTAAAATGAGATGCTTTTATTGCTGACAGGGGAGGAACTAAGAAAATGTTTTGTTTGTGATTTCATCCTATGTTCCAAGTCTAAGTTCATCCAACAGCCAGATGAAAGGAGGTGATAACCCCAGGATCATTCAGGCCTGTTCTGAGCTCTGGTGTATGTAACAAGAGGGCATGAATCACATCAGAAAGTGACCCGATCTCTGGCTTTATTCTGTGAGCTCAGAACGGTAATTACATCCAGAGAGGTGAGAGACAGTGCTACAATCCTATAAGACAGTTTCATTTCTCTATGTTTCAGTCTGAGCTCCATGTCGGAGCCTAATAAACCACAGCAAGAGAAGTGAGACCTTTCCTGAACATTTGTTATCATTGCAGTTGGTTGATTACCTGAAGGAGATGGCCAAGAACACAATTTGCAGAAAAAGAAACAATAACAAACAATCAGACTAAGTCCAAGATACACTAAGATTCGTAGGGACTGCAATGTTTACTCTAAGACAGTTAACAGTAAATACTTGCAAGACCCAACATAATCAGCCTTGAGGGGACACCATCACCCAAATAAGTTGGTTTCATCATTGAGAATTGCATAAGCTTTCTATTATCATTCCTGAGATATTCAGCATAGTTTATGTGGGTCTTTTATGTGAACGTGCAGCTTAATATGCTAATTAGTAGCTACGAGTTCCTTATAAATGTGAGTAAAGAGTTCTAACTACATGAACATGCCACCACAGCACCATGTATTACTGATTATCACATCAGATCAGCTAATTAGTATTCATGAGCTACTCATTTCTATTTTATTGCAGCAAAAATGATGCAGAGTATCTCAGAAATTATTTGTGTTAGAAACAAATGGCTGGTACAACATATCACCAGTTTTTCTTGCTAGTGCAGAATTCTTAGTTGATTTATTTTGCTTCAATTCTAGTATTTTAACTCCACCCTTCTCTTCAGTTGAGAATGAAATGAGGTTTCTATGCCCATGGTGTCATTTTGTATTATCTTTGCAAAAAGCTAAGAAGCTTTGTTGTAAAATATTCATTTTCGCTATTGGTCACCTAACAAAACTAGAGGCCATTTCAGCTTGGTAGGTATATCAGGGAGAGATAAGCTCCATGATGTTATGATAAAGGGTAAAAATAAAGCTGCAACCTCTGCAACTCCTAGTGCACCCATTTCACTGCATGTCAATGAGATTTAAATATAAGTATCCCAGCTAAGAAAAAAATGCCCTACAGCAAATTTAAAGCACTAGCCATATGTGCACTCCACCGAATACTACAACTGTGATCTCTGATCTTATAATGACTTCAAGATGCTGGAGACAATTGCTCCAACATGGCACCAATCTTAACTTAAAAAAATAACTACTAAACCCTTTATATATGAATAATAATTTAAATTAAGTGTTGTAACAAATATTTTGGGGGATTTGTAAGATTTATATAATAAAATATCCTGTTATATTAAAACAAAAGCACCAATTTGTAGATTAGAGCCCCCAATTTCTGTCCATTTCTATTTCCATCCATATAAACAGATCTTTTGGTGCATGTCTGCTTTTATATGCCTGGGGAAAAAATCATAGCGCTGCTAGCTGGATGAGCGCAGTCACCGACCCTACCCAGGAAAAGCGGTGTCAGTCATTTTGGCCTTACCAGTGTGGGGATATTTACTGTTTATACAAAAAAATAGTTACACAACACACAAAATGACATTATGGATCAAGGCTTGACATATACATTGGTGTTATAGGGCAACCTATTATGTTTTTTTTATTTTTTTTTACTGAAAGCAATATGGTAAAATTGCTGTAGACAAGGAGTGAATTGGTAATATGGTTATAGATAATGAAAATTATTTAATAGTAGAATGACCTGTGTATTGTTGAAGACCCCCTTCTGGATCACTACCTTGTCATGGTTGAAGGGACTTTAATGAAGCTGTGTGCTATACCACTAAGCTAGAGGTGAATAAAAAAAATGTGATGCCTCTGCTGGGCCTTGTAGGCACCCAAGATACTTTAGAGGAAGCGGTTTGTGTTTGTGGGAAGTTAACATTTCTAGACACTAATGCTTGCATTTCCTGATGCAAACAGGCTGTTTCTGGGCCAGTCACCCAATATGGGAAGGTCATAGTAGAGAGGTCAGACAAACTGCAATGCACTGTAGAAGAAACTGGCAATCCACTCCAGTAGCTTTGCCAAGAAAATCTTATGGATAATGCTGTCCATAGGGTCATGGGCATTAGGACACGACTGAACAAAACAATTGCTGAAGAGTTGCATGTTCTCCCACTCCAGAGAACAGGCTGGGGTCACCTGGGAGAGGCCTGCAGGCTGCATGTATAGCCTGGACCACTTATTGCCCACCACTGATCTATAGTGTGACAGGTCAGAATTCACTAGCATTCAATACACTTTTTCTTTTTATTGTAAACTCTAATAATCTGCAGTTTAATACATCACACTGCTCATAGCACTTTCATGTCTATCCATTTACAGTTTATACCTGTTCTCTGTTTCATGATGTATCCTTTAGTTGAGGCCAACGCCAAATTATCTGTATACAGCGTTGTAGAAAGATGTTTTTTAATTGCTTGTGTTTTATTTTGAAAAGCTGAAACAGTTATCTATGGAATAGGCTTCCTTAAACATTTTGTGAGACACCCATAATAAAATCTGTATGTACAGTATGTCAACTTCATTTGTGAGGTCATTTATGCCACTACAAAGTGTGGCTTCTTCCTGACTCCAGGGGAGAAAATGAGTCATTTTCATTTGGATTTCCCGTAGAAAACATGAATATTGACTCATGAGTTCTCTCTCTTTGTGACATGCTTTTTAATATAACTCCAGATTGCAGCAGTGTTTTCTCAACAGTAAATATATTTCTAATAATATTAAACAGACATTGAAGTCCGTGCCATCATTTAAACGATTAATAAAAATTTTTTATCTTAGATATTAACATTTTTAATTATTGTTTATCTAACAATTCAAGCCCTCCCACAAAATTCTGCAGAGATAATAAGGTTGCAGTCTGTAACGTTAACACATACTATTTTAGATATATTATCTTTATACCATTTACTAACATGTTGGTCAAGTGGTTAAAGTGATAGGTTGAAATCTCCTGACTTCCTGTTTTGTTTAACTAATGTATTTACCTACACACTCATTTATTTACATGTATATATATATATATATATATTTACCCTAAGCATTGCTTAAAGCTGTGTGATACAACAAGCATATGCTTCAAAGGAGCCATGTAAAAAATTATAATATGGATTTAAAGAGAAAGGTACATTGCATCTCATTTGCATGTCCCCACACAGTCTCATTACTAGAGTGACGTTCAATGGCTGTACTTCTGGGAAACCTGAGAAGGAAATACGTTTTTATAACTTATTTTTAGACTTTCAAAAGGGTTACAAATTAGTCAATATATATATATATATACATATATATATATATACATATATATATATATATATATATATATATATATATACATATATACATATACATATATATATACATATATATATATATATACATATATATACATATATATATACATATATATATATATATATACATATATATATATATATATAATTAATGTATGATATATATGTAAATAAAAACATGAAACAAAAAAGTGATGAAATTCGAACCTATGAAATTAAAACTATTAGGCATAACTTTAACCACTGGACCAACATTACATGTGGGGACTTGAATCTGCAACCTTAGCTGTTCTATCCTTGTACTTTTATTATTATTGTTTATTTGTAATGCGCCAACATATTCCGTAGCGCTATACATGCATTGTGATCGAGGCAAAACAATATTAATACATTACAAAAGATGGAGGGCCCTGTCTTTG
Organism: Discoglossus pictus; assembly: GCA_027410445.1. NCBI lineage: Eukaryota > Metazoa > Chordata > Amphibia > Anura > Alytidae > Discoglossus > Discoglossus pictus. Next base: position 287,607,976 of record CM050167.1, on the reverse strand, counting down.
AGCTTAGAATCTGGTGTCCATAGTGCTTTCCCCAAAGCATGTTGCAGGATCGAAAACTCACAGACTTACAATTTAGGGGTTTTGGGTGTGGTACAGGAGGGTGAAAGATGCATTGCGCATGTTAAGGCAGCAGGTGATAGGCTTCTTTAAACAGTTGCGTTTTTAGTGAGGATTTTAAGGTTTTGAGGCAGGAGGATAGTCTGGTGGAGCGAGGCAAGGAGTTCCAGAGAATAGGGGCAGCACGAAAAAAAAATGTCCTGAAGGCGGGAGTGAGAGGAGGTGATGAGAGAGGAGGAAAGAAGAAGGTCATTAGCAGATGAAGAGGGTTGGTGGGGGTAAGGCGATTGTAGACAAACCGCTAAGGCAATTTGGAAGCCAGGGGAAGCCAGTGTCAGATGAGGTTTTCTGAAGAATGGGTGTAATTATGGCATGTTTTAAAGATGATGGAAACATACCAGTGGTTAGAGAAAGGTTGAAGAGATGTGTTCGAGCAGGGATAAGTGTGGTAGAGTAGGGAGGAATAAGTTGTGATGGAATAGGATCTAGAGGACAGGTAGTAAGATGAGAGATTGATAGTAGGCTGGAGACTTCATCCTCTGTTACAAGGTCAAAGTAATGCATACTGGCTGTGGGATTAGGGAAGGGTGAAGGCTGGGTGTTCTCAGTTAGTTGATAGGAGGGAGTGTGTGGTCCATGTTGAGAGGAGAGTTTGTTGCGAATGTTTTCACTTTTATGCTTAAAATGGCTGGCAAAGTCTTCAGCCGTGAGACAGTAGGGGACTGAAGGTGGTGGTGGGCAGAGGAGAGTGCTGAAAGTAGCGAAAAAACATTTGGGGTTATAGGACAGAGTAGATATTAAAGATGTAAAATAGTACTGTTTGGCAAGGTTGAGGGCAGAGAAGTAGGAGCACAACATAAACTTGTAGTGGAGGAAGTCAGCCAAAGTGCGTGATTTCCTACATAGCCGTTCAGCAGTGCGGGAGTAGCTCTGATTGTATCGTGTTTTGTGTGGTGTGCCATGGTTGTGGATGCTAGTGAGGTCTGCATGTGGTTATGGGGGCCAGAGTGATAAGGGTGGAAGTAAGAGAGTCATGTTGTACTATGAGGTGGCAGTGGCAGGATAAGAAAGATAAGTAAGGAGACTGAGATAGGGTTGTAACACAGTGGAAAGGTGTTGTGGGTCAAGTGATTGCAAGTTTCTGTGGGTAATGGTGACCAGGGATAGAAGAAGGGCAGTGAGATAAAGATGTAAGGCTGCAGGATAGAAGGTGGTGGTCATATAGAGGGAGTAGGCAGATGGCGAGGTTAGAGGTTGTGCAGAGATGAGTGAAAATAGTGTGGATCTGTCAATTGTGAGAGGCCGAGGGAAGAGGTGAGTTTAGCAGCAGTAGGGGAGTGTCAATGGCAATGTTGAAGTTGCCAAGAATAAGTGAAGGAACGTTGGAGGAGAGAAAGTGAGCGAAACAGGTGGCAAAGTGATCAAGAAATTGAGAGGATGGTCCAGGAGGGCGATAGATCACAGCAACACGTAAAGAGATTGGTGAGAAAATGCAGATGTGTGAACACCAAAAGATAAAAATTGGAGGAAAGGAATAGTGGGTACAGAGTGAAATGTGCCCCGGGAGGAAAGTAATATGCCAACACCACCACCTGGTTTGTTCCCAGGTTGAGGTGTGTGACTGAAGTGAAAACCACTATGGGACAGTGCAGTAGGGGAGGCCGTGTCTGAAGGAGAGAGACATGTTTCTGTGAGAGCCAGGAGATTGAGGGACTTTTAAGTAAATAGGTCATGGATGAAAGAGAGTTTATTGCAAATAGATTGCGCATTCAGAGTGCACAGGAGAAGAGTAAAGAGGATGGTTTGTGGCAAGAGATAGGTATTAAGTTGTGGGGGTTTGCAATCCTGGGGCAGTGCGTGTTTGACAGCGGGTGGAAATGAGTGAGGGGCCTGGATTAGGAGATATATCTCCAGCAGAAGCAGGAGCGAGAGGGATAGGAGATGGGAGTGGGTCTTACAGAAGTGTTTCTGTACTTGATACTTATGAGCTAAAACACAGCTATGTAGTTATATAGGACATACACACTGTCTAACGCGGTGGCTGTGGGGCTGATTTTGATTAATATGCATTATAACCACGCAATGCAAAGCTCATTAGTGTTTCAGGGTGGAGGTAACACACTGAAATTCCCTGTCTTCCATTACAATGTATAGGTCTTTAAGATGAAGTCAACTTGTTGTTGGGTGATAGTGTCCCTTTATGAGTTTGGAAGCCTCAGTTGAGATATATGCTACATTTAATAATGCAAAGGAGGTTCGGAAGAAAGGAGTCAGCGAGAGGTCCTGATCCAGGCCTAGATACACTTACTGAGTACCCCTGCATTACATAGTGCAACACTTAGCAGCCTCTGGTAACATAAAGGACATCTTGTCATGCATTATTTTATTCTGAGTTCTGGACTGCGTCAAAGTTTTAACTAAATTATATGTTAAACTAATAAACTAAAATGCCACCGTTTTTTTATCATCTTTCAGGCTTTCATTTTTTTTTCTTGCCTATGGCTGTCTGTTTCATCTTGAAATAATAAGCTTTCTTATAGTCCTGCTGAGAGAATTGGCAGTTCTTACTACCATATTCCCATTGTAGAGACACAAACTTTGGAAGTCGGTCTCCTGAAACCAAAATGGCAGATCCCACAGCAGAAAAGATATATATAAAATGTAATACACTAGAGGCTGCATTATTTTATTTTTTAATTTTTTTACATTTTTACAAACATATTATCAAGTTTAGTTAGAGTACTTTTAAAAAATATGATTGCAGTGGTCCTTATAGCAACTTTCCAACTGGCACTGCACCACTATCAGTGAATTGCATAAGGCTGTGCTATTTAAAACCTGGTATCTATGTAATAATGTGTAATATTATATTTGTGGTTAAAATGTACGTTTAAAAAAGGGGAAATATCTTATACAACAAATCTTCAATATTATGTACTCTCAAAAGTAAGTGCTAAAGGCATATAGAAGCAGATCTCCAAATAATGGATGAGAGAAACACTTTAAATCCAATAAAGAAACATTTACAGTTTAGGTAAAAAAGGGTATTCAAGAAGTGTTACAATTAGACACTGACAAGTATCTGTCAGTCACTTTATATCCCACTATTTGCAGTGTTTGAGCAGGGTCACATGAATGTACTGACAGCAGGGCTTCAATGATCCGCATTAGCTCAGACTCAATGCCCCTTCCACTGCTAAGCCTACAATGTAAGTCTATTCAATGACTAACCTTAGTGAATAGCATTATCTATCTATCTATAAAGAGGCGAGCAAGACACAGAGGAGGGAGGGAGGAGGAGAATGAGACACAGGGTATGGAGAGGGGGGGAAGAGACACAGGGGAGGTAGAGGGGGGGAAAGAAACAGCGGAGGGAGGAGGGGGGAAGAGACAAAGGGGAGGGAGAAGAGAGGGGGGAAGAGTCATAGGGGAGGGGTGAGAGTCACCAGGGAAGGGGAAAGACACAGGGGAGCGAAGAGGGGAGGAAAGACACAGGGGAGAGACACAGGATAGGGGGTAAAGAGACACAGTGGAGGGGGAAGTGTCATGGGAGAGAGAGACACAGGGGATGGGTGAGAGACACAGGGGAGGGATGAGGGGGCTAAAGAGAAACAGAAGAAGGGGGAGAGACACAGGGGAGGGGGGTATAGAAATGGGGGGATAGACACAGGGGAAGGAGGGAAGAGACATGGGGGAAAGAGACACAGGGGAGGGCGAGAGATACAGGGTAGGGAGTGGGGGGAAAGAGACACAGGAGAGGGAGAGGGAGGGAAGAGACACAGGGGAGGGAGAGGGGGAAGAGACACATCAAATATTATCCCGACATTTTTGACGGGCAAGTTACTAGTTATTATATGGCCTCTCTCAGATGTAACAAACAAGCCAATGCTTCCAATGTCCATTTAAAGATAATGTATAGCCAAAGCAGGGACACTAAAATGTAATATGAATTATTATATTTAGTTATACATGTGTTACAGTTTAGCTGTTGAAATATATTCCTTTTTTTGTAGTATTGTGACTTCTAATTCAGTGTTGAGTACCACCCCTGTCTTTACTATTACAGACACTAAAGCAGATTAATATGTCTACCATTGGGACCATGTAAAAGTATGAGCTAGATCAATAATCAAGCCCTAATAGGAGAAGCATGATAGTTGAATAAGGGGGGTGGGGACATGTTAGAGCACTGAAAAGCACTTCCTGAGTAATACCAGGGAAGTGCTCCATTACTGTCATATACATGCAAAGTGTCACACAACACCATGTACCAGTTGGGGTTGTGTAAAGTGCTCTCTCTGTACTGGACCTCTGGGCTATGAGATTCACTGTACTGGTGGTACCATGTTCAGCTCTGGGTGTATTCACTATACTATAGAGGTGGCTGTTTCACAGTACTGAGAGCAATGCATTTGTGAGCAACAGCTTGCTACAGTAGTTATATTCATGTTAATCATGTTTGATACTTGTACATATTGTTTTATAAGTAGTTTTGTGATAATTTAAGCTAAATCATATGCCCTTGATTATGGAGGTGTAATCAAATGATTGTTTGCACTGTTAAATGCTTTTGTTAATGTGTTTAGTTACCATTGTATTTTTTTAATCTGCAGAAAGCCTAATGAAATTCTGCTGTTTGCTGGTTTGGTATAGAGAGGAACCAGTGTACTGCATTATTAAATATGTTTTATAATTCTTATACAACAAAAAGAACCTGAGAAAAACAATGAAAATGCCTCTATTATGGAAAAAAACTAAACCACAAGTATATTATTGGCCATGCAGCCATGTTAATTATTGAAAAATTAGCGAAATCTCTGCATTACGCGTATAAACATACAGTTTAAAAACTCTTACTCTGTAATCCATTAATACTAATTTCACACCTTCAAACAGTTCTAAAAACATAGGGCCATTTTCTATTGCCCCGTAATGAAAATTTCCGCTATTTATAGTCAGTTCACAATTGCCGCTTATTCTATTAGCTACTTGCAACCTGAATAAGAGTAGACCACCCGCAATCACTACTGATGAGCCAAACCCTAGCTGAAAACGCCATTGGTTTTAGCACAGCTTAAGTTTTACGAGCGATAACCAATTAAGGTTACATAAAATCGATATTCTGTTAGACTCGCAGCTCTAATTGGCAAATATTTTCAAACTCGCAAATGAAAAAGGTATCACGTTTCTGTCAAAAATATTAGTACACAAGAGGACTCGCAAGGCATTTTTCTATTAAATTATTAGCTATTAAACATACTATACTGTACTTTAAAAATATGGGAAAGCATAGAAATACCTTAGAATTAATTGAAGAACAGTCTCATATCTATAAATATGCAATAAAAATGTTTGTTTATTTTGTGTAAAATGGATCCCAAGACTTAAGGGGTTAATAAATATCAGCATGAAATAGAACAGATGCTTTAATGAATGTTATAGATTTCCATATTGCTGGATTGCGAGTCTGATCGCTAAATTTACTTTTCAACACTAATTAATTTATAATCTCTGAGCGAAGTTTAAATATAAACGCCATGTTTTACTGAGGTCATGATGACGTCTCGTTCACTATTGACTGTGTTTAAGAAGTACATTACGGGCTTGCTTAAATATTGTCAGATCATATGATCACGCCCACTGAAATCAGACTTAAAAAGGCAGGGTGGTCGAATTTGCAGGCTGGAGTCAATAGAATTCATCTAAACATTTATAATATAATAAAATGTTGTCACATACAGTATGTATTGGATAAGAATGGAGACACTGTTTATCTTCAGCCAGCACTGTATTACGGTATTTTACAATTTTCCATAAAAAGCCAACAAACCTATACTAACAAAATTATGTATTTGACTGTGAAAGTTACTAGAAGCATTACAACAGGGAATTCACACATGCTTGGGATAAGCCAGGGACATAGCGCTCCTATGGCAAATCCAAGGTTAACATAAAGTTTTAGATTTTTAAGCCAACAGGAAATAGGCAAACTAGACAGACAGTTCAAGTGGTTCCTTATCTACAGTCAAATTATATGTTTACATCTGCATTGAATATATATATGTCTAGTCATAGAGGAGAAACACTCATTGTTTTTATTCAAGGAAGATTTTATATTGGTGCAGAAAAAAATATAAACTACTGTAAAGATCCTTTTTTTAGTCCCACTATGTCAAAATAATATTTTTGAATAACATACGGTACTTAACTTGCTAATAGCTCTAAGGCATTTTAAAGTTATAGTTGTGTTATATGTTGTTAGATTTTGCTGTATGTGAATAATCTATTAAAAGTAGTTTCCAAACTGTGGTCCTTAAGTATTCAGGGGGTCCACAGTACAATATTGATTGCAAAACAATTATAAAAGATAATTAAGAACATTTATAAAAATGTCCAAGATACTAGGTAGTATACTTCACAAGTTCTAACATAATTTAGCTCATTATAATTATTAAGAAGCAAGCAGATAAAATCATTAGGCGGTCCATAAAGACTCGCCACAATATTCTAGGATTCACTAAGAGCCACTTATCTAAAACTGACCTAGAACATTCCTTCAATTCTTGATGATACAAAAAGATGTGAGAACTTATTTATCCTAAAATATTTTGACAGTATTTTTATCTGAAATTTATTTCTTACTAGCGAATTGCCCGTCAAAAAATGACGGCAATGAAATTGTAAGGTAGCTAATGCTGTTTGGTGTATAATAATGAAATATGTAATACATTACTAAATTAATATACTGTACCTATTTTGAAGCATTGTGATGAAGAGCTGGCAATCTGTGTTGATGTTGCTGCAGCATTAGTGGTGTGGAGCTGCTGTGTAAGCATGCTGAATGTGTGCACTGTGTGGTATGAATATCCGTAGGTGGTTTGTGGCGTTTTGCGAGTTTCTTGTTGTGTTTTGCGAGTTTCTTGTGGTGTTTTGCGAGTTTAGAGTGCTGTAGCCTCGTTTTCGTTTTGTTCGGCGGCCATTTTTTCTGTCGCTTAGATTGTTTTTTAGTCTCTAAACTCTTTTATTTCGAGTAAAATCGAGGTCTAAGTTGCATTTTTGAGGTCCTGGGTGCTCCCTCTTGGTGTAGGTAAGGTTTTTATGTATGTGCTGTGTGTGTATGTGCCGAGTGTTGCGAGTCCGTAATGTGTGTGAACGTGTGTCGTATGTTGTTTGCGAGTGTCGTAATGTGTGTGTCGTGCTGTTTGGGTTGCGACGTGAAGTTTGCGAGGGTCGCAGTTGCTGGCATGGAGCGCCTTCGGCGCTCCATGCCAGCAACTGCGGCCCTCGCTTTGCTAGGTCCTCAGGTGCTGGCATGGAGCGCCTACGGCGCTCCATGCCAGCAACTGAGACCCTCGGCCAGTACCCTCGCTTCGCGAGGGCCTTGGCTCGCTGCGCGAGCCCGCAGCGTTAGCAACAACTCGTACGCTCACAACTATATATGTGATAACATTACATTTTGAGAGATTAGCACACTTAAAATTGGTTCTGTACCTTGAGATAAAGTGAATAAATCATATTTATCAGTCTTTCAGTCAGTATAGGTATCATAAAAATAAACATGTTAAGAGCATTTAATTTGATTCTAGTGATGTTTATCTGTTTATGATAATGCAATGGAGCAAATAATACTACTGTGGCTGGACACAAAGGCCCAAATTTACTAACCTTTACACTGGCTATAAATACTTTTTCTGCAAAGATCAGGTAATATAAATGTGGTCATTTTTGTCATCAATTGCAATTTAAACACTTTTTGTAAGAAATCTAATATTGAATAAGAGCCCTTTGCTGATTAAATGTATTTTTACATACAGCAGGCCAGCCTATCATTTTTATGCTTTGATGCAGGCTGTGATGCAGATTACACTGCATGGTATATATGAGTCCTGGTGGCAGGGTTACTCTGAATATTATATATGAGTGCTGGTGACAGGATTAGTCTGCAGGCTATGTATGAGTACTAGTGGAAGGGTTACTCTGCAGGCTATGTGTGAGTACTGATGGAAGGGTTACTCTGCATATTATATATGAGTAGTGGTGACAGGTATACGTTGCAGGCTATGTATGAGTTCTGGTGGAAGGGTTACTCTGCTTATTATATATGAGTGCTGGGGACAGGATTACTCTGCAGGCTATATATGAGTACTGGTGGAAGGGTTACTCTGCAGGCTATGTGTGAGTACTGATGGAAGGGTTACTCTGCATATTATATATGAGTGCTGGTGACAGGGTTACTCTGCAGGCTAGGTATGAGTACTGATGGAAGGGGTAATCTGCATATTATATATGAGTGCTGGTGACAGGGTTACTCTGCAGGCTATGTATGAGTACTGGTGGAAGGGTTACTCTGCAGGCTATGTATGAGTACTAGTGGAAGGGTTACTCTGCATATTATATATGAGTGCTGGTGACAAGGTTACTCTGCAGGCTATGTGTATGAGTACTGGTGGCAGGGTTACTCTCCATATTATATATGAGTGCTGGTGGCAGTGTTACTCTGCATATTATATATGAGTTATGGTGACAGGGTTACTCTGCATATTATATATGACTGCTGGTGACAGGGTTACTCTGCAGGCTATGTATGACTACTGGTGGAAGGGTTACTCTGCAGGCCATGTATGAGTACTAGTGGAAGGGTTACTCTGCATATTATATATGAGAGCTGGTGACAGTGTTACTCTGCATATTATATATGAGTGCTGGTGACAGGGTTACTCTGCATATTATATATGAGTGCTGGTGACAGGGTTACTCTGCAGGCTATGTATGAGTACTGGTGGAAGGGTTACTCTGCATATTATATATGAGTGCTGGTGACAGGGTTACTCTGCAGGCTATATATGAGTACTGGTGGCAGGGTTACTCTGCAGGCTATGTATGAGTGCTGGTGACAGGACAGGATTACTCTGCAGGCTATGAATGAGTACTGGTGGAAGGGTTACTCTGCATATTATATATGAGTGCAGGTGACAGGATTACTCTGCATTTCATATATGATTCAAGTAATTGTGGAAAATAACGGAACAGAAATAGCCTATGGATGGGTAGTTACTCTTAAAGAGCTATTGGCATATAATGTCCCATGAGTGTTGGTGACAGGGTTACTCTGAATATTATATATGAGTGCTGGTGACAAGGTTACTCTGCAGGCTATGTGTATGAGTACTGGTGGCAGGGTTACTCTCCATATTATATATGAGTGCTGGTGGCAGGGTTACTCTGCATTTTATATATGACAGCTGGTGACAGGATTACATGGCAGGCTATGTATGTGTACTGGTGGAAGGGTTACTCTGCATATTATATGTGAGTGCTGGTGGCAGGGTTACTCTGCATATTATATATGAGTGCTGGTGGCAGGGTTACTCTGCAGACTATGTATGAGTACTGATGGAAGGGTTACTCTGCATATTATATATGTGTCCTGGTGACAGGATTACTCTGCATTTCATATATGAGTGCTGGTGGCAGGGTTACTCTGCAGGCTATGTGTATGAGTACTGGTGGCAGGGTTACTCTGCAGGCTATGTATGAATACTGGTGGCCGGGTTACTCTGCAGGCTATGTACGAGTACTGGTGGCAGGGTTACTCTGCAGGCTATGTATAAGTGCTGGTGACAGGGTTACTCTGCATATTATATATGAGTGCTGGTGACAGGGTTACTCTGCATTTCATATATGAGTGCTGGTGACAGGGTTACTCTGCATTTCATATATGAGTGCTGGTGACAGGGTTACTCTGCATTTCATATATGAGTGCTGGTGACAGGGTTACTCTAAATATTATATATGAGTGCTGGTGACAGGAATACTCTGCATATTATATATTAGTGCTGGTAAAAGGGTTACTCTGAATATTATATATGCGTGCTGGTGACATGAATACTCTGTATATTATATATGAGTACTGGTGAAAGGGTTACTCTGCAGGCTATGTATGAGTACTGGTGGCAGGGTTACTCTGCAGGCTATGTATGAGTACTGGTGGCAGGGTTACTCTGCAGGCTATGTATGAGTACTGGTGGCAGGGTTACTCTGCAGGCTATGTATGAGTACTGGTGGCAGGGTTACTCTGCAGGCTATGTATGAGTACTGGTGGCAGGGTTACTCTGCAGGCTATGTATGAGTACTGGTGGCAGGGTTACTCTGCAGGCTATGTATGAGTACTGGTGGCAGGGTTACTCTGCAAGATATATATGAGTGCTGGTGACAGGAATACTCTGCATATTATATATAAGTGCTGGTGACAGGGTTACTCTGCAGGCTATGTATGAGTACTGGTTACAGGATTACTCTGCAGGCTATGTATAAGTACTAGTGGCAGGGTTATTCTGCACAGTATATATGAGTGCTAGTGTCAGGGTTACTCTGCACAGTATATATATCAGTGTTGGTGACAGGATTACTCTGCATTTCATATATGAGTGCTGGTGACAGGGTTACTTTGCATATTATATATGAGTGTTGGTGACATGATTACTCTCAGGCTATGTATGCGAATTGGTGGCAGGGTCACTCTGCATATTATATATGAGTGCTGGTGGCAGGATTACTCTGCATATGATATAGGAGTACTGGTGGAAGGGTTACTCTGCATATGATATATGAGTACTGGTGGAAGGGTTACTCTGCATATTATATATGAGTACTGGTGGAAGGGTTACTCTGCATATTATATATGAGTGCTGGTGATAGGATTACTCTGCAGGCTATGTATGAGTACTGGTAGAAGAGTTACTCTGCATATTATATATGAGTACTGGTGACAGGATTACTCTGCATATTATATATGAGTACTGGTGACAGGATTACTCTCAGGCTATTTATGAGTACTGGTGGAAGGGTTACTCTGCATATGATATATGAGTGCTGGTGACAGGGTTACTCTGCAGGCTATGAATGAGTACTGGTGGAAGGGTTACTCTGCATATTATATATGAGTGCTGGTGACAGGATAACTCTGCAGGCTATATATGAGTACTGGTGACAGGGTTACTCTGCAGGCTATGAATGAGTACTGGTGGCAGTGTTACTCTGCATATTATATGTGAGTGCTGGTGACAGGGTTACTCTGCAGGCTATGTATGAGTACTGGTGGAAGGGTTACTCTGCATATTATATATGAGTACTGGTGACAGGGTTACTCTGCAGGCTATATATGAGTAGTGGTGACAGGGTTACTCTGCAGGCTATGTATGAGTACTGGTGACAGGGTTACTCTGCATAGAATATATGAGTGCTAGTGTCAGGGTTACTCTGCAAGATGTATATGAGAGCTGGTGGCAGGGTTATTCTGTATACTATATATGAGTATTAATAGCAGGGTTACTCTGTAGATATATATGAATACTAATGGCAGGGTTACTCTGTATACTATATAGGAGTACTAATAGCAGGGTTACTCTGTAGATATATATGAATACTAATGGCAGGGTTACTCTGTATACTATATATGAGTACTAATGGCAGGGTTACTCTGTATACTATATATGAGTACTAATGCCAGGGTTACACTTTAGATATATATGAGTACTAATAGCAGGGTTACTCTGAATGCTATATTTGAGTACTAATGGCAGGGTTACTCTGTATACTATATATGAGTACTAATGGCAGGGTTACTCTGTAGATATATATGAATACTAATGGCAGGGTTAGTCTGTAGATATATATGAGTACTAATGGCAGGGTTACTCTGTATACTATATATGAGTACTCATGGCAGGGTTACTCTGTAGATATATAGGAATACTAATGGCAGGGTTACTCTGTATATATATATATATATATATATATATATATATATGAGTACTAATGGCAGGGTTACTCTGTAGATATATAGGAATACTAATGGCAGGCTTACTCTGTAGATATATATGAGTACTAATGGCCGGGTTACTCTGTAGATATATATGAATACTAATGGCAGGGTTAGTCTGTAGATATATATGAGTACTAATGGCAGGGTTACTCTGTAGATATATATGAGTACTAATGGCAGGCTTACTCTGTAGATATATATGAGTACTAATGGCAGGGTTACTCTGTATACTATATATGAGTACTCATGGCAGGGTTACTCTGTACATATATAGGAATACTAATGGCAGGGTTACTCTGTAGATATATATGAGTACTAATGGCAGGGTTACTCTGTAGATATATATGAATACTAATGGCAGGGTTACTCTGTAGATATATATGAGTACTAATGGCAGGGTTACTCTGTAGATATATATGAGTACTAATGGCAGGGTTACTCTGTAGATATATATGAGTACTAATGGCAGGGTTACTCTGTAGATATATATGAGTACTAATGGCAGGGTTACTCTGTAGATATATATGAGTACTAATGGCAGGGTTACTCTGTAGATATATATGAGTACTAATGGCAGGGTTACTCTGTAGATATATATGAGTACTAATGGCAGGGTTACTCTGTAGATATATATGAGTACTAATGGCAGGGTTACTCTGTAGATATATATGAGTACTAATGGCAGGGTTACTCTGTAGATATATATGAGTACTAATGGCAGGGTTACTCTGTAGATATATACGAATACTAATGGCAGGGTTACTCTGTAGATATATATGAGTACTAATGGCAGGGTTACTCTGTAGATATATATGAGTACTAATGGCAGGGTTACTCTGTAGATATATATGAGTACTAATGGCAGGGTTACTCTGTAGATATATATGAGTACTAATGGCAGGGTTACTCTGTAGATATATAGGAATACTAATGGCAGGCTTACTCTGTAGATATATATGAGTACTAATGGCAGGGTTACTCTATACAAGCCCTCCTGTGTTTGGGGAACGGAAACTCCTAATGAGATTAGTTGGTGTGCAGACATTACTTAGCCATGACTAAATGTGCTCTCTTCCTGCAGCCAGTGGAAAATTCAAGGGAACTTTTTCCCCCTGCAGCATCAGGTCCTCTAACCTTATAAAAAGCCCAAGTCCAAGAACAACACTCAGCTCCTCTCTACCTTTTGGCTGAGGGTCCCTAATAAATAGCCAGGGCTTCTCCAGCCCTCTGAAGACTACAAAGGAAGCTGCAAGGCGCAAATACATAAACCTGAGGAGGGGGAAACCACAGAGTCTCTTTGTGTGCTCCAGTGACTCATTCTCAAGATGTTGTCTGCTGCCAGTTTCAAACCGGAAGCGCATGGCAATTAGTCTTACTGTTTCCAGACAAGCCAGACTCACACAACTTTCTTACAGGGGGATATACACTGCTCTGCTTTATCACACATGCATTTGCACTGTTTGCTGCAGATTATCACCAGGAAGGCAACAAAACATTGCACACGGCCAACTAGCAGGAAAGAGGTCCCAAACCCTGCATGCCCTACATGATGCCACACAGCTGCGATGCCCAGGGACATGCAATACATGCCCTGCAGCCCATGAGACTCACTCTGTTTGGGGCTGGTCCCAGAAGCAGAGATGCTCCTGTTATCAGTCTATAGCATGCACTGAGGTAACAAGGGCACTGTCTAGTTTGTATGTCATGACAGTGACATCCAGACCCTTATTGCTGCAATTAAGGAGAAATGTGGTGCTTTTTGTAAAATAAAATGATGCACATTAAGATCTAATCTGCACAGATCACTCATACATACAAATTGCACAGTATCTGTGCTGCCAAGATAACTTGTGCTATACAATATCTTACATATTGCGCATGCTCTGTGCTGCAAAGATAACTTGCACTATACAATAATATATACTGTACAGTATATGTGCTGCTATGGTAACTTGCACTGTACAATAATATTATATACTGCATAGTCTATGTGCTGCAATGTTAACTTGCACTATACAATAATATTATATACTGTACAGTATATGTGCTGCAATGTTAATTTGCACTATACAATAATATTATATACTGTACAGTATATGTGCTGCAATGGTAACTTGCACTATACAATAATATTATATACTGTACAGTCTATGTGCTGCAATGGTAACTTGCACTATACAATAATATATACTGCACAGTCTATGTGCTGCAATGGTAACTTGCACTATACAATAATATATACTGCACAGTCTATGTGCTGCAATGGTAACTTGCACTATACAATAATATTATATACTGTACAGTATATGTGCTGCAATGGTAACTTGCACTATACAATAATATTATATACTGTACAGTCTATGTGCTGCAATGGTAACTTGCACTATACAATAATATATACTGCACAGTCTATGTGCTGCAATGGTAACTTTCACTATACAATAATATTATATACTGTACAGTCTATGTGCTGCAATGGTAACTTGCACTATACAATAATATTATATACTGTACAGCCTATGTGCTGCAATGGTAACTTTCACTATACAATAATATTATATACTGCACAGTCTATGTGCTGCAATGGTAACTTGCACTATACAATAATATTATATACTGCACAGTCTATGTGCTGCAATGGTAACTTGCACTATACAATAATATATACTGCACAGTCTATGTGCTGCAATGGTAACTTGCACTATACAATAATATTATATACTGTACAGTCTATGTGCTGCAATGGTAACTTGCACTATACAATAATATTATATACTGTACAGCCTATGTGCTGCAATGGTAACTTTCACTATACAATAATATTATATACTGCACAGTCTATGTGCTGCAATGGTAACTTGCACTATACAATAATATTATATACTGCACAGTCTATGTGCTGCAATGGTAACTTTCACTATACAATAATATTATATACTGCACTTGTATATGTGGTGCAATGGGAACTTGCACTATACAATAATATATACTGCACAGTGCATGGGTTGCAATGGTAACTTGTACTATACAATAATACCTTGCATATTGCACAGTATCTGTGCTGCAACGATAAATTGTACAATACCATAATATCTTACATATTGCAAGTGATTTGTGCTGCAAATATAACTTGTACTATACAATGATATCTTGCATATTGCAAGTGATCTGTGCTGCAAATATAACTTGTACTATACAATGATATATCTTGCATAGTGCAAGTGATCTGTGCTGCAAATATAACTTGTACTATACAATGATATCTTGCATAGTGCAAGTGATCTGTGCTGCAAATATAACTTGTACTATACAATGATATCTTGCATATTGCAAGTGATCTGTGCTGCAAATATAACTTGTACTATACAATGATATCTTGCATATTGCAAGTGATCTGTGCTGCAAATATAACTTGTACTATACAATGATATCTTGCATAGTGCAAGTGATTTGTGCTGCACAGATCACTTGCAAAGTGTCTTATATTCTGCAGGAAATCTGTGCTGCACAGATATACTATACAGTACTGTATTACCTACTCCTCAGATCAATATGATCCTATATAATCTGTGCTGCACATATCACCTTCTGCACAGATCACTTATGAAATATTATCTTACACATTGCATAATATCTATATCACATCTTATTACATACTGCACAAACTACTTGCAGCACAGATTACTTACACTTTATATTACATGTTACATACATTATGGGCTACAACCCACGTATCCAATATATTATTACAAAGTAAAAATGGCTAAATTGCAAAAAGTACAAGCAATACAAACAAGCCCTCCCTCCACATAGTGCATTGGTGTCACTTCTACATACAGATGCACAGCCTCATAACTTAGAGTACTGATACCCTGCAGATACTGACAGTATACACACACAGGTACATACCCAGGCTCCTTGTGCTCTCAGGGAAGTTTCTTTTGCCTTATTATCTCTCAGATTATATGGGTATATTCGCTGGCTTCTCCATGCTGACAGTCGTCTGTTGTAATGAGATCCTGCTTTTTTCTTTCTTTTCTTTTTTCAGTGGTGTGTGTGTGAGCAGGAAGTTGGAGCAGTCAGACACAGAGCCGGCTCACTTCCTCTCCTGCATTATTCCCCAGGCGGTTTGCAGTCTGTGTAAACAGGCTTTTCCTCCCTCTCCTCTCTCTGGCCACTGACATTCAGCATGGATGTAATATAAGACACACACATAGTAAGACTGAAGGAGTAGGACACACAGCTACAGGGATAGGACACACAACTACAGGGGTAGGACACACAGCTACAGGGATAGAACACACAACTACAGGGGTAGGACACACAACTACAGGGATAGGACACACAACTACAGGGGGAGGACACACAACTACAGGGATAGAACACACAACTACAGGAGATGACACACACAACTACAGGGGTAGGACACACAACTACAGGGGGAGGACACATACAACTACAGGAGATGACACACACAACTACAGGGATAGGACACACAACTACAGGAGATGACACACACAACTACAGGGATAGGACACACAACTACAGGGGGAGGACACATACAACTACAGGAGATGACACACAACTACAGGGGCAGGAGACCCAACTACAGGGGTAGGAGACACAACTACAGGGGTAGGACACACAACTACATGGGTAGGACACACAACTACATGGGTAGGACACACAACTACATGGGTAGGAGACACAACTACAGGGGTAGGACACACACAGCTACAGGGCTAAGAGACACAACTACAGGGGGAGGACACACAGCTACAGGGATAGAACACACAACTACAGGGATAGGACACACAACTACAGGGGTAGGACACACAACTACATGGGTAGGAGACACAACTACAGGGGTAGGACACACACAGCTACAGGGCTAAGAGACACAACTACAGGGGTAGGAGACACAACTACAGGGGTAGGACACACAACTACAGGGATAGGACACACAACTACAGGGGTAGGACACACAGCTACAGGGATAGGACACACAGCTACAGGGGTAGAAGACACAACTGCAGGGATATGACACACAACTACAGGGGTAGGAGACACAAATACAGGGGTAGGACACACAACTACAGGGGTAGGACACACAACTACAGGGGTAGGAGACACACAACTACAGGGATAGGACACACAACTACAGGGGTAGGACACACAAATACAGGGGTAGGACACACAAATACAGGGATAGGACACACAACTACAGGGGTAGGAGACACAACTACAGGGGTAGGACACACAAATACAGGGATAGGACACACAACTACAGGGGTAGGACACACAACTACATGGGTAGGAGACACAACTACAGGGGTAGGACACACACAGCTACAGGGCTAAGAGACACAACTACAGGGGTAGGAGACACAACTACAGGGGGAGGACACACAACTACAGGGGTAGGACACACAACTACATGGGTAGGAGACACAACTACAGGGGTAGGAGACACAACTACAGGGGTAGGACACACAACTACAGGGGTAGGACACACACAGCTACAGGGCTAAGAGACACAACTACAGGGGTAGGAGACACAACTACAGGGGTAGGACACACAACTACAGGGGTAGGACACACAGCTACAGGGATAGGACACACAGCTACAGGGGTAGAAGACACAACTGCAGGGATATGACACACAACTACAGGGGTAGGAGACACAACTACAGGGGTAGGAGACACAACTACAGGGGTAGGACACACAAATACAGGGATAGGACACACAACTACAGGGGTAGGAGACACAACTACAGGGGTAGGAGACACAACTACAGGGGTAGGACACACAAATACAGGGATAGGACACACAACTACAGGGGTAGGAGACACAACTACAGGGGTAGGACACACACAAATACAGGGATAGGACACACAACTACAGGGATAGGACACACAACTACAGGGGTAGGAGACACAACTACAGGGGTAGGAGACACACAACTACAGGGGTAGGACACACAACTACAGGGGTAGGACACACAACTACAGGGGGAGGACACACAACTACAGGGGGAGGACACACAACTACATGGGTAGGAGACACAACTACAGGGGTAGGACACACAGCTACAGGGAGAGGACACACAGCTACAGGGAGAGGAGACACAACTACAGGGGTAGGAGACACAACTACAGGGGTAGGAGAGACACACAACTACAGGGGTAGGACACACAACTACAGGGGGAGGACACACAACTACAGGGGGAGGACACACAACTACAGGGGTAGGACACACAACTACAGGGGTAGGACACACAGCTACAGGGAGAGGACACACAACTACAGGGGTAGGAGACACAACTACAGGGGTAGGAGACACAACTACAGGGGTAGGACACACAGCTACAGGGCTAGGAGACACAACTACAGGGGTAGGACACACAGCTACAGGGCTAGGAGACACAACTACAGGGGTAGGACACACAGCTACAGGGCTAGGAGACACAACTACAGGGGTAGGACACACAGCTACAGGGCTAGGAGACACAACTACAGGGGTAGGACACACAGCTACAGGGCTAGGAGACACAACTACAGGGGGAGGACACACACAACTACAGGGGGAGGACACACACAACTACAGGGGTAGGACACACAGCTACAGGGCTAGGAGACACAACTACAGGGGGAGGACACACACAACTACAGGGAGAGGACACACACAACTACAGGGGTAGGACACACACAACTACAGGGGTAGGACACACAGCTACAGGGGTAGGACACATAATTATAGGCGTGGGAAACACAACTACAGGGTAAAGGATACACAACTACAGGGGTAGGACACAAAGCTATAGGAGTAAGACACAACTACATGAAGAGGACACAACTACAGGGATAGTATACATAACTACAGTGGTAGGACACACAACTAAAAGGATAGGACACACAGCTACATAAAGAGGACACACAGCTACAGGGGTGGGACACACAGTGACAGGGTAAATGACACAACTATAGGGGTAGGACGCACAGCTACAGGGGTAGGACACACAGCTACTTTTGTAGGACACACAACTACAGGGATAGGACACACATCTATAGGGGTAGGACACACAACTACAGGGGTGGCAAACACAACTACAGGGATAGGACACTTAACTACAGGGGTGGAAAACACAACTACAGGGGTAGGACACACAACTACATGGGTAGGACACAACTACATGGGTAGGACACACAACTACAGGGGTAGGACACACAGCTACAGGGATAGGACACACAGCTACAGGGGTAGAAGACACAACTGCAGGGATATGACACACAACTACAGGGGTAGGAGACACAACTACAGGGGTAGGAGACACAACTACAGGGGTAGGACACACAAATACAGGGATAGGACACACAACTACAGGGGTAGGAGACACAACTACAGGGGTAGGACACACACAAATACAGGGATAGGACACACAACTACAGGGATAGGACACACAACTACAGGGGTAGGAGACACAACTACAGGGGTAGGAGACACACAACTACAGGGGTAGGACACACAACTACAGGGGTAGGACACACAACTACAGGGGGAGGACACACAACTACAGGGGGAGGACACACAACTACATGGGTAGGAGACACAACTACAGGGGTAGGACACACAGCTACAGGGAGAGGACACACAGCTACAGGGAGAGGAGACACAACTACAGGGGTAGGAGACACAACTACAGGGGTAGGAGAGACACACAACTACAGGGGTAGGACACACAACTACAGGGGGAGGACACACAACTACAGGGGGAGGACACACAACTACAGGGGTAGGACACACAACTACAGGGGTAGGACACACAGCTACAGGGAGAGGACACACAACTACAGGGGTAGGAGACACAACTACAGGGGTAGGAGACACAACTACAGGGGTAGGACACACAGCTACAGGGCTAGGAGACACAACTACAGGGGTAGGACACACAGCTACAGGGCTAGGAGACACAACTACAGGGGTAGGACACACAGCTACAGGGCTAGGAGACACAACTACAGGGGTAGGACACACAGCTACAGGGCTAGGAGACACAACTACAGGGGTAGGACACACAGCTACAGGGCTAGGAGACACAACTACAGGGGGAGGACACACACAACTACAGGGGGAGGACACACACAACTACAGGGGTAGGACACACAGCTACAGGGCTAGGAGACACAACTACAGGGGGAGGACACACACAACTACAGGGAGAGGACACACACAACTACAGGGGTAGGACACACACAACTACAGGGGTAGGACACACAGCTACAGGGGTAGGACACATAATTATAGGCGTGGGAAACACAACTACAGGGTAAAGGATACACAACTACAGGGGTAGGACACAAAGCTATAGGAGTAAGACACAACTACATGAAGAGGACACAACTACAGGGATAGTATACATAACTACAGTGGTAGGACACACAACTAAAAGGATAGGACACACAGCTACATAAAGAGGACACACAGCTACAGGGGTGGGACACACAGTGACAGGGTAAATGACACAACTATAGGGGTAGGACGCACAGCTACAGGCATATGACACAGCTACAGGGGTAGGACACACAGCTACTTTTGTAGGACACACAACTACAGGGATAGGACACACATCTATAGGGGTAGGACACACAACTACAGGGATAGGACACACAACTACAGGGGTGGCAAACACAACTACAGGGATAGGACACTTAACTACAGGGGTGGAAAACACAACTACAGGGGTAGGACACACAACTACATGGGTAGGACACAACTACATGGGTAGGACACACAGGGATAGGACACACAACTACAGGAATATGACACAACTACAGGAGTGGGAGACACAACTACAGGAGTGGGAGACACAACTACAGGAGTGGGAAACACAACTACAGGGATAGGACACACAACTACATGGGTAGGCCGCACAACTACAGGGATAGGACACAACTACAGGAGTGGGAGACACAACTACAGGAGTGGGAAACACAACTACAGGGATAGGACACACAACTACAGGGATAGGACACACAACTACAGGGGTAGGACACGCAATTACATAGGTAGGCCACACAACTACAGGGGGAGGACACACAACTACAGGGTAAAGGACAAACAACGACAGGGTAAAGGACAAACAACAACAGGGTAAAGGACACAACTACAAGGTTAGGACACACAACTACAGCGATAGGACACACAGCTACAGGGTAAAGGACACACAACTACATGGACAGGACACACAACTACATGGATAGGACACACAACTACATGGATAGGACACACAACTACATGGATAGGACACACAACTACATGGATAGGACACACAACTACAGGGTAAAGGACACACAACTACAGGGTAAAGGACACACAACTACAGGGATAGGACTCACAACTACAAGGATAGGACTCACAACTGCAGGAATAGGGCCCCCAACTACAGGGATAGGAGACACAACTACAGGGTTAGGAGATACAACTACAGGGGTAGGAGACACAACTACAGGGGTAGGAGACACAACTACAGGGGTAGGACACACAAGTTCAGGGATATGGCACACAACTACAGGAGTAGGACACACAGCTACAGGGATAGGACACACACATACAGGAGTAGGAGACACAGCTACAGGTATAGGACACACAACTACAAGTGCTCCATCTGTCTGCTTATTGTGCTCTAGGAAAGGAGGCGCTCAGGGACACTGCCCCCTAAAAATAAGAACAACAGCAAAATGTGTATTAAAATCTAATTATCCTAAACCCTAACTCTAAACCCTATCCCTAAACCCCAAAGATAACCTTAAACCCTATCTCTAAATATTATCCCTAACCCTAACCCTAAACCTTTCTGTTATGGTGCTGTAAATACTACCATGTTGGGTTCAGTAGAGGTGGCAGGATACTTTGAATACACAGGAAGTTTATGTCTGCGCAGTGGGAATCTGCCATTATTCTTAGTGGCTGTGAGTGGAAGCTCATTACTTTACAAGGACACACCCATCTGAGAAAGTAATAGGTAGTAGTAGGCAAGAAAGTAAAAATTATTCCTACGGTAAAGAATGTGTGTGCACTCAGTCGTATCCGACTCTCCGTGACCTCATGGCCCATAGCCCAACAGGCGGATCCACTTGGCATTCATTTCAGAGATACTGGAGTGAGTTACCAGTTCCTTCTCCAGTGGGCCATGGCATACAGCTCCTGGTATTCCTATGTGGTCTCCCATAAAGTACTTACCAGGCCCAACCCTGCATGGCCCCAGGGTAGGGTGATCTCTCGGTTTCCTGACTGAAATCGAACCCAGGTTGCAGTGGTGAAAGGACCAAATCCTAACGGCATATAAAAGTTGAAAAATGTAAAGGTTTGTTAAGTGTACCATAAATAAGGAACTTTGATACAACTTTAAACATTAAGTAGTATTTTAAAAATGTATATATGTCTGCCATAACACCATAACTGATTACAAGGCAAACTCATTACTTTATATAAATATATTATCAGTTAAACATAAAAAGGGGTATCAAACAGCAATTGCAAATAAAATTATATAAATGTGTTAATGCAATGAGGTAAATTTCACTGAACCAAACTTTTACCAATATATTCAGAAAATGCAAATTTCTATTAAAATAGATATCACTGCAAAAATACAATAAAATTAAAGATACAGAATACTATATATATATATACTTTTTATGATATTAGTCCCTAAATGAATCATAAAAAATGCAAGTGCTTCATATGTAAATAGCTAAAAGATGGAAACGGCTGTAGTCCTGCAGAAATAGCATGTGGCCCGTATGGAAAGACTTACATCATTTATAAAGAAGTCATATAAAAATATATCAAAGCATGAAAACCTTGTGTAAGAAATTATATTTAAAATCCTACAAGTTATATATTCCTTTGGGCTGATCAATAATCAGACAAAAAAGCTATCATTAAAAAATATATTGTGTACATAAATCAAAAGACTGTCACAAAATGTATATTAAATGAACAGATGGTGACAATAAATATGAACATGACTTATCATATCACTATATAATACCAATATAGTCAGATTGATCTTCAAGTTCTTTCTCCATCAGGTCCTGGTCGTTGGTCAGCTTCTCTGCTCTCCATGACTGATCTTGGACTCAGCAACACTGCTCTTTCTGGACGTTTCTCCCTTGAGGATTTCCCTAGAACGGTATTTTAATGGATGTTTATTATCCATTTGGCTATGCCCCCCTCTACATAAGTTATACATGGTGATGAGTTAGGCAACTGGCTCTTGGCTCCCATACTGCCTCTAATGTTACGCCCATCTAAGGACATCCTGGGCTATGTTTATACTATACAAAATGGTCCATTTCTTCCAGGTGATTATCTTCAGCTGTCCAAATTTAACAAAGTCTCCCCTGCACCTTCATTCTTAAGGTCATGTTTGTACTGCAAATGAAGACCAGTTGTGATCTAGTATATGTGGGAATTACTTTCACTCATTCTCAGGCATCTGGTATCTTATTTTTGTTCCACTGTATATGATTAGGCAGGGCCTATTCAATTTTCATATCAACTACTCAGTACACCTTCACACTACATAGAGGGTGATATATGTGTGCTATTTAATATGTGGTGAATCAGACAGTAGCTAAGTAGTAGTTAAGTTACTGCTTGGAGAGTGAGACATAAGGTGTTATTTACTGAATGTAGAGTGTGACATGAAAATACAGTGTTCTGTATGGATAGTGAGACATAACGTGCAATTTACTGTATGGATAGTGAGAAATAAGGTGCAGTGTTCTGTATGGATAGTGAGACATGATAGTGCAATTTACTTCAAGGAGAGTGAGACATCATCGAGCAATGTACTGTATGGATAGTGAGACATAAGGTGCAGTGTTCTGTATGGATAGTGAGACATAAGGTGCAGTGTTCTGTATGGATAGTGAGACATAAGGTGCAGTGTTCTGTATGGATAGTGACATGATAGTGCAAAGTACTGTATGGATAGTGAGACATAAGGTGAAATGTACTGTATGCATAGTGAGACATAAAGTACAATTTACTGCAAGGAGAGTGAGCCATTATAGTGCAATGTTCTGTATGGATAGTGAGACATAAGGTGCAGTATTCTGTATGGATAGTGAGACATAAGGTGTAGTGTTCTGTATAGATAGTGAGACATAATAGTGCAATCTACTGTAAGGATAGTGAGACAAAAGATGCAATGTACTGTCTGGATAGTGAGACATAAGGTGCAGTATTCTGCATGGATAGTGAGACATAATGTCCAGTGTTCTGTATGGATAGTGAGACATAATGTCCATTGTTCTGTATGGATAGTGAGACATGATAGTGCAAAGTACTGTATGGATAGGGAGACATAAAGTATAATTTACTGCAAGGAGAGTGAGACATAAGGTGCAATGTACTATATGGATAGTGAGACATAAGGTGCAGTATTCTGTATGGATAGCGAGACATAAGGTCCAGTGTTCTGTATAAATAATGAGACATGATAGTGCAATGTACTGTATGGATAGTGAGACATAAAGTGCAATTTACTGCAAGGAGAGTGAGACATTATAGTGTAATGTACTGTATGGATGGTGCGACATAAGGTGCAGTATTCTGCATGGATAGTGAGACATAAGGTGCAATGTACTGTATGGATAGTGAGACATAAGGTGCAGTATTCTGCATGGATAGTGAGACATAAGGTGCAATGTTCTGTATGGATAGTGAGACATGATAGTGCAAAGTACTGTATGGATAGTGAGACATAAAGTGCAATTTACTGCAAGGAGAGTGAGACATTATAGTGTAATGTACTGTATGGATGGTGCGACATAAGGTGCAATGTGCTGTATGAATAGTCAGACATAAAGTGCAATTTACTGCAAGGAGAGTGAGACATCATCATGCAATGTACTGTATGGATAGTGAGGCATAAGGTCCAGTGTTCTGTGTGGATAGTGAGACATGATAGTGCAAAGTACTATATGGATAGTGAGACATAAGGTCCAGTGTTCTGTGTGGATAGTGAGACATAAGGTGCAATGTTCTGTAGGGATAGTGAGACATAAGGTGCAATGTTCTGTATGGATAGTGAGACATAACCTGCAATTTACTGCAAGGAGAGTAAGACATGATAGTGCAATGTACTGTATGGATAGTGAGACATAAGGTGCAGTGTTCTGTATAAATAATGAGACATGATAGTGCAATGGACTGTATGGACAGTGAGACATAAAGTGCAATTTACTGCAAGGAGAGTGAGACATGATAGTGCAATGTACTGTATGGATAGTGAGACATAAGGTGCAGTGTTCTGTATGGATAGTGAGACATAAGGTGCAGTGTTCTGTATAGATAGTGAGACATGATAGTGCAATCTACTGTATGGATAGTGAGACATGATAGTGCAATGTAATGTATGGATAGTGAGACATAAGGTGCAGTGTTCTGTATGGATAGTGACACATAAGGTGCAGTGTTCTGTATAGATAGTGAGACATGATAGTACAATCTACTGTATGGATAGTGAGACATGATAGTGCAATGTACTGTATGTATAGTGAGACATGATAGTGCAATGTACTGTATGGATAGTGAGACATAAGGTGCAGTGTTCTGTATAGATAGTGTGACATGATAGTGCAATCTACTGTATGTATAGTGAGACATGATAGTGCAATGTACTGTATGGATAGTGACACATAAGGTGCAGTGTTCTGTATAGATAGTGAGACATGATAGTACAATCTACTGTATGGATAGTGAGACATAAGGTGCAGTGTTCTGTATGGATAGTGACACATAAGGTGCAGTGTTCTGTATAGATAGTGAGACATGATAGTACAATCTACTGTATGGATAGTGAGACATGATAGTGCAATGTACTGTATGTATAGTGAGACATGATAGTGCAATGTACTGTATGGATAGTGAGACATAAGGTGCAGTGTTCTGTATAGATAGTGTGACATGATAGTGCAATCTACTGTATGTATAGTGAGACATGATAGTGCAATGTACTGTATGGATAGTGACACATAAGGTGCAGTGTTCTGTATAGATAGTGAGACATGATAGTACAATCTACTGTATGGATAGTGAGACATAAGGTGCAGTGTTCTGTATGGATAGTGAGACATAAAGTGCAATGTACTGTATGGATAGTGAGACATAAGGTGCAGTGTTCTCTATGAATAGTGAGACATAAGGTGCAGTATTCTGTATGGATAGTGAGACATAAGGTCAAGTGTTCTGTATGGATAGTGAGACATAAAGTGCAATCTACTGTAAGGATAGTGAGACATAAGGTGCAATGTACTGTATGGATAGTGAGACATAAGGTCAAGTGTTCTGTATGGATAGTGAGACATAAAGTGCAATCTACTGTAAGGATAGTGAGACATAAGGTGCAATGTTCTGTATGGATAGTGAGACATAAGGTGCAGTGTTCTGTATGGATAGTGAGACATAAAGTGCAATGTACCGTATGGATAGTGAGACATAAGGTGCAGTGTTCTCTATGAATAGTGAGACATAAGGTGCAGTATTCTGTATGGATAGTGAGACATAAGGTCCAGTGTTCTGTATGGATAGTGAGACATGATAGTGCGAAGTACTGTATGGATAGTGAGACATAAAGTGCAATTTACTGCAATGAGAGTGAGACATTATAGTGTAATGTACTGTGTGGATAGTGAGACATAAGGTGCAATGTCCTGTATGGATGGTGAGACATAAGGTGCAATGTTCTGTATGGATAGTGAGACATAAGGTGCAATGTACTGTATGGATAATGAGACATAAGGTGCAGTATTCTGCATGGATAGTGAGACATAAAGTCCAGTGTTCTGTATGAATAGTGAGACATGATGGTGCAAAGTACTGTATGGATAGTGAGACATAAAGTGCAATTTACAGCAAGGAGAGTGAGACATTATAGTGCATTGTACTGTATGGATAGTGAGACATAAGGTGCAATGTTCTGTATGGATAGTGAGACATAAAGTGCAATTTACTGTATGGACAGTGAGACATAAAGTGCACCTTCACACTACATAGAGGGTGATGTATGTGTGTTATTTGATATATAGACACAGTAGCTAAGTAGTAGTTAAATTGCTGCTCGGAGAGTGAGACATAAGGTGTTATTTACTTTATGGAGAGTGTGACATGAAGATGCAGTGTTCTGTATGGATAGTTAGACATGGAGTGTAATTTACTTCAAGGAGAGTGAGACATCTTCATGCAATGTACTGTATGGATAGTGAGACAAAAGGCGCAGTGTTCTGTATGGATAGTGAGACATGGAGTGCAATTTACTTCAAGGAGAGTGAGACATCATCGTGCAATGTACTGTATGGATAGTGAGACATAAGGTGCAGTGTTCTGTATGGATAGTGAGACATGATAGTGCAATCGACTGTATGGATAGTGAGACATAAGGTGCAATGTACTGTATGGATAGTGACACATAAGGTGCAGTATTCTGTATGGATAGTGAGACATAAGATCCAGTGTTCTGTATGGATAGTGAGACATGATAGTGCAAAGTACTGTATGGATAGTGAGACATAAAGTGCAATTTACTGCAAGGAGAGTGAGACATTATAGTGCAATGTACTGTATGGATAGTGAGACATAAGGTGCAGTGTTCTGTATGGATAGTGAGACATAAGGTGCTATGTTCTGTATGGATAGTGAGACATAAAGTGCAATGTACTGTATGGATAGTGAGAAATAAGGTGCAGTATTCTGTATGGATAGTGAGACATAAGGTCCAGTGTTCTGTATGGATAGTGAGACATGATAGTGCAATGTACTGTATGGATAGTGAGACATAAAAATAAAAAATAAAAATAATGTGGTTGCATAAGTCTGCACACCCTCTTATAACTGGGGATGTAGCTGTGTTCAGAATTAAGCAATCACATTCCAAATCGTGTGAAATAGGAGTCAGCATACACCTGTCATCATTTAAAGTGCCTCTGATTAACCCCAACTAAAGTTCAGCTGCTCTAGTTGGTCTTTCATGAAATTTTCTTAGTCCCATCCCACAGCAAAAGCCATGGTCCACAGCGAGCTTCCAAAGCATCAGAGGGATTTCATTGTTAAAAGGTATCAGTCAGGGGAAGGGTATAAAAGAATTTCCAAGGCATTAGATATACCATGGAACACAGTGAAGACAGTCATCATCAAGTGGGGAAAATATGGCACAACAGTGACATTACCAAGAACTGGAGCTCCTAAAATTGATGAAAAGACGATAGGAAAACTGGTCTGGGAGGCTACCACAAGGCCTATAGCAACATTAAAGGAGCTGCAGGAATATCTGGCAAGTACTGGCTGTATGGTACATGTGACAACAATCTCCTGTATTCTTCCTATGTCTGGGCTATGGGGTAGACTGGCAAGACGAAAGCCTTTTCTTACGAAGAAAAACATCCAAACCAGGCTACATTGTGCAAAAACACATCTGAAGTCTCCCAAAAGCATGTGGGAAAAGGTGTTATGGTCTGATGAAACAAAGGTTGAACTTTTTGGCCATAATTCCAAAAGATATGTTTGGCGCAAAAACAACACTGCATATCACCAAAAGAACACCATACCCACAGTGAAGCATGGTGGTGGCAGCATCATGCTTTGGGGCTGTTTTTCTTCAGCTGGAACTGGGGCCTTAGTTAAGATAGAGAGAATTATGAACAGTTCCAAATACCAATCAATATTCGCACAAAACCTTCAGGCTTCTGCTAGAAAGCTGAACATGAAGAGGAACTTCATCTTTCAGCATGACAACGACCCAAAGCATACATCCAAATCAACAAAGGAATGGCTTCAACAGAAGAAGATTAAAGTTTTAGAATGGCCCAGCCAGAGCACAGACCTGAATCCGATTGAAAATCTGTCGGGTGATCTGAAGAGGGCTGTGCACAGGAGATGCCCTCGCAATCTGACAGATTTGGAGTGTTTTTGCAAAGAAGAGTGGGCAAATCTTGCCAAGTCAAAATGTGCCATGCTGATAGACTCATACCCAAAAAGACTGAGTGCTGTAATAAAATCAAAAGGTGCTTCAGCAAAGTATTAGTTTAAGGGTGTGCATACTTATGCAACCATATTATTTTATGTTTTTTCTTCCCTCTACCTAAAAGATTTCAGTTTGTTTTTCAATTGAGTTGTACAGTTTATATGTCACATTAAAGGTGGAAAAAGTTCTGAAATGATTTATCTTTGTCTCATTTTTTTACAGCACAGAAACCTGACATTTTAACAGGGGTGTGTAGACTTTTTATATCCATTGTAAGGTGCAGTGTTTTGTATGGATAGTGAGACATGGAGTGCAATTTACTTCAAGGAGAGTGAGACATCATCTTGCAATGTACTGTGTGGATAGTGAGACATAAGGTGCAGTGTTCTGTATGGATTGTCAGACATGGAGTGCAATTTAGTGCAAGGAGAGTGACACATGATGATGCAATGTACTGTATGGATAGTGAGACATAAGGTGCAGTGTTCTGTATTGATAGTGAGACATGGAGTACAATTTACTTCAAGGAGAGTGAGACATCATCGAGCAATGTACTGTATGGATAGTGAGACATAAGGTGCAGTGTTCTGTATGGATAGTGAAACATTGAGTGCAATTTACTTCAAGGGAGTGAGACATCATCGTGCAATGTACTGTATGGATAGTGAGACCTGATTGTGCAATGTATCTTATGGATAGTGAAACATAAGGTGCAATATACTGTATGGATAGTGAGACTAAAAGTTCAATTTACTGCAAGGAGAGTGAGACATTATAGTTCAATGTACTGTATGTTTAGTGATATATTAGGTGCAGTGTTCTGTATGGATTTTGAGACATGGAGTGCAAATTACTTCAAGGAGAGTGAGACATCATCGTGCACTGTACTGTATGGATAGTGAGAGATAAGGTGCAGTGTTCTGTATGGATAGTAAGACATGATAGTGCAATGTACTGTATGGATAGTGAGACATAACGTGCAATTTACTGCAAGGAGAGTGAGACATTATAGTGCAATGTGCTGTATGGATAGTGAGAGATAAGGTGCAGTGTTCTGTATGGATAGTGAGACATGATAGTGCAATGTATTGTGTGGATAGTGAGACATAAAGTGCAGTGTCCTGTATGGATAGTGAGACATAACATGCAATCTACTTCAAGGAGAGTGAGACATGATAGTGCAATGTACTGTATGGATAGTGAGTCATAAAGTGCAGTGTTCTGTATGGATAATGAGACATGATAGTGCAATGTACTATATGGATAGTGAGACATAAGGTGCAATGTACTGTATGGATAGTGAGACATAACATGCAATTTACTTCCAGGTGAGTGAGACATCATCGTGCAATGTACTGTATGGATAGTGAGGCATAAGGTGCAGTGTTCTGTAAGGATAGTGAAACATAACATGCAATTTACTTCCAGGTGAGTGAGACATCATCGTGCAATGTACTGTATGGATAGTGAGACATAAGGTGCAGTGTTCTGTAAGGATAGTGACATGATAGTGCAATGTACTGTATGGATAGTGAGACATAAGGTGCAGTGTTCTGTAAGGATAGTGAGACATAATAGTGCAATGTACTGTATGGATAGTGAGACATAAGGTACAATTTACTGCAAGGAGAGTGAGACATGATAGTGCAATGTGTTGTATGGATAGTGAGACATAAGGTGTCATTTACTGTATAGAGAGGGAGACAAAAGGTGCAATTTGCTGCATTTAGAGTGAGACAATGTGCAATTTGCAATATTGAGAATGAGACATGAGGTGCACTTTACAGTATGAAGATTGAGTAATAGGGTGCAATTTACTGTATGGAGAGTGAGAGGAGCATGGGAGGTACGGCTATGGAATTGCATTTGTACTGTGAATCTGATCATATTACATAAAGTGTTGAGGTTACTTGTTTCCTCTCCTATTTTCTGATGTATTTAAGTTATGGTAGTGTCTCCATTTTCGCTGATGACATAAAGTTGTGCAAGGTAGTTAAATCAGATAATGATTTGCTTTGCCTTTTACATAAAATTGAGGAATGGGCATCTAAATGGCAGATGAGATTTAATACGAATAAATGTAAAGTTATGCATCTGGGAAGGAAAATTACCCATGCAATTTATAATCTTAATGGAGCAAATCTAGGTGTATCAGACATTGAAAGGGATTTGGGAGTGCTTGTGGACAACCATCTAGGTAACAGCGCTCAAAGCCAAGCAGCAGCTGCAAAGGAAAAATAAAATATTAGCATGTATTAAGAAGGGTATAGAAGCAAGGGAAGCAAATATAATTCTGCCACTATACAAATCTCTAGTACGCCCTCATTTGGAATATGGAGTACAATTTTGGGCACCACTTCATAATAAGGACATTTTAGAGCTGGAAATGGTACAGAGGAGGGCAACAAAACTAATAAGGGGAATGTGTGTGGGGGGGGTGAAGTTATGAAGACTAACACAATTAAACTTATTTTCTCTAGAAAAAAAGTGTTTAAGAGGAGATATGATTACATTTTATAAATACATCCAGGGTCAGTATAAGGAATTGTCAAGGGAGCTTTTTGTACCAAGAGGTTTTCAACTGACAAGAGGACACCCCTTGAGGTTAGAAGTAAAAAAGAGTAAGAAAAGGGTTCTTCACAGTAAGGGTGGTTAATCTGTGGAATTCTCTACCAAGAAAGGTGATGACAGCGGAGTGGATAGATAACTTTAAAAGGAGAGTGGATTTATTAATCATTAAGAAGGGAATTCAGGGTTATCCTGGATAATTAGAGAGAGTGTATTGATCCAGGGAGAAATCCAATCGCCAGTATCTGCGGTCAGGAAGGAATTTTTTTTTTTTTCCCTTTGAGAAGATTGGCTAATTTTCACTTGTTTTTTTTTTCTATTTGCCTTCCTCTTGATTAATTACTAATTAAAATAAATAAATAAATAGTTGATTAATAATTAATTAACAATTAATAACTAATTCCATAATAACTAATCCTCATATTGCAGATCAGAGGAGATTTTAAAAGGTTGAACTTGATGGACTGAAAGTCTTTTTTCAACCTTAATTACTATTTAACTATGTATGAAGGTGGGAGTTTAGCAGGAAAGTCTGTCTGTCACTCCACCTTTAGATCAAATTCACTTTAATTACCCACTTCATCCCCTGATAAAAGTCCTTCTTGAGGTTTTGAAAACCTCTCCATTAAATTGTATTATCAGTTGTAGCAAGCAGTCCTTTATTAATCAATAATTTCAAGTAGGATACAATTATCTTGTATTATCACAAATCCTATTAAAAATGAAAAAGCATTTTCGTTCTGTACAGGTCACAAACTCATTGAATACATGCAACATAATAATGATTTAATTGCCCATAGGAAGTATTTTACGTTGATGATTTCCATCTTTAGCCTGGTACTGTTCGTGCTAAGGTGACAGAGGAGAAGAGGGATTTGTGAATGTGATGGGTTCACCAGGTCCTCTAAGTTTATTAAACTTTGGCAGAAAACAAGAGGAGAAAGTGGGACATTGTCAAGGCTTGAAAACTAAATTTTGTGGTCAAATTTTCTTGTATAACTTAACGTGATAACAGGCGAAACAGTTTTAGACAGCAATAAAAAAAAAAACAAGTAAACACAGGCATTACATTTTATTTTTTTCAGCTAATCTTGCCTGTTATGGCGGGTGTGTCCTTGTAAACTCATTAGCTTTCCATTAGAATGAATGCATGGGCATTTTTAGATGCTATATTCTGATTGTGCAGATAGAAACTTCCTGCATATTCAGAGTCCCCTCCCACATCTGGAAGTTGAATTGTTGAAAACAATCTTACAGGAGAACATTTGAATATAAAAAGTTAAATATTAGAGGCTGTTTTATTTTTTTACATTCGAAAAACATTTTGCACATTTTAAAGTAGTATATTTTAAATATATGACCACAGTGGTCCTTTAAATGTGTGACTTTCCTTCTAAAGAGGGACAAATGGGAGGGACAAGAGGATTTCCCCTATAAAGATGGATGGTCAGGTCAAAAATATGTCCACAGCTAGGAATTTTTCATATCTTCCAAAGCGATGTCCAGTTTCACGTTATTTAGCTTGGCACCCTGAACCTAAAATACAACATTCATAGTATTATGGAAGATGACAGTACTTCTTGGTTCCTGTTTTCTTGGGATATATAACTTGAAACCCTGTAACAATCATGCTGTCAAATCATCATAACATACCTCATAATACATAATCTTATCAGAAAACTTGTAACATTTAATGGGTTAAACTTCAAGTCTATACACTAGTTTCTCAAAGACAATCTCCTTATTGCATCAACATACTTTACAACCGACTTTCTTTTGGAGGGATGGTCCCTCTTTTCAAATATCCCTCTTTTGAGGGAAACTCTCACATTTAAAGTCAAAATTATGTTTCCCAGTCCATGTCCCACTTTCCCCATTTTTTCCTGTTGCAAGGGATGTCTGTTCTCCAGAATTAATGTCAGTATGGAGCATTGTGCAAATAGTAAGTGTGGTTATCTCTAACAGTTTATGCATTGTACATAATAGCTGTAACATTTTCTTCTATGGGCATTTCAAATATTGGGACATATGTATTAATGTATCTGTGTATTAGGGCTAACCTGAAATCTGACACATCACTGCTTCTGTGTTACTAAGAGCGACATGATTTGCCATTTTATTAGCACATAAACTCTACTGGGAGTAAAGCCTATATCTTGTTTTGTTTTTTCTTGCAACATAAGATTACTTATATGTAAAAAAAGGAACAGTAAATGTCTAAGAAATAAAATAACATGGAAATAAGAAACTAAAGATTTTTTTTATTCACTATAATTTCTCATAAATATGCAGACAAAGAACAAAGCACAGGATGGAAGATTATATAGAAAATGTTCAATAAAGAAAGATTACCACCTTTCTTTATTTATATAGAAGCTTTAGTAGGGATTTATAAAAAAATAAATAAAACTTTGACACACATCACTAATAAACAGACAGTGTCTAAGATAAATTAAAAGTAATCCAATTAATCCAATTTGTAAAATATTATGTTAAAATTATATTATATACTTCTATTGCCCCTGCCTAATATATTAAGTACGGTAAGTTACATAGTCACAAAATATGATATTACATACAGTATGCAACACTTTTTTCCGTTCAAATGTGTCTGTTAATGTCCTCATGTGTCAGTTCCATCCCTAGATGACATGGGAGATCATGGCAGTGATGTGGCAAGAACCCAGGGCTGTATGCTTAATGCTAGTTTAGTCAGCTGAGGAGCATCCATGCTCACACTACATACACAATCACTCTGTAGTTTTTAAACTTGTAGGTGGGGGGGAGGGACTATATAGAAGTATTGGGGTAAATAGGGTAGAGAGGGAAAGGGATGAATTATTTACCCATGGGGGAGGAGAAGTGGGGAGGGTTACAATAGAAAGTAGGGAGGTAGTAATAGGGGCCTCAAATACAGTGGCAGGCACTTCACAACAGCAGAGCCATAGCAACATAAAGTGTATGATTGCAAACGCAAGAAGTTTGCCTGGGAAAATGGATGAGCTAGAAATATTAGCAGTACAAGAAAAATGGGGCTTAATAGGCATTACGGAAACATGGTGGGATGAATCTCATGACTGGACTGTTAATCTGGATGGTTATAACCTGTTTAGGAAAGATAGGGGAAATGGTAAAAGAGGAGGAGGGATCTGTCTTTATGTTAAGCCTGAATTTAAGCCTATAGTTAGAGAAGATATTTATGCTGGCACTAACGGCATCATTGAATCCTTGTGGGTTGAGCTAAATAGTGGAGGAGCTAATTCTAAACGCATATTGGTGGGAGTATGCTATAAACCCCCAAATATAGCTGAAAGTGAGGAAATACAATTATTGTTACAGATTGGAAATGCAGCTAAGCATGGGCAAGTTCTAATAATGGGAGACTTTAATTACCCTGATATAAACTGGATAAACGAGACCAGCAGCTCAGCTAAGGGGAGCAGGTTCTTGAGTACACTCAGGGATCATTATCTAGCCCAGGTAATACAAGAACCTACTAGAAATGGGACCATCTTGGATTTAGTCATCACAAGTAATATTGATATAATATCAAATGTAAAAATAGGGGAACCCTTGGGGAACAGTGATCACAACACAGTCTCATTTGAGATTGAATACAAAAAACAGAGCTGTAAGGGGCCAACAAAAACTCTAAATTTTAAAAGGGCTAACTTTAATGGGCTACGGGCAGCAATACAACATATAGACTGGGACAAAGAACTTACAGGGAAGAATACTGAAAATAAATGGACAACATTCAAATCCTTACTAAATAAACATACTCATCAGCATGTACCATGTGGAAATAAAATGAATAGGAGTAAATCACATCCCATGTGGCTTAACAATGACTTAAAGATCATGATGAGGAAAAAGAAATATGCATTTAAATTATACAAGAAGGAGGGAACAGAGGCAGCTTTATGTGACTATAAGGAAATCAACAAGGCTTGCAAAAGGGCTATTAGACTGGCTAAAATAGAAAATGAGAAGTCAGTTGCAATGGAAAGTAAGACTAACCCTAAAATATTTTATAAATATATTAATGGGAAGAAGGCCAGGAAGGAATCGATAGGACCATTACAATGTGACACAGGCCATCTGATAATTAGTGACCAGGAAAAGGCAGATGAGCTAAATAGGTTCTTTTCGTCGGTTTACACAAGGGAGGTACCAGTGGTTGGGACACTGCAACATAATGGGGCTACACTACCTTTACTAAATAATTGGTTAACGCAGGAAGAAATACAAAAGAGGTTGGAGAAAATAAATGTTAATAAAGCCCCAGGTCCTGATGGAATACATCCAAGGGTACTGAGGGAGCTGGGTTCTGTAATAGCCAAACCATTATATCTAATCTTTAAAGACTCACTCACTACAGGGTCTCTACCAGATGACTGGAGAAAAGCAGAGGTGATACCTATATTTAAGAAGGGATCTAGAGCAAATCCGGGGAATTATAGACCAGTGAGCCTCACTTCTGTAGTTGGGAAGCTTTTAGAAGGGTTAATAAGGGACAGAATACAAGAATATGTCTATTTGAACAGGATCATAGGTAGCAGTCAACATGGATTTATGAAGGAAAGGTCGTGTCAGACCAATCTAATTAGTTTTTATGAGGAGGTTAGTAGGAACTTGGATCAGGGCAACTCAGTGGATGTAGTCTTTTTAGATTTTTCAAAGGCATTTGATACAGTGCCACATGGAAGACTAGTGAGCAAATTAAGGGATACAGGAATTGCAGTAAATATCTGCTCATGGATCGAGAGCTGGCTAAAAGACAGGAAGCAAAGGGTTGTTGTAAATGGAACATACTCCGATTGGTCTAAGGTGATAAGTGGGGTTCCTCAGGGCTCAGTATTGGGTCCTCTCCTTTTTAACATATTTATTAATGACATTGAAGTAGGACTCGAATGTAGTGTCTCCATTTTTGCTGATGACACTAAGTTGTGCAAGGTAATAAAATCAGATAATGATGTACTTTCCCTACAAAAGGATTTGCATAAATTAGAGAAATGGGCGGCTAAATGGCAGATGAGATTTAATACAAATAAATGTAAGGTTATGCATTTGGGAAGGAACAATAGCCAAGCAATCTATAATCTTAATGGAGCAAATCTAGGGATATCAGATATTGAAAGGGATTTGGGAGTGCTTGTGGACAACCACCTAGGTAACAGCGCTCAAAGCCAAGCAGCGGCTGCAAAGGCAAATAAAATATTAGCATGTATTAGGAAGGGTATAGAAGCCAGGGAAGCAAATATAATTCTGCCACTATACAAATCTCTAGTACGCCCTCATTTGGAATATGGAGTACAATTTTGGGCACCACCTCATAAAAAAGACATTTTAGAGCTGGAAAAAGTACAGAGAAGGGCTACAAAACTAATAAGGGGAATGGAGGGGCTAAGTTATGAAGAAAGACTAGCAAAATTAAACTTATTTTCGCTAGAAAAAAGGCGTCTAAGAGGAGATATGATTACGTTATATAAATACATCCAGGGTCAATATAAGGCTTTGTCAAGTGAACTTTTTGTAGCAAGAGATTTTCAACTGACAAGAGGACATCCGTTGAGGTTAGAGGAAAAAAGATTTCACCTTAAACAAAGAAAAGGGTTCTTCACAGTTAGGGTGGTTAAACTGTGGAATTCTCTACCAAAGGAGGTGGTGACAGCGAATTCGATAGACAACTTCAAAAAGGGGTTAGATATATTTCTGAATAAAGAGGGCATTCAAGGCTATCCTAGATAACTAGCAAGGAATATTGATCCAGGAAGAAATTTGATCGCCAGTTTCTGGGGTCAGGAAGGAATTTTGCTTTTTTTCCCCCTTATGAGACAATTGGCAAAGTTTCAATGGGTTTTTTTTTTATGTTTGCCTTCCTCTGGATCAATTAACAATAATAATAAATAGTCCAAATTAAAAAAATCAATAGAGATCTAAAAAGATTGAACTTGATGGACTAACTCTATTCATCCTCCAATACTATACTATTAATAATTATTTAATCAATAATTTAATTAATAACTAATCCGCATATTGCAAATCAGAGGAGATCTTAACAGGTTGAACTTGATGGACTGAAAGTCTTTTTTCAACCTTAATTACTATGTAACTATGTAACTATGTAACTATGTATTCTGTGCTATCCTTTATCCTGAGTCTCTGGTATTTAGCCTCAGCCTGGTATCTGGATATTTCTTTTGTCCGCTGCTTACAGACCACTCATACAACGGACCCTGATTTTATTTTTTTGCTTTTTCATTTGGTACTTATGCTGCTTGGTCCATTGAACCTAATACTTGGATCTGCAGCATCTGAGGTCCTCCTGCTACCTGCAGTCCTGTTAGCTGGACCTCCAACAACTATGGTCCTGCTACTTGCTGTCCTGTTACCTGGACCTCCAGTCCTGATACCTGCTATCCTATTACATGGACATCTAGCTCTTGTGGTCTTGTACCTGGATCTCAAGCTCTTTCCTTCCTGTCCCCTCCTGTTCTGTTTCCTATATCTAACTGTACTGCAGTTCTACTACCTGCAGGACTGTTACCTAAACCCACTGATCATTCTGGCCCACTTATTGAACTTGGGTACCTGGGCTCTATAGCTTGGCATATTCAGCCCCAGGGCTCCTTTTCGATCTGTTCCACATGTTCTTGTATGTAAGTCTTAACATCATATTTTATAAAGCTCTACTACAGTAGGGATTTAATATAAGGCCAGCAAAACCCATGGAAACAGACATATTATCCATTGTACTCTGTTGTAGGGGTTCTTTACTATGTATTGCAAAAAATAGATAAATAAATTAAAATCAATTCACCATTTACACAGAAAATATTCTGTTTTCTATTCTGATTCAGCATCAACCTTTCTCATTTCACGAATATGTTGTTGGAACCCATTACCTTTTTTGAACACATCTGATATAGAGTGCCATTCCATCTAAAAAGTGCT
The DNA here is from genome assembly GCA_027410445.1 of Discoglossus pictus. NCBI lineage: Eukaryota > Metazoa > Chordata > Amphibia > Anura > Alytidae > Discoglossus > Discoglossus pictus. The sequence goes on along the minus strand of CM050167.1, from coordinate 287,569,539 downwards.
TATTTTGAATGTTAATTGATTGCATAATCACTTTAAAAGGCATTCTACCGCTATGTTTTATTTAACAGAGATGGGTAGATCAGGGATGCACAAGTTTGGTCCTGGGGGGGATCACACAGGCCTGGATTTGAGGATTTCCTTTCTGTGTACAGGTGAGTTAATCAGGATGACTGAAGAAGCGATTGACTCACCTGTGCGCAGCAGGGATATCCCCAAATCCAGGCTTGTGTATGTGTGGACCCCCGGGACTAAACTTGTACACCGCTGTGATAGATGGAGATAAAGCATTTTGTTCAGCAGTTTTCAACATTGCATTTGTGTAAGTTTTCTTAACTTTAAATCATTTACAAGTATACAAAAATATGTGTATACTCAATACATGCATTTTCTAGTCTGGCTTAATAAAGACTTTCTCAATTATTACATCTAACCTTTTGCATTAAAAAGATATGAAGGTTTAACAGCTCTGATAAATCAAAAACAAGTGTTAAAAACATACAATCTTATCAAGGTTGTACAATGACAATTCAGGATTAACTAAGGAAGGGGAGTTGTGAATCATTGGGAAATTGAAGGAGTGTGGAGGGAGGGAAGGGAAGGAACAGGGAGAATGGAGAAAGAGTTTAAATATATCATAGGTATATGTCATATTAAAATCTTAGTAAAAGTTAAGGATTGCAGAGAGGGCATATTGCCAAATGTTTCTAATAGTTGATTAAGTTGCAGATGTTGGAATTGTAGTGATGTATATCAAGCTGGGCATCAGTATGCAGGAAATGAGATTTGGTGATAGGTAATGAGGAGATGTACCTGTCTTATGCTTTGTCAGCGCACTTAAGGATACAGTATACTAAAATAACTATTATGTTGAATAAGCTGAAGCTGAGGAAAGGCTAAACATTAACTTATATGTTGTCAAAATCAGGAGGCCAGCTGTTAGGAATATATAACCCTATTCTATTCCCCTGCATCGCAAATTACACCATTATTAAGTGCAAGTAAATCTCCCTAGCTATTCTATTCACCCATCGCAGCATCATCATTGCGATAGATTTGCCTGGAATGACTTCAGTAAGACGAAGTCGCAAATTCCGGCAAACTATTCCATAGATTTTTTTTAAGTTACTCTTTCCCCAAAACCCTTTCTAAATCGGACTTTACTGTGCACTCGTAAATTACCGCAGACCCGTAAATAGGAAAAGTTGAAGGAAAATTTTACAGGTACTAAATAGTATTTGTAAATGGTTTTAAAACCATTTCTGACAGCTGGAGCATCAGTACAAACTCTTACGAAAGGACAATCTGAGGGTGGGGACTTTGGTACAAAACGTGCCAGGTACGATTTTTTTAATTTTTTTTGCCAATGTTCCAAATAAGCTCTTTAATTGTATGGAGCCTTAAAAACCCTATACTTAGGGTGGCTCTGTACGATTTTTTAAAGACCAGAAATGATGATATTTTATTTTTACAGGAAAGTTGGATTGAAAATAAATTTTAATTTGATGATATAGAAAAAGATTGGGGAAAAGGACCACAGGTGTGGTCCGGGGAAAATGAAAATGTAGGAGTTGGAATTTTATTTAAGGGTAATAAGAGTAATAATTTGAAGAAAAATATGAGGAAGTAATACCTGGGTGCTTTTAAATTGTCTATATCCAATTTCATAATTTTTAATTTAAATGTGTGTATGCCCCACCAGGGAAAAAAAAAAATGTTGTTTATTAAAATCCTTAATCTATTTTAAAAAATAATCCTTTGATTTTAGGTGGAGATTTCAACTGTGTATGGCCAGGTGAATGTAGAGAGAGTGAAATTATACAAGCAAGAATGGATGGATCTGCAACTATTTTAAAAGGAATGATAGAGGATGCAAGTTTGCTGGATGGATGGAGAGTATTAAAATGTATGCATGTTGGTTTTACGTGGAGCAGTGTTTTATCAAAATCTCGGATAGACTATATATTTTTGTCAAAGGATTTTTAAATTTTTAATATTAAGTTAAGTGATAATATTTTTTCCGACCACAAGCTATTATCATGTGAATGTGAAATGTCAGATAAAGTTAGATCCCAAAATACTTACTGTAAGTTAGATATGTTGCTTTTGGAAAATGAAGAAATTAGAGAAGATTTTAAAAAACAATATAGACAATTGAGTTATTTTATATTATTTTATGGTGGGATAAAATTAAACAAAAAGGAAACATTATTTTATAAAAAATTGGACAAAAAAAAGCAAGAGAAAAGAAAGAAGAATATCGAATTTTACAATTCCACTTACAGGCATTGTACAAAGGTGAAGCCATGGCTTTGAAGTTGAGGATGATTTATTTACAGTAAAAGACGAAATACAAACATTTTTATAAAAAAAAAAAATATATATATTTTTTTATTCCAGAGTGAAGTTTTTAGAAGATGAAAAGTGTTTCCGTTATTTTTTTTTAAAAGATTTTTTTTTAAAAGATAAGAATGATATTATTAGAAACATGGCCCTCATTCAATTGCGATTTAGCCAATTGAATAGGGCTCCAAATAAGCACATAACCAATTTTTTAAAAGAAGTTTTTAGTTAGTAAACATCTATCCAAAAGCAAGGTTTTCACTAACTAAAAACTTATTTAAAAAAAATATGCTATGTCCTTATTTAGAGCCCTATTCAATTGGCCAAATCGCAATTGAATGAGGCCCATAGAGGGAGAGATAGAACTAAAATAAAATAAAACCTAGTTTTTAAATTTTATTCTGACTTATTTTCTTTGAAAAATTAATCATTTTTTAGAGGAATACTTTTTAGATAAGATAGAATCTTCTTTTAATAGCGATGATAAAGCACCGATATCTTAAATATAATTGAAAGTTGAAAGGGAAATGATGAGTTACCAGTTGAATTTTATACTATATTCTGGAATGTTTTAGAATTTTTATTTTTTTATTTTATATGGGAAGGTCGCCTCCACCAACATTCTAACAGCTTCATAGATGAAAGGGGTGTTAATTTTAATGTATAAAAAAGGGGAAAATGAAAATATAAAAAATTGGAAGCCCTTTTGCTCTTTTAAATTGTGACTACAAAAATGTTTACTAAATTATTAGCGTCCTGGTTGAGAACTGTTTTTACCAAGTTATATACCCTTCCTAGGTGTGTGGCGTCCCTGGTAGAAATATTGGCCAATATCTCTGTGTTTTTAGGGATATTATTTATTATATTTTAGATAGAAAACAAGAATTAGCTTTAATTTGCATTCTGAAAAAGTTTTCAATAGGATTTCCCATATATTTTTATTTAGGGTTTTAGAAAGAATGGGTGTGCCAAAGAGAATGTTGAAACAAATTCAATGTGTGTATATGGGATGTATGAGTAGAGTGAATGGTTTTATGACTGAATTGATTAGTATAAATGCTGGAGTGACACAAGGTTGTCGCCTTTCCCCGATTTTATTTATTTGTTGTATGGAACCTTTTTTAAATGAAATAAAAAAAGATAAAGTAATTCAGGGAAATGCTGTGACTGGTGACGGTAGAAAAGAAGCAACAATATTTTCTGTATGGATGATGTTACTATAGTGTCTAGGGACCCTGTTTCTATTTTTTTTTAAAACAGTAAGAGTGGCCAAATGGTTTTGTAGTATATCTGGTTTGAAGTTGAAAAATGTAAATGTATATTATTCGGTGAATGGAAAAGTATTTTAGATATTAAAATCCCAATGAAAAGAGATGCAATAAAAATTGTAGGTGTTTATTTTACAAAAAATATGAAAAATTATATTGATTGGGACCCATTTTTAGAAAACTCACATTAGAAGGGAACATTTTAATTATAAAGCATGAGGTGTCTGTATGTCACAACTTCCCTCCCTTGTCTGAACTTCCACAACATGTCTGCCACAGCACAGAGCCACTCTCGCTCACTGGCAGCTCCCCGGCAAATTAAAGTAGGCTTGTCCATTAATCATCTTGTCACGCTTTTATTATTCCACTTGTTTGTGATGCATCTATTGTGTTGTGTATCTGTGTATCTGTGACTATGTGTGTACCTATGTGTGTGTCTATTTCTGTGTTTTTTCTGTGTGTGTCTATGTCTGTGTTTTGTTTGTGTGTGTGGACTAAGGCCCTCATTCTATTACCGGCCGTAAATCGGCCGTAAGGCTGCGATTCCTTGCGGGGTTCAGTTAACTCGCAATTCTATTATACGGCCCCGCAAGGATCTCCTCTTACGGCCGGCCGCATATCTTGACACCGGCCGTAAGCTCTGAAATCTTTAAACGTAAAAATAAATTCAAGCCTGCACTGTACAGCTCTGTAAATGCTAGGGATCATATTGGGGGACATGAGGATTAAAAGGAACCCACTCTCAAGCTTGCACATCAGCCCAAACCCGAGTTCAAGTTAACTGTTTATTTTCCGGCTGCGGCGTGGGCATGTCTGAGGTGCTCCAAGCACTCTGGACTTTTTACATGGATATTTTACGTATATTAAAAATAAAATATTTTACGGATTTGAGTATAGGGTAATTATGTGCTATTTTTGCTAACACCGAATATCACTTTATAGACTCCACAAAGTGCAGGATGGCTTTATTTGAGCTATTTTATGTGCTTAATTGGTGCTAGCGGGACCTGTTTGCTGCAAGTAAGCTGCGGCTCGTTTTTAGCCTTGCAGAGAGGGTTCCCGGTGCAATAGAATCGCAACCAGGCTTTTCTTACGGCCGATTTCCTTGCGGACGTTTTAGATCAAAGGCTTTCCTCCAGCGAGATCGGCCGCAAGATATAGCAAGGCGCCGGCCGCAAGCCTGCCGGAGTCCCCGGCCGGAGGGGAATAGAATAGCCGTGAAGCTTGCGGCCGGTCCTTGCGGCCCCGCAGCGGCTGCGGGCGATAATAGAATGAGGCCCTAAGTGATTATGATGTGCGTCTGACAGCGCACCTTCAGAAATATATTACACATGAATAAATATAAGTTACAAACATTATTTTATGATGTAGGCAGGCAGCTGGTGACACACAAGTGATGATTACGCACTCACTTATATTACAGTGGTGTTAAGTGGTGGGTCATACAGTTCAAGAAAAAAGACACTTGTTTGTTAAGTATTTGTAAGGCATGGGCATAAATATTTTTTGGGAAAATCTTAAATTTTGCAGTCTCTGTTTATGAGTATAGGAATCCATTTTGTGTTTGTTACATCACTTCATGAGAGCTGGATCATCAGGGTCTGTTTTTTGGCTATTATTGGAGGGAGCGTTGAGGAAGGAGTGAACAGATAGCATTGGAGAATAATGAAATTGATACAACTGGCCAAGAAGCAGGCTTCTTGCTTCGGGAAATGCAACCATATCGCTCCAGAAATGTAAATGACCATCTCACACTCACAACTTCCACCAATGTGTAATTTTTTACCTCAGGGCCCAGCAAAGACATCAACATTTATTTTTTTCTAATTAGCTATACAACTTTTTTCCTATTTACTTATTGATTGCTCACACAGTAATTAAAGTCAGTGGAGAGCGATATATATGCACAGAAAAGGAAATAATTGGCATATGCATTCCTTGTGTACGCACTTGCAGGGTTTCTCCATATCACTGCCTAGCGGCTCCAAAAAGGTAGGTCCGGCCCTGCATGTCACCTTATATACCCACCAAGCCAGCTCATGACATGTGCCGTATTTCATTGGCTACATGCTGCTGACCTCAAAGGTAGGCAGTGGTTATAATAATGTGACTCGACCCTATAGTAATTACTTTCTGTGTGTTGGAATATCTTACATCATGTGTTTCAGCAATAATTGTATGTATATACTTATGTTACAAATCACTATATAAATTATCCCTTTGTGCAACAGCTCCCTCCTCAGTCAGTCAGCATTAACATTTACCCCACATACACCTCACTTTAGTGGGCTAACACTGTGGAGTGATTTAGGTTTATGATGCTCTAGGCCCATTCACATTGGTACTCCCCTCACACCTCAATTACTACTGCTCCTTTCTCCTTTTTGTATCAGTCATACTTACAAACTGAAATGGCACTGCATATAGACATTTCTGTGCACGTAGATACATTATTCCTGACACTATAGTGAAAATCGTATGCCTCTGTGTCAGCCCCATTAAATTGCTACGATTTTATGAATCGTAGCTCGTAAGTAGCTTGCAAGACTTAAGGCTATTAAATTAGCCTCTTAAAGCAACCCGCAGACGATTTCCGGGTTAAGCAAGGCCGAAAAAAGCCTATGGGATGTGGAAAGTGGAACTTCGAGGCCGCAAATCCTTTGTTCTTTCAAGCCGTAACTGCTACGTTCCAATTTAGCTATTAAATGGCATAAAGATCACTGGCGTTCAAACTTGTAACTCGCAAATGGAACCAAGAAGCCAACGAGTTCTAGAGAGGACCCGCAAGGGGGGTAAAGTCCAACTTGTAGCACTCTAAATGCAAATATTACCACACTACTGTACTTAAAAATAAAAGGGAAAGTGATGCTAGGTCTTGTTAAAATTAGTAGCACAACATTCTCAAGCACTCAAATCAATCCCGGCAATCAATGTGTTAATACATATACTGTAACTCATGTGATATCATATTTACGGCTTTATCAATATTGCATTACATCTGGAATGTGGGTCAAATCGTAACTAGTAATTGAACCCAGTAAGACTTTGCAAATCCAACCTCCATTTTTCAGTGACATAATTCTGACGATCTCTTTTTTATTTTTATTCAGATTATTTTTTTTCTTTTATAAATCGTTAACTGTCTGTCATACACAATATATTTATACATACTTTTAGCTTTTATAACACGTCATGGCAGCACTTGTCTTGTTACTACTTTGTTGTATTTAGTAATTGCATTAAAAGACCACTGCACTATGGGAAATTCTTCACATTTGTAAATTATGTAAATAAATAACAACAGACTGCAATGTAAACCATGAGCATAAAGTATTTTTACAGAAAATCAGTAGACTCTGCTTGTGTCATGTATGGCTGCCTCTTGCCCCGCTAGTCTGCCAGCAGCCAGAGAATTATCCAATGGGAATCTGCTTGTGTACTAAATCCTGCTGTCACATGGCTGTTTGTGGTGGCAGTCTTTCAAAAGAACTGGATAGAGAGGTCATCTGAATCTTAGATTTCCACTGGCTGTCTCATCCATATTTAGTAAGTTATCTCAGGGACTGTGATGAGGTGTGAAGGGCTTTGATGTCACATTTCTACCACAGAGCACATGAAAGCAGTGTGAAGTACATCACAGCCTATATGGGGCCTCATTCTATTAGCGGCCGTAGGAGTTGCGGGGCCACAAGGACCGGCCGCAAGCTATTCGGCTATTCTATTCCCCTCCGGCCGGGGGTTCCGGCAGGCTAGCGGCCGGCGCCTTGCTATCTCTTGCCTTTGATCTAAAACGGCCGCAAGAGTTTCGGCCGCAAGAAAAGCCCGGTTGCTATTCTATTGCTCCGGGAACCCTCTCTGCAAGGCTAAAAGCGAGCCGCAGCTTACTTACAGGAAAAAGGTCCCGCTAGCACCAATTAAGCACATAAAATAGCCCAAATAAAGCCATCCTGCACTCTGAGGAGACTATAAAGTGATTGTAGGTGTTAGCAAAAATAGCACAACATTCCCCTATTCTTAAATCCGTAAATAAATTATTTTTTAATATATGTCAAATATCCATGTAAAAAGTCCCGAGGGCTTGGAGCACCTCAGACCCGGCCACGCTGCGGCCGGAAAATAAACAGTTAATGTAAACTCGGGTTTGGGCTGATGTGCAAGCTTGAGAGTGGGTTACTATTAATCCTCATGTCCCCCAATATGATCCCTAGCATTTACAGGGCTTTACAGTGCCGTCTTGAATTTATTTTTGACTTTTAAGATTTCAGAGCTTACGGCCGGTTGCAAGATATGCGGCCGGCCATAAGAGGAGATCCTTGCAGGGCCGTTTAATAGAATTGTGAGGTAACAGAACCCCCGCAAGGAATCGCAGCCTTGCGGCCGTTTTACGTCCGATAATAGAATGAGGGCCATGGTGTTTAGTAAACCTCCATTTTTAGAACTGCCATTAATGCCACATGGAACATCATATGTAAAGGCTTTGTTGTTGTTTTGTCGTTCAATCGAGTCCGACTCTCTGTAAACTGTGGACTGTAGCACGCCAGGCACATTGTGTGTCTGGTTGTGCTCATCCATAAGGTTTCATGGCAAAGATACTGGAGTGGGTTACCAGTTCCTTCTCCAATGTACCATGATTTGTCTGACCTCTCTCCTATGAGAGGCATTACACTTTCTCATTTTGCCCATAACAAAGTTAAGTTCTTCATAAGACTACACTATAAAATATGACACTTCAGTGGTCTTTTAAGTTAATATCTCCGGTGCCAGTTACTTTGACAATTTCATCTGCGCAATATACATTCAAAGAGCATCCAAAAGTGAGAGGGTTTAACACACGGAGCACTTGAAAAAAATATCCTTTAATAAAAAAAATTTGGATGCTGTTTATGTTTGAACTTTCCTCCTCTATCCGGTAGACACTTCCGCTTCCCTTTCCTGTGTCCCTCCAAAGCTTAGCACAATAGAGTACCAGAAATGCTACACGGTCTATACTCCACCTTTCTCCTTCCTGCAGGGATATCCTCTCCAGGAAGAAACTGATAGAATGAAACACTCCCATAAAATATGTGTATTATTCACAAAAACAGCCATGGGTACAAAATGGATCCTAGCTGGTGTGCTTTCTGTGAGCGTTATGTTACAGTATGTGTAACCTCAGAAATCATAAAAAATACAGCAATTACTTTATGATTTAGTTGGCAAGTTGCACTGCATATACTATGTCATTAATTAAATAATATATTATATTATGTTCCTCATTGTTTCCATTTGTTCACAAGCTGAATGCTGTAATATTTCCAAGTGCATGACATGCAAATCAATAGTTGTTATTTTATGTCTGATATAGTGATTCAGAAATATAATTATTTTGCATGGTTTATATGCTGTCTTTATTAAGGCTATTCAGAGATACAATAGACATAAGTCTATCATATCTCTTTAAAAATCATCAAGGTATTCACTAAGAATAATTTATTTAAATAAGACCTGTGACACTCTCACCAAATTGTAAGTGTTATAAAAAGAATGAATTATTAATAATATTCACAATTCCCACGTGAATCCTATTTTAACAGAAGCCATCAAAATATTTCAACCATATTAATTAAAAGCATGGTGGCACCACTGGTTGTAAAATTGTTCAAAATTCACTAAGCTTTGCAGGGGAGCAGAATGATTTTTAGAGCTCCACAGCCTTTTCAGTATTATTATTATTACCGACAGTGAAGGAGCCAGTGTATGGTGCAAAAACCCCCCCCCCCCCCCCCCCCCCTTCCCAGTATACATATACTAGCGACTTGCCCGTCAAAAATGACAGCAAAAAAATGTGAAGCCTCGCAATCCTGTTGTATGCTCTCTAACTTGCGGGCCTCACGATGAGCGCCTTTGGCGCTCAGTGCGAGCCTTCCCCCCCCTATACTTTACTGGCCTCGCGATGAGCGCTTTTTGGCGATCATTGCAAGCCTCTCCCCCCCTCTACCTTATGGGCATCGCGATGAGCACCTTTGGTACTCATTGCGAGCCTCCCCCCCACTCTACTTTGCGAGCGTTACTCTCCCTACCATGTGTCTCTTCCCTCCCCCCCCCTCCCCTGTGTCTGCCCCCTGCCCTGTAGCTCTTTCCCTATCCCCCTCCCTCTCCTGTCTCTTTCCTCCTCTCCCCTGTGTCTCTCCTCCCTCTCCCTCCCCTGTGTCTCTCCCCCCTCTCGCTCCCGTGTCTCTTCACCCCTTCCTCCCATGTCTCTTCCCCCCCCCTCCCCTGTGTCTCTTCCCCCCTCTCCATCCGCTGTGTCTCTTTCACCCCTCTCCCTCCCCTGTGTCTCTTTCCTCCTTCTCCCTCCTCTGTGTCTCTTTCCCCCTTCTCACTCCTCTGTGTCTCTCCCCCCCTCTTCCTCCCGTGACTGCTCCCCTGTGTCTCCTTCCCCCCATCCCACCCCTGTGTCTCTCATTGCGCTCATTGCGAGCCTCTCCCCCCATGTACTTCAAGTTTCCTGCTTTGCACTGAGCACCTTGGGCGCTCATTGCCAGCCTGGTATTGCTGGGCCTCGTTTTCATGCGGTTTCTGAAATTTTGCATTTTTCGTCCGCCCGTTTTTTCCTCACTTATGCAATTTTCAGTGACCAAAAATGCCAAATATGTGTGTATTTTGCTTGCAACCTCACTACCAGGCTTCCTGTGTCTCCCCCTGTGCTGTTTGTACATGTTTGTTTTTGTTTTGGTGTGTTTTTAAAGTTATGAACAGTGCTGCGAGGCTCACGTGTGTGACGGCGCTGCTGGCCAAAGGCGCTCATTGCAGCCCAAGTGCTGCTTGCAGCCTAAGTGCTGCACAGCTGCTTCGCCTCGCTTTGCGAGGCTCGCATGTCTGACAGCGCCGCTGGCTCGTCTTGCTTGGCGAGGTCGCAACTGCATTACCAACATCGTAAGCGCTTCGCACAGCGTTCTTGCTCCACAACTATATGTGATATACACTGTGTGTGTATATATATATATATCTATATATATATATATATATATATATATATATATACTGTGTATATGTATATATAAATATATATATAGTAAATATATATAAATATATTATATAAATATATATATATATATATATATATATATATATATATATATATATAACCTGCTTCCAGCTGCATTCTGGGAAGCTGAGCTGGAACATGCAAATGTGCCCACAAATGCCTCGCTCTTCAATCCGTAGCCATTATCAAACATGGCTTCCTTTAAGCTTATGCATGGTGCGCATACGCAGAGCATGGCAGTGCCGTGCATTACGTATGTGAGGAGCATAAGGAGAGGGAAGAGACACAGAGGGAGAGGGGGGGAGACACAGAGGGAGAGGGGGGAAGAGACACAGAGGGAGAGAGGGAGAAGAGACACAGAGGGAGAGAGGGAGAAGAGACACAGAGGGAGGGGGGGGCAGAGACACAGAGGGAGGGGGGGGGAGAGACACCGAGGGAGAGGGGGAGGGACAAAGAGGGAGAGGGGAGGGAAGAGACACAGTGGGAGGGGGGAGAGACACAGGGGGAAGAGACACAGAGAGAGGTGGGGGAAGAGACACAGAGGGGGGAAAGAGACACAGAGTAATAGGGGGAGAAATAGACACAGGGGAGGGGGAAAGAGATGCATGAGAGGGAGAGGGGGGAAAGAGACATGGGGAGAGGGGGAAAAGAGACATGGGGGAGGGGGGAATGAGACACAGGGGGAGAGGGGGGAAATAGACACGGGGAGGGGGGGAAAGAGACACAGGGAGAGGGGGGAAAGACACGGGGGAGAGGGAGGAAAGAGACACGGAGGCGAGGGGGGAAAGAGACACAGGGGGGAGGAGACACAGGGGGGAAAGAGACTCGGCAGGAGATAGGGGAAAGAGACAAAGGGGGGGGAGAGGGGAGGAAAGAGACACAAGGGAGTTGGTTTGAGACATGGGAGGGAGAGGTGGGGAAGAGACACAGGGGAGGGAGAGGAGGGAGGAAGGAGACACAGGGGAGGGAGAGGAGGGGGGAAGAGACACAGGAGAGTGAGTGGAGGGGGAAGAGACACAGGGGAGGGAGAGGACGGGGGGAAGATACACAGGGGAGGAAAATGGGGGGGAAGAGACATGAGGGAGGGGGGAAAATACACAGTGGGAGGGGAGTGCAGGGGGGAAAGAAACACAGGGCATGGGGGAACAGACACATGGGAGGGAGAGGGGGGAAGAGACACAGGGGAGGGGGAAAGAGCCGCATGGGAGGGAGAGGGGGAAGTGACACAGGAGAAAAGAGACACGGGAGGGGGTTAGTGACACGGGAGGGAAAGGGAGGTAAAAACACAGGGGGGGAAGGAGATACAAGGGAGGGAGCGGAGGGGCAAAAAAGACGCAAGGGAGGGAAGGGAGGGGGAAATGAGACACAATGGAGGAAGTAGATCGGGGGAGAGCCAAAGGCGCTCAACGCGAGGACAGTAAAGTAGACGGTAGGAGAGGTGGGGGCGGGGGGGACTTGCCGAAGGCACTCATTGCGAGGCCCGTGATGAGCGCCGATGGTGAAGAGGCTCCCATTGTGTGGCAAAGAGCATTGACAGGCTTCATTTTTGACGGGCAAGTCGCTAGTATATACAGTCAGGTCCATAAATATTGGGACATCGACACAATGCTAATCTTTTTTGCTCTATACACCACCACAATGGATTTAAAATTAAACGAACAAGATGTGCTTTAACTGCAGACTTTCAGCTTTAATTTGAGGGTATTTACATCCAAATCAGGTGAACGGTGTAGGAATTACAACAGTTTGTATATGTGCCTCCCACTTTTTAAGGGACCAAAAGTAATGGGACAGATTAACAGTCATAAATCAAACTTTCACTTTTTAATACTTGGTTGCAAATCCTTTGCAGTCAATTACAGCCTGAAGTCTGGAACGCATAGACATCACTAGACGCTGGGTTTCATCCCTGGTGATGCTCTGCCAGGCCTCTACTGCAACTGTCTTCAGTTCCTGCTTGTTCTTGGGGCATTTTCCCTTCAGTTTTGTCTTCAGCAAGTGAAATGCATGCTCAATCGGATTCAGGTGATTGACTTGGCTATTGCATAACATTCCACTTCTTTCCCTTAAAAAACTCTTTGGTTGCTTTTGCAGTATGCTTCGGATCATAGTCCATCTGTACTGTGAAGCACCGTCCAATGAGTTCTGAAGCATTTGGCTGAATATGAGCAGATAATATTGCCTGAAACACTTCAGAATTCATTCTGCTGCTTTTGTCAGCAGTCACATCATCAATAAATAATAGAGAACCAGTTCCATTGGCAGCCATACATGCCCACGCCATGACACTACCACCACCATGCTCCACTGATGAGGTGGTATGCTTTGGATCATGAGCAGTTCCTTTCCTTCTCCATACTCTTCTCTTCCCATCACTCTGGTATAAGTTGATCTTGGTCTCATCTGTCCATATGATGTTGTTCCAGAACTGTGAAGGCTTTTTTAGATGTTGTTTGGCAAACTCTAATCTGGCCTTCCTGTTTTTGAGGCTCACCAATGGTTTACATCTTGTGGTGAACCCTCTGTATTAACTCTGGTGAAGTCTTCTCTTGATTGTTGACTTTGACACACATGCACCTTCCTCCTGGGGAGTGTTCTTGATCTGGCCAACTGTTGTGAAGGTTGTTTTCTTCACCAGGGAAAGAATTATTCGGTCATCCACCACAGTTGTTTTCTGTGGTCTTCCTGTTCTTTTGGTGTTGCTGAGCTCCTTGGTGCATTATTTCTTTTTAAGGATGTTCCAAACAGTTGATTTGGTCACACCTAATGTTTTTGCTATCTCTCTGATGGGTTTGTTTTGTTTTTTCAGCCTAATGATGGCTTGCTTCACTGATAGTGACAGCTCTTTGGATATCATATTGAGGGTAGACAGCAACAGATTCTAAATGCAAATAGCACACTTGAAATTAAGTCTGGAGCTTGTATCAGCTCTTTGTAAATGGTATAATGAGGGAATAACACACACCTGGCCATGGAACAGTTGAGCAGACAATTGTCCCATTACTTTTGGTCCCTTAAAAAGTGGGAGGCACATATACAAACTGTTGTAATTCCTACACCGTTCACCTGATTTGGAAGTAAATACCCTCAAATTAAAGCTGAAAGTCTGCAGTTAAAGCACATCTTGTTCGTTTAATTTTAAATCCATTGTGGTGGTGTATAGAGCCAAAAAGATTAGAATTGTGTCGATGTCCCAATATTTATGGACCTGACTGTATATATTACATAGTTACTGTACATAGTAATTAAGATTGAAAAAAGACTTTCAGTCCATCAAGTTCAACCTTTTAAGATCTCCTCTGATCTGCAATATGCAGATTAGTTATTCATTAATTAGTTGTTAATTAATTTTTAATTGATCATTAATCAACAATTTATTATTTATTTATTTTTTATTAATTGATCCAGAGGAAGGCAAACAGAAAAAACAAAACAAGTGAAACTTAGCCAATCGTCTCAAAGGGAAAAAAAATCCTTCCTGACCCCAGATACTGGCGATCGTATTCCCTTTTTAATTAGAAATAAATCCAAGTCCCTTTTAAAGTTATCTATTGAATCCGTTGTCACTACCTCCTCTGGTAGAGAATTCCACAGATTTACCACCCTTACTGTGAAGAACCCTTTTCTTTCTTTAAGGTGGAATCTTTTTAATTCTAACCTCAAAGGATGTCCTCTTGTCAGTTTATACTGACCCTGGATGTATTTATATAAGGTAATCATATCTCCTCTTAGATGCCTTTTTTCTAGAGAAAATAAGCTAAATTTGGTTAGTCTTTCTTTATAACTTAGCCCCTCTATTCATCTTATTAGTTTTGTTGCCCATCTCTGTAAATTTTCCAGCTCTAAAATGTAATTTTTATGAAGTGGTGCCCAAAATTGTACTCCATATTCTAAATGAGGACGTACTAGAGATTTGTATAGTGGCAGAATTATATTTGCTTCCCTTGCTTCTATACCCTTCTTAATACATGCTAATATATTATTTTTCCTTTGCAGCTGCTGCTTGGCTTTGAGCACTGTTACCTAGACTGTTGTCCACAAGCACTCACAAATCTCTTTCAATATCTTGATACCCCTAGATTTGCTCCATTAAGATTATAAATTGCTATTTTTCTTTCCCAGATGCATAACTTTACATTTATTCGTATTAAATCTCATCTGCCATTTAGATGACCATTCTTCAATTTTATATATATATATATATATATATATATATATATATATATATATATATATATATATATATAGAGAGAGAGAGAGAGAGAGAGAGATATGTAAAAGAGTAGAGGTGCCCCTCTGAGAATGAACAATACCTAAGTAGGTTTGTTCTATAGATCTGGTTGCCTACTCAGAGAGCAACCTCTTTTAGCCCACTTGTGCCCTTCACAGTGAGAAATATCCTGTAGTATATCAGTCTGGTCTTTCTGAAAAGAATGACCCAGCCCCAAAATACTGGGCAATTCTACCCTGAACAGGAGAAACAGCAAACCCCAGATGTACGGTTCGGCCTCCCTTGGGCCTTATACATGAGCTGCAGCTTCACTCACCAAGGCACAGTTAGCAAGGAGTCCATCAGCCCTATTAAATTAGCTCAAAGTGTAAAACCGTAGCCCAGAACGAAGCCCGCAAGGCTTGCGGATATTAAATTGGCCCTGTAAAGCAAGCCACTGTCGATCTGCGGGTTATGTGCGAAAAAAGCCTACGGGACGTGGAACGTGGAACTTCGTGGCCACAAATCCTTTGTTCTGACAAGCCCGTAATTGCTAAGTTCCAATTTAGCTATTAAATTGACTCAAATCAAATTCACTGCATTCAACCCCGTAACACACAAAATGGGCCTGCAAGGGGGATAAATTCCAATCTGTAGCACTGTAAACAAGTCCAATCTGTAGCACTCTAAATGCACACACTACTGTACATATAATAACAGGGAATGTGATGTTAGGTATTAGAATGAATAGCACAACATTCTCAAGCTCGCAAATCTGCAATATAAAATACTTATTTTCATGTTTAGTTTCCGTGCTATATCAATTCCCGGCAATCAATGTGTTAATACAATGGAATTTGCATGTAAAAGAATATCATATTAACGGCTTTATCAATATTGCAATATTTCTGGAATGTGGGTCCAATCAAAAATAGTAATTGAAACCCCACCTCCATTTTTCAGTGACGTAATTATGACAATCTCATTTGCCATTGGCTCCATTTGACTAATTGATCACGTTCACGAATTGAAATGGAGGGAGGAGAGAGGAGGGGAGAGGAGTGGAGAGGATGGGAGGAGAAGAGGGGGAGAAGCAAAGAGGAGAGAGAGGAGACCACGGGGAATGTTGGAGAGGAGGTGGAGGAGAGGAGGTGGTGGAGGAGGAGGAGGCAATGGAGGAGGAAGTTGAGGTTGAGAAGAAGGAAATTGACGAGGTTGAGGTGGAGGAGGAGGTGAGTGCAGAGGAGGACGAGGGTGAGAGTGTGGGAGAGGAGGAGATGAGACATAGTGTAAATGGGAAGGTGGGTGGGCAGGTGCACATATTCATAGGCACAAAATCCCCAGGGTAAGAGGGGGAGGGGCCTGATCCCAGGGGGGTTGGTAGCAGGCATGAAGCCCCAGGGACAATTGAGGGAGGACAGGGTCCCCACCCACAGTAAGGAGGACAAGAGACTGAGGGCAGGAAAACTCAATTAACATGGGCAGTTAAACACTCAATTAACATGGAATCTTCTGTTCTGTCACACAATGAAGAACACTGATAATGAGATCAATGGCCCTGTAAGGGATTCATCCAGGTTCAAGCCTAGATGTCCCTATCTTTTTTTTTTTTTTATAACACTGAGTTTTATTGTCACCGCATATAATAATTATTTCACAGTCTGGATCTAGGCACGCAGGCCTATCCATTTCACATATGTCCATAGCATCCAGTAAACAAACATTTACATACATCAGAGTACAGTGGGTTTTGGACCCACCCTGTAAGATAAGTCCAGATGCTGGTTAGCCTGTTATAGGTCAAGCCGAGTATTGCTAGAGTCTGCATGGCGACTATCACTTTTTTAATTTTATTTATAACATTAACCTTTTTAGAAACAAAAAACAAAACCTAACACTTGAACAGCTTGCTGGCCGGTCCCTTTTCCCACGTATGGGCTCCCTAAATACAGGATTTTTTTTTTTTTTTTTTTTTTAAGTAGGATTGTCCCCCAGCCCCATCATTAACCCCCTCCCCGGGCTCCCGGGTCTACTTCACTGAGGAAATGGGCTAAGCTTACAACCCGCCACTAGTTCTAGCACCCTAATGCTAGGCCTATGTATACTGTCCATGGGTCCCAAATTTTCCTGTACTTATCCAAAGAGTCATCTAATAGATGGGTGATTCTTTCATTGATGGCAATATAATTAATCTTTTTTTTAATCATCTGGAAGTTTAGGTTACTGGATTTCCAGGCTTTAGCAATATGACTCTTAGCTGCCAATGCTATGTATTGCAGCAGTCTGTTTTGGGAGGGAGTCAGAGCACTATTGGGGATCCCCAGTAGCATGCTATCTATAGACCTTTCTACCGGGGTAAGGAATAAGTCAGAGGCTAGTACTGAGACTAAGTCCCAAATCTTTACTACCTTGGGGCAGAACCACCAGATATGGGAGAATGTCCCCGTTGCCTGACACCCCCTAAAGCATAGTTGGCTTTCTGATTTTTTCCATTTTGCGAGCTTCTCCGGGGTTATGTATACCCTGTGGAGCACCTTGATGGCGGTTTCTAGGATGCTATAGTTAAGGGAGCCCCTATAGATGTTAGACCAAGCTGCCCTCCATTTACTTAGGTCCCAGCTCGTATTCATGTCAGTTTCCCAATCGGCCATGTGTTTGGGCTTAAGTCCGGCAGGCCTGGCATTGAATGTTTTGTATAGCATCCCTAGGGTGCCCTTCGTTAGAGGAGCCGCTTGACAGATTTTAGTCAGCCAGTTCGTTTCTGGGACTGTGTGCTTTTCCAATAAGGAGATTGCTAGGTGTTTTAATCTACAAAAATTGTAGTGTTCAGACAGGGGCATATCATGTTTATCCCTTATTTTTTCGAATGAGATAATTCGCCCCTTTTCCATCCACTCTCCCAGCCTATCCAGATTTTTATTCTTCCACCAGTGTTGGGAGGATAAATTTAGGTTAACTGGCATCTGGGGATGATTAAGAAGTGAGATCATGCAGGATGGTTTTGGGAATAAATTTGTGTGTTCGCGGGCCCATTTCCAGCATGTCAGAGTATGTTTTATCATGGGATTGGATAAGTCTTTAATTTTTGGGGGAGTTTCTGACAACCACATAATAGAATCCCAGGTCAACGGTTTCATTGATTGGTTTTCTATGTAAATCCACGCCGGCTGATGTGTCGTTGAGTGTGCAATTGGTAGAAAGGATAGTTGGGCGGCCTTGTAATACAATTTAAAGTTAGGGCAGGATAGACCTCCATCTAACTTGTGTAGATACATGATTTTTTTTGCGATTCGTGATGGGCCTTGGTTCCAGATGAACCTAAAGATGTGCCTTTGGAATTTAGATAACTCTTTATGTTTAACCTGAATTGGGAGGGTTCTAAAAAGGTAAAGAAGTCTGGGCAAAATGTTCATTTTAATTGTGTTAATTCTCCCTACCCAGGACAGGCGGAATTTCGTCCATCGACCTAAATCGGCCATCATGGTTTTTAGTAGTTTAGAATAATTCTCATTATATAGGTCGCTCAGATTCGCCGTTAGCCTTATCCCCAAATAATTTATATATTTAATGTCCCAGTTGAATTTATACCTGTCATGTAAACTGTTTTTTTCTGCTGCCGGGACGTCG
The DNA here is from genome assembly GCA_027410445.1 of Discoglossus pictus. Lineage (NCBI taxonomy): Eukaryota > Metazoa > Chordata > Amphibia > Anura > Alytidae > Discoglossus > Discoglossus pictus. Next base: position 287,551,067 of record CM050167.1, on the reverse strand, counting down.
ATGGCTAGGGTTTCAGTTTTTTCTAAGTTTAGTTTTAGTCCCGAGATTTGGCCAAACCTTTCTAGATTTTTAATGAGTACCGGGACTGATTTACTCGGATTGGACACCACGCAAAGAAGATCATCTGCGAACAGGCAGATTTTGAAGTGATGATGTCCCACCTCTATCCCTGAAATCCCTGAGTTTGCCCTGATCTCTCCGGCCAGCGGCTCCATTGCCAATGCGAAAAGCAAAGGGGATAGCGGGCATCCCTGCCTATCTTTTTTAAGGCCTTATGTTTAATTTCCTATTTTGCTTTTTTGTTTAGGCACAATTCAGGTCCATGAAAGCATCTTCTGCATCTGCAAGCATTAAGAAGGAAATGTATTACGTGTAAGAGTTTCCCAGTGGCTATCCCAGTGTAGAGATTCCTTCAATGACAGCCCCGCCTTCCCCTGTTAACATGTAGCTGCCACAATATTAAAGCTATCATATATCCAGATATGTAAGACAAGCTTGTTGTTAGCTTAAATTTAGACTAATACCGCTATGGTGGTGGACTTGCAAAATCTCACAATGTCATGTTAATGACAGCCAGCATTAATATATGCACTGGTGAACCGTGTGATCCTGACCTCAATATCAGTCTGAGAACAGATCCTTGGGTCTGATGTAAGTAGCATTGAATCTGGCTGTTGACCTTTGTGTCCTCTCGGTATTAATGAGTATTTTCCCCATATTGCTGATATCATGAGTATCCTTTAACATGTGCTAACACCTGCTATAGCTGATGGATGTGATATAATATTGCGAAGGTAGACCTTAACCACCGACACTGGTCACAGCAAAGAATTTATTGTGAGGTAACACATCATTATTAATGGTCATGGCTAGTGAGATATCCTGAGAACTAGCTAATGGTTAGTAATGCTTGCAGATGAAAATCAGGCGAGTTTGTATATTGTTAAAGTATTTAGCACTGTACTGTACATACATGTTTTTCTTTTGTGTTATCATCCTCCGCCTTTTTTTTTTTGACCACTTGTTTTCAGATTTTTGTTTTGTCACTACATTGTATGTGTGAAACTGGATTGGATTACACAGTCCAGAGGTTGAATCATCTGTTTCATTGAGCAGATCTAAGTTGTAAGTGCTATGCACATTAATGGTTTCTTCAGTTAAATGGAGTGATTTCTGATGATCCTTTTATTCATCAGATTCCGGTTTCAGTGGTGTAGTGACCACATGTGACCCTGGTAGGTAATATGCATCATGCTTATTCTAGACTATCACATTACCCCCTGTTGGTATCCACTTTTTCCCCAAAAGCCTCTTGTCTTCCCGGGATCCGCCTTGTCCATTTCTGATTGTGCTCGGTGTATGAAATTAAGCTTTGTTATACCGTTTTCACCGTGTCAGTGTGCTTTCAATGGTTTGGGCTTTGGGAAATCCACATACATCACATTTGTGTCACATTCCTATATCTGTAAACTAATGAGCCCTAGTTACTATGCAATAGTTTAATATTATTATTATTATTATTATAGTTTATTTATAACGCACCAACATATTCCGTTGCTCTATACATAAATCAGGTTCAGACAGTGATAAATACAGATTAACATTTAGGAAGGAAGGAGGGCCCTGTCTTTGAGCTAGGAATCCAATGTCCATGGTGAATTCCCAAAGTACTTAGGATAGAAACACGCAGACTTACAATACATATAAAACTAATAATAATAATACTAATATAATTATATATCATAATATATATATGTATATATATATATAAAATGTTTAATAATATAGGGTTAATACACATGACAGGTCCAACATTCCCCTGAAGGGCTGATAAGAATAGGACAGGTGACAATGTAAATTGATTGATAGCAAAGCACTTGATGGGATTTCAACAAATTATAATGGGTATACATGTTGGCACATGGCCACAATCAATGGCGTGGGACTTTGCAGGATGGGTGTAGTGGAGATGGAGGTGAGTTGGCTGTCGCTCCCCATGCCTCTGCACAGCCTCCATGTATGTTTGCGGTCCTTCCTGATGGGTTACAGTAGATTAGTGTGATGTATAGGGGTGAAGGGGGGGGGGACTTGTGTACTTCGATGAAGCTTTGAGCTTGCCATGTAGGGCAGGTCATAGCAGAGAGGTCAGACAAATGGCAGCCCACTGGAGAAGGGGAACTGTCAACCCACTTCAGTGTTTTGGGAATTCAAACCTTGTGGAAAAGCACAGACAGAGACATAGCTGGATGTGCTACAGTCCATAGGGTCACAGTGAGTTGGACACAACTGAAGCACTGAACAACCAAATCTAAAATGTTCCCAGGTACTTGATATATGTGATGTGGCGGTGTCATTTGGCCACTATTTCTTTTCCCAATGTAGATGTGATGAGCGAGATGTATATGCAATTATATTTATATTTTAGGGTCCACATTAGAGCCTCTATGAATGTGAGAGGATTAATATGGCAGGCAGTTTCATGTTTTTGTGTTGCAATTTGATCAGGTAGTGTGTCTTTAATAGCTTTATGCATGTTGCAGCAAGGCTTTTCTTATTGGCATATGCATGACCATTCCAACATATGAAAAAAAAACATGTTTTTTTTAATAGGCCAAATTTAATTTGGGGATTGTTGTGCAATGAATTGTAATGCCTTTCATTGCTTTTCCCATATTTTAAAGTCCACTGGTGTGTTTGTATTGTCTTTTACAGTGTTAAGATCTTGTCTGTAAACCCTTTGCGGGTCCTATTTGGAGCCCGTAATATTCTTGGCTATATTTGCTGTTTACGGGTTTGAATGCTGGTGCTGGGAATTGTAGTAATTTAATAGCGATTTGCGATTGTAACATTTATGGGCTTGACAGAATAAAGGCTTCACTGGAACGGTGTTCATATTTTAACGGCCTGTATGGGTTTTGCCGTCTGTAACCGCAGATCGTTTGTGGGTAGCTAAAATAGGACAATTTAATAGCCATAACTTCTGCTGGCTCCCTTACAGGCTTCGGGAACTCCAAATCAGCAAATTTAATAGGGCCCCATATCTGGCTCCCCCTATCACCCTTACGGTGAGCAAAAGTAAGCAAAAAGTGTAGAGGTGCTTATCTGAGAATAAACAATACCTAAGTAGGTTTGTTCTATAGGTTTGGTTACATACATATATCCAATGCAGTGTAATAACTGTTTTTCTCGGAATTCTGAGCTGGAAGCAGGTTTTTAAACTTGTTTTAGACATTCAAATGTTAACACAGAGTTACTATTTATTTACTATACTACTGTACGGTGGAGGGTTTCTATTGGTCTTTTGCCCACCATATTATAAATGATTGATGTGGTGAACTACCTACTCATAAAGTCCACAACACAAGCTGAGATCCCGCTCCATGCTGATGATAGCCAATAAGCTTGAAACAGCTGTACATGGATTGGATACTTAGCTTGTGTTTAATCCAAACTTGGCTTTGCATTAAAGCTGTGTAATACAGCATGCATAAGCTTAGAGGAAGCCATGTTTGATAATGGCTATGGATTGAAGAGTGAGGCAGTTGTGGGCACATTTGCAAGTCCCAGCTCAGCTTCCCAGAATGCAGTGTAATAACTGTTTTTCTCGGAATTCTGAGCTGGAAGCAGGTTTTTAAACTTGTTTTTTGTTATACAGTAATATTAAAGATTTTATATATTCTAAAGCAATAAATTGTTATTTACAAATGTGTACATTTATTGAAATCAGCAATCTGTTATAAAGTAATATGAAATGAATACATTTACAGTAATGTTGTTTATTACACGTAGTATATATATATATATATACAGTCTATTGCTGTGCTTCACAAACTGGTCCTCAAGCTGCCCATACAAATCTTAATTTTAGTCTAACACTGTGTGAACACAGATGATTTAATTTTTAATAAAGAGGCACTTTAGCGTGTAAGAGTCATGTGTGTGTTTAACCCTTGTTACATTTAAATTGCGAGGGGTATGTGGATTGTTGACGTGCAGTTTTTAGAGCAGTGCTGTATTGTACCAATTTATTTAATTAACTTTGAAAACACATTAAACATATGATCTATATATACAGTATATTGTGATGTTTCTGAAATTGTTCGTAAATGCTACCTATACAGGTGTTAATGTCAATGTTGCATACATAATGCTGCTTCTTGTAGACATCTCTCCCATTCTGTCTCATCAGCAAGCAAAGTTTCTATGTCGTGCAGCTAATTGAAATGTGTCATAAAGTCTGTCATTTACAGTTCTCAAGTGTAACTTTCTGCGCCAGGAACATCTAAAAATAGTAAACATAAGCAGGAATTTTCAATGCCTCTTGGACTTACTGTATACATTCTTGGAATTATTTTATTACCACCCTTTTGTCTACGTTTCCATAAGCCATAAAACGAAAACATAATGATATGGAATCTCATTGTATAAGTATTCCCTTCCTTCCATATTGTTACAATTTCGAATAAACCAAGCAGTAAGTGTGGTTTGTCGATGTTCATTTTGTGCCAGACCATTTTCCTTGTTGCCAGTATGAAAGTAAACTAATTGTCTTTGTGTCAAATGTACAGCTAATCAATATAATGCATGTGAGCAATAATGCGTTTCAAATTTCAGTAGCCGCCACATTGCTTCTGGCGCACTAACATAGCGAGCATCTATATGAGATATAGTTTATCATGTATTAAACTCATTGTCTTCTTCATTTGGGCCACCTTTCCCCACCACAGTTGCTGCATCATATCCTTTATAAATATATTTGTATATATTTTTCATTTTATTCACAAGACTTGTTATCACTAAACATCAACACTTTTTCACTCACCATATAAATATATAAAAAAATAAGAAAAAAATATTAAAATACAAGGCAGTGTAAAGTCTTGCCATATCTATTAATGGACACTAGATTAGATTATTTATTTTGTGACTCAAATTCCTAAAACACTAATTCCTATGAAATTCTTTGAGATATATAAAATTTTTAACACCACAGAAAGAACTCTTCTTTCTCTTTAAAATACAATTGCAAGATAACACATGCATATATTAATTATCTAACTGACATTGGCTTGTGACACATCACTATGAGTATATAAACGTATAAATATATAAGTGAATTGTGATTTACACAGATACTATGCTAAAGGGAATAGCTGTTACAGCAGTTTAGAATCCAGATAACAACTAAACTAGAAACGGCAGGAATTCAATATTGATTGCTATCTAGTCTTCCTTTTAATTTTAAGTAATTAGCGGCGTATTTCTCTCTTCTCCTTAAATCCCACTTAGTGGGACACAGAAGCATAAGTTCTCCTACTCAATATATAAATATATTTGTAGACATATTTAATGCAAGCATGCACATTTATGTGTGCATTATACTTCATTAATAGATGATGATTATATGGGACTACGTAGGTGTTATCTACATTTTTACCACAAATTATTGCCTTTGGACCTTTTATTCTTCTATACAATGGACATCCATCACAATTTACAAAAGTTTGATCTCTAAATTCTTTTGGAAAATCTTTTGTGCCTTTTTTTATTTTGCATACATGGGGATTGTGGATTTAGCTCACCACATGGCCCATAAATCATGCAATGTGTTACAATGTCATATAGTGTGGCATGGTTTTGTGGTTCTGGTAGTTCTGCACTAATCACTAAATCCTCTTTCTCTGCAGTATTCAAGTTATCATTTTCTTGAAGTATTATCAGAATATGTGCATGTGGCAGCCCTCTTTTTTGGAATTCAATGGTATAAACATAAGCCAAACACTTTCCAAATAAATTGCTGCTGGTTATGTCATGTATTAAGGCTGTACATTTTATTTTGAAGACTCTAGCCACTAAGTCTGGTCTATCGGAAGCAGTTTGTCCCAGGTTTAAATTCTCAACAATCTCTGGCCATTGAGGATTACATGTAAATGTAATAAATAAATCTGGTTTACCAAATTTAGTTACAATAGCCATAGCATCATTGTATCTTTTTCGCATATTGCGAGGAGATCCTTGGAAAGAAGATGGTAAAATGATGGATCTGCCAGCTGCCAGATTTTGGTTTGAAGCTGCCTCAGCCACATAATCCATGAGGCCACAAAACTGTTCAACACATAGTTTATTTTGTTGATATTTTATGAAATTTAAATTATTGGCTTTTACTTGCAGGTATGAATCAATGATCCATTGTTGTGTCAGTTTTCCAGCACTTAAGATGTGATTAAATGCATTTCTAATTGCAGTTTGAGCAACTCTAAATTCAAGGATGAAAATATTATTTCTGACACGTACTTTTGTGTTTGGATAACTGTCAAGTATTAATTTTGGTTGCCATCCAGCTTCACCATTGGGATACAAAATTGGATACGTTATTGGATCCAAATTCGTACTTAATATATTAATGTTAATGAAAGGTTGCTCTTCATTTCTAGGATATATTCTAATATCCCTTTGAAAATGTGGTTAACCCTCATCATTTTGAAAGACCATTGCAACCTCATTGGATGTGGGTAAGTTATAACGTTGTTTATCAGAATGCCGATCTCTTCTTAGAACCATATTAACTCTTGGGATTGGCAACTGACGTTGTTCTGCATGAACTCGTTGTTGTTCTTCAACTTCTGAAAGTTTTTAATAAGCTTGAGTTTATGGATTTTTGGCCATAATTTTATCAAGCTCATGAAAAACAGTGGCTAAGCATTTTGTATTTTCGAAAAGCTGCATACATTGTTCCACAGCTTCTATTGTGTCTAGGACATATAGTTGAGCAAATTTTCTTTGCTCTCCGTTCTTCCGGTTGTAAATTGGAAGTACGGTGATAAATGTGCCCTTGTACTTTAAAGCAGTACGTCCTGCAACATTCTCAGCTAATTTTGCACCCATAGATGCAAAAGAAATGGCACTATTATAAGATTGTAATTTTTGTAATTTGGGAATGTTGGGTCACTCATTATACTTTGTAAATATGTGGGGAAATCTTGTCTTTCTGGTACTCTTACTTTTCCCTTTTGACAGCAACTAATGAACTTACCATCTAATGGTCTTTTCTTTTCAAATGATAAGCCCCACTACATTGACAAACTACATTCAACATACCACAATTTTGAGGCTACAGTTATATCTCTAAATAAGGGACTATCCTGTGACGCAAGCTCAACATTACAATCTATTTCTACATTATTATCATTGGCATATTCTTCACATGTTTCTTGAACAATATTTTTTAGTTCCCTAACTCTCTTACACATACTTTTTGGTCCACCAGTTTGTCTTTTGTTGTAACTTCGGTCATGCTCTTGTTCTCGTACTCTTTTCTTAGTGTCCTCCGACTGGTTCTCTCTCCATCTTTTTTTTCCGTTCCCTATCCAGACGTTGTTTGTATTCCTTGCTAGTTTCTGGCTTTTCATCCATTGAAATCTGTAATTATAAAAGTTATTGTTTATTTTCAACCTACCGATTATGACAATGAGCCATTTTTCTGTATAGTAATCATTTTATCTAGCTTACCTCAAGTTGTAATGGTTCCAGATCTTCAAGTTCCTTTTTCACTGTTGTCAATGCAGTTTTTACTTTTCTTGTAAATTCTGTCATGCCCTTCTTCTTGTACTTTTTTTTTTGGTGGCCTCTGACTGGTTCTCTCTCCATCTTTGTTTTCGTTCCCTGTCCATAAGTTGTTTGGCTTCCTGGTTTCAGTCTTTTCAGCCATTGTAATCTGTAATGTAAAATGTAAATTTTTATTTTCAACCTACATATTATGATAATGAACCATTTTATCTTCCCTGATCATTTTATTTAGCTTACTTTACCTCAAGTTGTAATGGATTAAGATATGCAAGTTAGTTTTTAAATGTTCTTAATGTTTTCTTGCAATGAGTCCAATCAACCAATTTTTAATTTAATGTAATTAATAGTGGTAGTTATGTCTAAACATGAATGTACCTTTTTTTTTGGGGGGGGGGGGGCTAAATTAATCTTGTTTTCATTCTCTAAATCTGCAATCATTAACATCGAAAACGTGACCAGCATTCATAAAAACAACAACTATATATGTGATATGGTGGGCAAAAGAGAGATAGAAGCCCTCCACCATTAGATTAACTTCCTGCCTCAAAACCTTAAAAAAATTACTAAAAACACACCTATTTAAAAAATCATATCACCTTCAGCCTTTATAATTACAACTGCACACTCCACAGCTTAAAAACACTCCCACCCACAATCTACAGTACAGCTCACAGACCCCTCCAATTGATTAAACAAATTGCATTCACGTTGCCATTTTTGTATTTGTCACCCTCTTGTATCACACCTAAACCCTTAGATTGTAAATTTGCGAGCTTTTCATTTGTGTGTCCGTGTCTTGGAAACAAGCACTATGTACATTTGATTATTTGCTCAAAAACAGGGCCCTCCATTCTTTAAGGTGTTAAGTTTGTTTTTTGCCATGTACTAACCACCTGTACAGCGCTACGGAATATGTTGGCGCGATATAAATAAAGATAATAATAATACAGTAGTACAGTAAATAAATAGTTAATCTGTGTTCACATTTGAATGTCTAAAACAAGTTAAAAAACCTGTTTCCAGTTTAGAATTCTGAGAAAAACAGTTATTACACTACATTCTGGGAAGCTGAGCAGGGACATGCAAATGTGCCCACAAATGCCTCGCTCTTCAATCCATAGCCCGTTTCAAACATGGCTTCCTTTAAGCTTATGCTTGCTGTATTACACAGCGTTTATGCAAAGCCAAGGATACATAGGGGAGGGAGATGAGGGGGAGGGAGATGGGTGAAGGAGACAGAGGGGAGGGAGATGGAGGAAGGAGACACAGGGGAGGAAGATGGGGGACGGAGACACAGGGGAGGAAGATGGGGGAAGGAGACACAGGGGAGGGAGATGGGGAAGGAGGCACAGGGAAGGGAGATGGGGGAGGGAGATACAGGGAAGGGAGAGGTGGGAAGGAGACACAGGGGATGGAGAGGGGGGAAGGAGACACAGGGGAGGGAGATGGGGGAAGGAGACACCGAGGAAGGAGGTGGGGAAGGAGACACAGGGGAGGGAGGTAGAGAAGGAGACACACGGGAGGGAGATGAGGGAAGGAGACACAGGGGATGGAGAGGGGGAAGGAGACACAGGGGAGGGAGAGGGGGGAAGGAGACACAGGGGAGGGAGATGAGGGGAAGGAGATGAAGTGGAGGTAGATGAGAGGAAGGAGACACAGGGGAGGAAGATGGGGAAGGAGACACAGGGGAGAGAGGGGGGAGGATACACAGGGGAAGGATACACAGGGGAGGGATGTTCTTAATGTTTTCTTGCAATGAGTCCAATCAACCAATTTTTAATTTAATGTAATTAATAGTGGTAGTTATGTCTAAACAGCAGTAGTGTACATGAATGTACCTTTTTTTTGGGGGGGGGGGTAAATTAATCTTGTTTTCATTCTCTAAATCTGCAATCATTAACATTGAAAACGTGACCAGCATTCGTAAAAACAACAACTATATATGTGATATGGTGGGCAAAAGAGAGATAGAAGCCCTCCACCATACAGTAGTACAGTAAATAAATAGTTCATCTGTGTTCACATTTGAATGTCTTAAACAAGTAAAAAAACCTGTTTCCAGTTTAGAATTCCGAGAAAAAACGTTATTACACTGCATTCTGGGAAGCTGAGCAGGGACATGCAAATGTGCCCACAAATGCCTCGCTCTTCAATCCATAGCCCATTTCAAACATGGCTTCCTTTAAGCCTATGCCTGCTGTATTACACAGCGTTTATGCAAAGCCAAGGATACATAGGGGAGGGAGATGTGGGGGAGGGAGATGGGTGAAGGAGACACAGGGGAGGGAGATGGGGGAAGGATACACAGGGGAGGAAGATGGGGGAAGGAGACACAGGCGAGGAAGATGGGTAAAGAGACACATGGGAGGTAGATGGGGAAGGAGACATAGGGAAGGGAAATGGTGGAGAGAGATCGGGAAGGAGACACATGGGCGGGAGATGTGGGAGGGAGACGCAGGGGATGGAGAGGGGGGAAGGAGACACAGCGGAGGGAGATGGGGAAGGAGACATAGGGGAGGGAGATGGGGGAAGGAGACACAGAGGAGGGAGGTGGGGAAGGAGACACAGGGGAGGGAGGGGGTAGAAGGAGACACAGGGGAGGGAGGTGGAGAAGGAGACACAGGGGAGGGAGAGGGGGGGAAGGAGACACAGGGGAGTGAGATGAGGGCAGGGGAGGGAGATGGGGGAAGGAGACACAGGGGAGGGAGATGGGGGAAGTAGACACAGGGGAGGGAGATGGGGGAAGTAGACATAGGGGAGGGAGGTGGAGAAGGAGACACAGGGGAGGGAGATGAGGGAAGGAGACACAGGGGAGGGAGAGGGGGAAAGAGACACGGAGAGGGAGAGGGGCGAAGGAGACACAGGGGAGGGAGATGGGGGAAGGAGACACAGGGGAGGAAGATGGGGGAAGGAGACACAGGGGAGGAAGATGGGGGAAAGAGACACATGGGAGGTAGATGGGGAAGGAGACACAGGGAAGGGAAATGGGGGAGAGAGATGGGGAAGGAGACACAGGGGCGGGAGATGTGGGAGGGAGACGCAGGGGATGGAGAGGTGGGAAGGAGACACGGGGGATGGAGAGGGGGGAAGGAGACACAGTGGAGAGAGATGGGGAAGGAGACATAGGGGAGGGAGATGGGGGAAGGAGACACAGAAGAGGGAGGTGGGGAAGGAGACACAGGGGAGGGAGGTGGAGAAGGAGACACATGGGAGGGAGAGGGGGGGAAAGGAGACACAGGGGAGTGAGATGAGGGGGAAGGAGACACAGGGGAGGGAGATGCGGGAAGGAGACATAGGGGAGGGAGGTGGAGAAGGAGACACAGGGGAGGGAGATGAGGGACGGAGACACAGGGGAGGGAGAGGGGAAAAGAGACACGGAGAGGGAGAGGGGGGAAGGAGACACAGGGGGAGGGAGATGTGGGGAAGGAGACACAGGGGAGGTAGATGAGGCGAAGGAGACACAGGGGACGAAGATGGGGAAGGAGGCACAGGGGATCGAGAGGGGGAAGGATACACATGGGAGCGAGAGGGGGAAGGATACACAGGGGAAGGAGAGGGGGGAAGGAGACACAGGGGAGGGAGATGAGGGTGAAGGAGACACAGGGGAGGGAGATGGGGGAAGGAGACATAGGGGAGGGAGGTGGAGAAGGAGACACAGGGGAGGGAGATGAGGGAAGGAGACACAGGGGAGGGAGGGGGGCGAAGAGACAAAGAGAGGGAGAGGGGGGAAGGAGACACAGGGGAGGGAGATGTGGGGAAGGAGACACAGTGGAGGTAGATGGGGAAGGAGACACAGGGAAGGGAAATGGGGGAGGGAGATGGGGGAAGGAGGCACAGGGGCGGGAGATGTGGGAGGGAGACACAGGGGAGGGAGAGGTGGGAAGGAGACACAGGGGATGGAGAGGGGGGAAGGAGACACAGGGGAGGGAGATGGGGGAAGGAGACACAGGGGAGGGAGATGGGGAAGGAGACACAGAGGAGGGAGGTGGGGAAGAAGACACAGGGGAGGGAGGCGGAGAAGGAGACACAGGGGAGGGAGGTGGAGAAGGAGACACAGGGGAAGGAGAGGTGGGAAGGAGACACAGGGGAGGGAGAGGTGGGAAGGAGACACAAGGGAGGGAGAGGGGGAAGGAGACACAGGGGAGGGAGAGGGGGGAAGGAGACACAGGGAAGGGAAATGGTGGAGAGAGATCGGGAAGGAGACACATGGGCGGGAGATGTGGGAGGGAGACGCAGGGGATGGAGAGGGGGGAAGGAGACACAGCGGAGGGAGATGGGGAAGGAGACATAGGGGAGGGAGATGGGGGAAGGAGACACAGAGGAGGGAGGTGGGGAAGGAGACACAGGGGAGGGAGGGGGTAGAAGGAGACACAGGGGAGGGAGGTGGAGAAGGAGACACAGGGGAGGGAGAGGGGGGAAGGAGACACAGGGGAGTGAGATGAGGGCAGGGGAGGGAGATGGGGGAAGGAGACACAGGGGAGGGAGATGGGGGAAGTAGACACAGGGGAGGGAGATGGGGGAAGTAGACATAGGGGAGGGAGGTGGAGAAGGAGACACAGGGGAGGGAGATGAGGGAAGGAGACACAGGGGAGGGAGAGGGGGAAAGAGACACGGAGAGGGAGAGGGGCGAAGGAGACACAGGGGAGGGAGATGGGGGAAGGAGACACAGGGGAGGAAGATGGGGGAAGGAGACACAGGGGAGGAAGATGGGGGAAAGAGACACATGGGAGGTAGATGGGGAAGGAGACACAGGGAAGGGAAATGGGGGAGAGAGATGGGGAAGGAGACACAGGGGCGGGAGATGTGGGAGGGAGACGCAGGGGATGGAGAGGTGGGAAGGAGACACGGGGGATGGAGAGGGGGGGAAGGAGACACAGTGGAGAGAGATGGGGAAGGAGACATAGGGGAGGGAGATGGGGGAAGGAGACACAGAAGAGGGAGGTGGGGAAGGAGACACAGGGGAGGGAGGTGGAGAAGGAGACACATGGGAGGGAGAGGGGGGAAAGGAGACACAGGGGAGTGAGATGAGGGGGAAGGAGACACAGGGGAGGGAGATGCGGGAAGGAGACATAGGGGAGGGAGGTGGAGAAGGAGACACAGGGGAGGGAGATGAGGGACGGAGACACAGGGGAGGGAGAGGGGAAAAGAGACACGGAGAGGGAGAGGGGGGAAGAAGACACAGGGGAGGGAGATGTGGGGAAGGAGACACAGGGGAGGTAGATGAGGCGAAGGAGACACAGGGGACGAAGATGGGGAAGGAGGCACAGGGGATCGAGAGGGGGAAGGATACACATGGGAGCGAGAGGGGGAAGGATACACAGGGGAAGGAGAGGGGGGAAGGAGACACAGGGGAGGGAGATGAGGGTGAAGGAGACACAGGGGAGGGAGATGGGGGAAGGAGACATAGGGGAGGGAGGTGGAGAAGGAGACACAGGGGAGGGAGATGAGGGAAGGAGACACAGGGGAGGGAGGGGGGCGAAGAGACAAAGAGAGGGAGAGGGGGGGAAGGAGACACAGGGGAGGGAGATGTGGGGAAGGAGACACAGTGGAGGTAGATGGGGAAGGAGACACAGGGAAGGGAAATGGGGGAGGGAGATGGGGGAAGGAGGCACAGGGGCGGGAGATGTGGGAGGGAGACACAGGGGAGGGAGAGGTGGGAAGGAGACACAGGGGATGGAGAGGGGGGAAGGAGACACAGGGGAGGGAGATGGGGGGAAGGAGACACAGGGGAGGGAGATGGGGAAGGAGACACAGAGGAGGGAGGTGGGGAAGAAGACACAGGGGAGGGAGGCGGAGAAGGAGACACAGGGGAGGGAGGTGGAGAAGGAGACACAGGGGAAGGAGAGGTGGGAAGGAGACACAGGGGAGGGAGAGGTGGGAAGGAGACACAAGGGAGGGAGAGGGGGAAGGAGACACAGGGGAGGGAGAGGGGGGAAGGAGACACAGGGGAGGGAGATGAGGGGAAGGAGACAGAGGGGAGGGAGATGAGGGGGAAGGAGACACAGGGGGGAGATGGGGGGAAGGAGACACATGGGAAGGAGTGGGGGAAAAAGAGACACATGGGAGGGAGATGGGGAGGGAGATAGGGAAGGAGACACAGGGGCAGATGATGGGGGATGGAAACACAGGGGAGGGAGATGGGGGAAGGAGACACAGGGGAGGGAGAGGGGGGAGGAGACACAGGGGAGGGAGATGAGGGGGAGGGAGATGGGTGAAGGAGACACAGGGGAGGGAGATGGGGGAAGGAGATACAGGGGAGGGAGAAGGGGGAAAGGAGACACAGGGGAGGGAGATGAGGGAGAAGGAGACACAGGGGAGGGAGATGGGGAAGGAGACATAGGGGAGGGAGGTGGAGAAGGAGACACAGGGGAGGGAGATGAGGGAAGGAGACACATGGGAGGGAGAGGGGGAAAGAGACACAGAGAGGGAGACACAGAGGAGGGAGATTTGGGGAAGGAGACACAGGGGAGGGAGATGAGGGGAAGGAGACACAGGGGAGGAAAATGGGGAAGGAGGCACAGGGGAGGGAGAGGGGGAAGGATACACAGGGGAGGGAGAGGGGGAAGGAGACACAGGGGAGGGAGAGGGGGGACAAAGAGCCAGGGGAGGGAGATGAGGGGGAAGGAGACACAGGAGGGGCAATGGAAGAAGGAGACATAGGGGAGGGAGAGGGGGACAAAGAGACACAGGGGAGGGAGATAGGGGATGGAGACACAGGGGAGGGATATGACGGGGAGGGAGATAGGGAAGGATAGACAGGGGAGGGAGATGGGGAAAGGAGACACAGTGGAAGGAGATGGGGAAGGAGACACAGGGGAGGGAGATGGGGGGAAGGGGACACTGAGGAGGGAGCTGAGGTAAGGAGACACAGGGGAGGGAGAGGGGGAAGGAGACACAAGGAGGGAGAGACACAAGCGGAGGGAGATGAGGGGAAGGAGACACGGGAGGTAGATGAGGGGAAGGTGACACAGGGGAGGGAGATAGGGAAGGATACACAGGGGAGGGAGAGGGGGGAAGGAGACACAGGGGAGGGAGAGGAGGGGGAAGGAGACACAGGGGAGGGAGATGGGGAAGGAGACACAGGGGAGGCAGATATGGGTAAAGAGACACAGTGGAGGGAGATGGTGGAGTAGACACAGGGAGGGAGAGGGGGAAGAGACACAGGGGAGGGAGAGGGGGGAAAGAGACACAGGGGAGGGAGAGGGCTGGAAGAGATAAAGGGGAGGGAGAGAGGGACAGACATTGGAAGGGAGGGGGGGAAGAGACACAGGGGTGGATAGAGGATCGCAGTAAGTGCCAAAGGCACTCATGCAAGGCTCGCCATGAGCCCCAAAGGGGCTCATCGCGAGGGCCTGCATGAGTAACAAAGTTACGGACTTGTGCATGCAGCAGCGTGCAATGAGCGGCAAAGCCACTCATTGCTGGCCTGCGATGAACGACAAAGGCGCTCATCGCAAGGACAGTAAAGTAGAAGGGCAGAGAGGCTCGCAATGAGCGCCGGAGTAGAAGTGGAGAAGAAGCCAGCAAGTGAGAGGGGGGAGAGCCTCGCAATGTGTAGCAACAGCATTGCCAGGCTTCAAATTTTATTGTCGTAATATTTGAAGGGCAAGTCGCTAGTATATATAATAGTAAATAAATAGTACATTTGTGTTCACATTTGAATGTCTAAAACGAGAAAAAAAACATTTCATGCCCAGGATTCCAAGAAATACAGTTACTACACTGCATTCTGGGAAACTTAGCAGGGACATGCAAATGTGCCCACAAAAGCTACGTTCTTGCAATCCATAACCATATCATATGAAACATGGCTTCCCTTAAGCATATGCCCGTACACCCACATTCAGCCATTTCAAGGTTACCGCCTATCATCAATGAGGGTCCGCCGTGCTGAGCACCTTTGGCGCTCATTGCGAGCCTCTCCCACCGTATACTTATGTTGTTTGCCACACAATGCGAGGCTCTGCCCTCTCTGAGCGGTGAAACCTCCTTCGAGCGCAGCTGAAGAGCGCGCCGTCATCAGAGCGCACCGTCATCAGAGCGCGCCGTCATCAGAGCGCAGAGAACTGCCCTCTGATGACGCTCCGCATTCCAGCCTGGTGCTGTGTGATCTGCCCCTGTCCTGTGCCCCCATTAAACAAGACACCTCCAAAGGTTATGCTGCTGAGTCGCGTATGCCCAGTCATCTCTTCTCTTTCCTTTGGCGGTGCCCAGTCATCTTTTCTCTATCCTTTGGATGTGTCTTGTTTAATAGAGGGCACCGGACAGCGGCAAGTCACACAGCACCAGCCTGGAGTGCAGAGCGTCATCAGAGCTTGCCCGTCACAAATGAGCTATTCGGCTGCGCAGGAAGCTCGGGGGGGCCCCTCTGAGCACCTTCAACACCCATTGCAAGCCTCTCCCCCCGTGTAGTTTAGGGGCTTTGCAATGAGTGTTACTGACTTTGGTTAAGTGTTACTGCCTTGAGTTAAGTGTTACTGCCTTGGATTAAGTGTTACTAGCTTGCATTAAGTTTTACTGGCTTCAAGCTCTTTTTTACTGCCTTCGGCCTCATTTTCATCCTGTTACGTTTATTCGTCCGTCTTTTTTTTCTGGCTTAGGCGATTTTCAGTAGTGTAAAAATGCCAAATATAGCTCAAATTAACTTCACTCACAGGCACCCTGGCTCTCCCCCTGTGCTTAGTGTGAGTGTGTAAGTTAATTTGAGGCATATTTGTTTTTTTGTTGTTCGTTTGAGTTTCATGGTTTGGCCGTTTAATTCATAATTTTTGCGAGGTCCAGAATTTTTGTGATGTCCTACGTGGCTCACGATTACCTTTGGCGCTCAATGCAGCATAAGCGTAAGTCCTACAGGCCTCGCAATGTCCTTCAGCGCTCATTGCAGCTAAGTCCCGTGGGCCTCCGCCCCCCCCCCCCCCCCAACTGCATCCCTCGCTTCGCGAGTCCCGCAACGGTCAACAGGATGACAACTCACAGTACAACAACTATATTAGTGATATATATATGCATTTGGGCCCTCAGTGAGATGTGGTGGGTACACATCACACACACTTATTTATTTATATATATAACTATATAATAAACATGTAAGGCAGCACCCCTCACCTAATGTCTGAACTCCTGTCTGAAGCTTTGAGCAGTATTCAGTGACAAGCACATAAGTGAGATCGCGATTGTGTGCTCTCACATTTTTGCCCAATCCATTCTGAGGGTTGGAGGGGGAGTTTAAGCAGCTGAGGGGTCCCAGGGGGACCCTGGTGGGTTAACCAGGGTGGGGTGGGTCCACTACACTGCTTAGATAGCACCCCCACTCCCCTATTGTTTTGCACCGGCTGCACAGATGGTAGTTCTGCCCTGATTACTTATCTATATTTATAAAGTAGCAGAATACAAATTTATAGAAGAGGTAAAATAATTACTAAACTTTGTTCCACATTACTTTTCTAAGCAACATTTTAGCAATGTCGCTATGGGGGTGTTCTGGTGGTGTGCTGCATGTAAACAACTTGGAGAGATCAAGTTCATAGTACTCACTAAGCACCTGTCAATATCAGGGGTGGCGGGTGCATAGGGGCAAATGGGCAACCGCCCTCCCAGATTGAATGCACTGACTTTTTCCACCATCACTAACTTAATTGTTTAATTTAAATATTATAACATTAAACATTTATTATATCATGTTCAATCTTTAATTTTTTTATCTGCTGCTGTCACTTTAAATGATGAATCCTTTGGCAAGCAGTTAAACACACTGACTTATCCCCTTATCACATCTCCCTCTGTTGGTGACTTGCTTTGTACTATAGATCAGGACGCAATGCTTCCTGTGCTCAATCTGAAGCAATGAGCCTGTCTGTCACACACAGCATCAGCCAATCAGAATGACTTGGAGGGAGCTGAAGCTATGGGACCTTTCAGGGATCACCCAATCAGAATGACTTGGAGTGAGCTGAAGCTGTGGTACTTTTCAGGGATCACCTAATCAGAATGACTGGGAGGGAGCTGAAGCTGTGGGGCCTTTCAGGGATCACCTAATCAGAATGACTGGAAGGGAGCCGAAGCTGTGGGAATTTTCAGGGATCACCCAATCAGAATGACTGTGAGGAGTTGAAGCTGTGGAGACCCTTTGGGGCAAACCCCAGCTAATCACTGCCCCAGCCAACTAGGACTGCTAAATTGCAGTATGCAGTGCATACTGGGAGATGTAGTTCAGTGATAGCTGCCATTCTGATAGAGCTGTTCAGGGCCAGGTGAGTAGTCTCAGTCTGCCTGTTATTCTCTCTCTCTGTTTCTTGTTCTCTGTGACTCTCTTATTCTCTCTGTGTGACTTGTACACTATTTCACTCATATTGTCTCTCTCTTCCCCAGGCACCATTCCCTCTTATATTGTCTCTCTCTTCCCCCAGGCATCATGCATGTAGATAGATAGATAAAGGCAACCTCATAATGAAGACTCGTAGTTATGTCATGACAGTTTGCTTTTAATTTGATACTGAAAAAATGGTTTCTATTTAGTGCAAGAAACATATGTGAGTATATAGTTGATATACAACTTTTTTTTTTGCAAATGTAAATTTATTGTAGCAGTCTGTGTGCTGAAGGACAATTCCCCCCCCCCCCCCCCCCCCACACACACACGTTTATCAACTCCTGACTCAGGGTCTCATTTGATTGCGATTTGGCCAATTGAATAGGGCTCTATATAAGCACAGAGCATATATTTTTACAGAAGTTTTTAGTTAGTGAACCTCTCTGCAAAAGCAAGGTCTTCACTAACTAAAAACTTCTGTAAAAAAGATATGCTCTGTGCTTATATAGAGCCCTATTCAATTGGCCAAATCGCAATTGAATGAGGCTCTCAGTGTGCTGCTAACAATCTGTTTTGATTTTCCTGTAGCATACAATGTACATTTGGACTGTTGCTGACCTAAGGTGTAAGTGTCAGCAATGTGGCAAGTGTGCAGTATAAATAGGCTGCGTGCACCAGGCTGTGTGTGATGTTTATTTATTTATTTTAATTTTATTTGTGTATTGGTTGTTTTTGGATGTGCGCGGTGGATGTGCACGGTTCGGCTGTTAACTGCGTATTTTTTCGACCTCTGATTTTTTTTTTTTCGCGGCTCGTATTTGTTGTTTTCTAAGTCCTGCTTTCCAGTCTTATGTGCCTGGCGCTGATTTAAATGGTTAGGGCTCGTGTAACATACAGTGTACATTTGCACTGTTGCTGACCTGAGGTGTAAGTGTCAACAATGTGTGAAGTGTGCAGTGTAAATAGGCTGCATGCGCGAGGCCAAACCGTTTGTTTAGCTGTGTCATTGGGCATTTTGTAATGGTAATGTTATTAGTTGTAAGTTAGTGTTGTAAAATGGCGACAATTGTCTATGAGTTACGCGGGTGTGGAGCATTTTCCGCTGTCCCTAATAGTGTCTTTTATACCTCGTACATGCCTTTGTAAAAGTCTTATGTGCTTGGCAGTGTTTTGCGTGTTTAGGGGTCGCTTAGCCTCGTTTTAGTTTTTTTCGGCCGCCATTTTTTTTCTCGCTTAGGCAATTTTCGTTTGTGCAAACTCTGCAAATTGTGGTTAAATTGTCGTGCAACCTTACTACCAGACATCATGCCTGTCCCCCTGTGCTGTGAGTGGTGTTTGTTTTTTATTTTTGTTAATTTTGGTGGTTACATAATTACATAGTTACATAGTTACATACAGCCTCATTCAATTCCGAGTTGCCCAATTGAATAGGGCTCTATATGAACACATACAAAAAAAATTCACAGAACTTTTTAGTTACTGAACTTCTATCCAAAACCAAGTTTTTCAATAACTAAAAAATGATGTCAAAAAAAATATGTTATGTGCTTATATAGAGCCCTATTCAATTGCCAAAATTCAAATTGAATGAGGACCATAGTATTTAAGGTTGAAAAAAGACCTTCAGTCCATCAAGTTCAACCTTTCAAGATCTCCTCCGATCTGCAATATGCAGATTAACTATTAATTAATTAGTTGTATTAAAAAAAAAGATCCCTCCTGATCCCAGACACCGGCGACCGGACTTCTCCCTGGATCAATACTGCCTCTCTAATTATCCATGATAACCCTAAATTCCCTTTTTAATTAGAAATAAATCCAGTCCCCTTTTAAAGCTATTTATCGAATCCGCTGTCACCACTTCCTCTGGTAGAGAATTCCACAGATTAAACACCCTTACTGTGAAGAACCCTTTTCTTTCTTTAAGGTGGAATCTTTTTACTTCTAACCTGAAGGCATGTCCTCTTGTCAGTTGAAAACCTCTTGGCACAAAAAGCTCCCTTGACAAATCTTTATACTGAAACTGGATGTATTTATATAAGGTAATCATATCTCCTCTTAGATGCCTTTTTTCTAGAGAAAATAAGTTTAATTTGGTTAGTCTTTCTTCATAACTTAGCTCCTCCATTCCCCTTATTAGTTTTGTTGCCCTCCTCTGTACCTTTTCCAGCTCTAAAATGTCCTTTTTATGAAGTGGTGCCCAAATTTGTACTCCATATTCCAAATGGGGGGGGGGGGGTGTACTAGAGATTTGGATAGTGGCAGAATTATATTTGCTTCCCTGGCTTCTATACCCTTCTTAATACATGCTAATATTTTATTTGCCTTTGCAGCTGCTGCTTGGCTTTGAGCACTGTTACCTAGGTGGTTGTCCACAAGCACTCCCAAATACCTTTCAATATCTGATACACCTGTATTTGCTCCATTAAGATTATAAATTGCATGGCTATTTTTCCTTCCCAAATGCATAACTTTACATTTTTTAGTATTAAATCTCATCTGCCATTTAGATGCCCATTCCTCAATTTTATGTAAATCCCTTTGGAGGAAAAGCATATCACTATTTAATTACCTTGCACAACTTCATGTCTTCAGCGAAAATGGAGACACCACACTCCAATCCTACCTCTAAGTCATTAATAAATATGTTAAAAAGGAGAGGACCTAATACTGAACCCTGAGGAACCCCACTTACCACATTAGTCCAATCGGAGTATGTTCCATTTACAACAACACTTTGCTTCCTGTCTTTTAGCCAGCTCTCAATCCATGAGCAGATAACTACTGCAACTCCTGTATCTCTTAGTTTGCACAATAGTCTCCCATGTGGCACTGTATCAAAAGCCTTTGCAAAATCCAAAAAGACTACATCCACTGAGTTGCCTTGATCCAGGTTCCTACTAACCTCCTCATAGAAACTAATTAGATTTGTTTGACAGGACCTATCCCTCATAAATCCATGTTGACTCCTACTTATAATCCTGTTCAAATAGACATATTCTTGTATATTATCCCTTATTAACCCTTCTAAAAGCTTCCCCACTACAGAAGTGAGGCTCACTGGTCTATAATTCCCCAGATTTGCTCTTGCTTCCTTTTTAAATATAGGTATCACATCAGCTTTTCTCCAATCATCTGGTAGAGACCCTGTGTTGAGTGAATCTTAAAAAAATAAATATAATGGTTTGGCTATTACAGAACTCAGTTCCCTTAGTACCCTTGGATGTATTCCATCAGGACCCGGGGCTTTATTAACATTTATTTTTTCCAACCTCTTTTGGATTACTTCCTGTGTTAACCAATTATTTGGCAAAGGTAGTGTAGCACCATTATGTTGCCGTGTCCCAACCACTGGTACCTCCCTTGTGTATACCGAAGAAAATAACCTATTTAGCTAAACTGCCTTTTCTTGGTCACTAATTATCACGGCCTGTGTCACATTGTAATGTTCCTATAGCTTCCTTCCTCGCTTTCTTCCCATTAATATACTTAAAAGATATTTTAGGGTTAGTCTAACTCTCTTTTGCAATTCATTTTTCATTTTCTATTTTAGCCAGTCTAATCGCCCTTTTGCAAGCCTTGTTGATTTCCTTGTAGTCCTGTAAGGCAGTCTCTGTCCCCTCTTGTTTGTATAATTTAAATGCCTGTTTTTTACTCCGTATCTTGATCTTTAAATCATTGTTAAGCCACATTGGATGGGATTTACTCCTTTTACTTTTTTTCCCACACGGTATATGCCGATGTGTATGTATATTTAGTAAGGATTTAAATGTTGTCCATTTATGTTCAGTATTTTTACCTGCCAGTTCTCTCTCCCAGTCTATACTTTGTATTGCTCCCCTTAGACCGTTAAAATCTGCCCTTTTAAAATTAAGAGTTTTCATTGGCCCCTTAAAATTTTGTTTTTTTAATTCAATCTCAAACAAGACTGTGTTGTGATCACTGTTTCCCACAGGTTGCCCTATTCCAACATTTGATACTATATCAATATTATTTGTGATGAGTAAATCTAAGATAGCTTCATTTCTAGTAGGCTCTTGTACAACCTGGGCCAGATAATGATCCCTGGGTGTACTTAAGAACCTGCTCCCCTTAGATGAACTGCTGGTCTCATTTATCCAGTTTATTTCAAGGTAATTAAAATCTCCCATTATTAGAACCTTACCATGCTTAGCTGCATTTTCAATCTGCAACAATAATTGTATTTCCTCACTTTCAGCTATATTTGGGAGTTTATAGCATACTCCTACTAATATTCTTTTGGAATTTGCTGCTTCGCTATTTAACTCTACCCACAAACATTCAGCTTTATCACTAGGTCCACCATAAATATCTTCTCTGACTCTAGGCTTAAATTCAGGCTTAACATACAGACAAATCCCTCCTCCTCGTTTACCATTGCCTCTATCTTTCCTAAATAGGTTATAGCCATCCAGATTAACAGTCCAGTCATGAAATTCATCCCACCACATTTCAGTAATGCCTATTAAATCCCATTTTTCATTAATTGCTAATAATTCTAACTCTCCCATTTTTCCTGGCAAGCTCCTGGCATTAGCAAGCATACACCTTATGTTATGAGTCTGTAGTTCTGAAGTGCCTGCCACTGTACTTGAATTACTTAGTACTACCTCCCTATTAACTATACTACCCCTCCCCCATCTCCTCCCCTATGAGTTGTTAATTCATCCCTAATACCCTCTACACTTTTTACCGCATTACTTATATCTAGTCCCTCCCCCCCACCTACTAGTTTAAAAACTCCTCCAGCCATTCTACCATCCTATCCCCTAGTACAAAAGCTCCCTCATCATTAAAATGCAATCCATCCCTACTGTAGAGATTGTACCGAAGTGAGAAGTCAGCCCAGTGCTCTAAAAACCCAAACCCCTCCTTAGTGCACCACATCTTTAGCCATGCATTAACCTCCCTAAGCTCCTTCTGCCTCCCTGGGATAGCACGTGGCACTGGTAGTATCTCAGAAAATACTACCTTGGAGGTCCTTGCCTTCAGCTTATTACCTAGTTCTCTAAAATCATTCTTTAGGACACTCCATCTTCCACTAACTTTGTCATTGGTACCAATATGTACCAAGACCGCCGGTTCATTTCAAGCCCCTCCCAATAATTTGTCTACCCGATCCACAACATGACGAACCCGAGCACCCGGGAGACAGCAAACTGTTCGATTGCTGGGATCTGGGTGACAAATCACCCTGTCTACCTTCCTAATAATAGAGCCCCCTACACCCAAAACCTGTCTGTTGCTCTGCCTATTCTGCCCTCCCTCTCCCGGCTGTTAGAGGGAACAGCTCCATCTGGCATTGCCATTCCTGAATGGACATCCCCAACAGTTTCACTCAATCTGGCAAATCTGTTGGTGTTTGCCATCTCAGAACTGGCCTGCCTCCTCCTGTTCCCCCTACTTCCTCTTCAAACGGTAACTCAGCTACCTCCCTGGACATCCTCACTAGCCCAAGCTCCACCCTCCATGCTAGGCCCAGCTAAACTGTGCTCAGTGAGCACCAACCCCCTTTCCAGTGGAGCAATATCACTAAGTGCTGCAATTCTCCGCTCCAGATCTCAAATTTGGGCTTCCAGAGAGGCAACATGCTCACACCCTGGATCATCTCTTCCAGTATTACATACATATAACAGGATGTACACTGAGTGAGGTTGCCACTGGACTGACTCATAATTATTATTATTGTCTACAACATTTCAGTGGGAAAAATAAAGAATATAAAATTATATTTGTTTTCCTCCTTTGCACTATAAATCTGCCCTCCCTTTTCTTTGAAGTCCCTACCCCTATTTAAACTCCTACACTTTCACTAGAACTGCACCTGATACCGAAAATGTTTGCAAGCTCACAAGTTTGCCCCTTCTTCTGTTTATACTAACTTCAGCCTTCTCACCTGGGCACAATTAGTGCACTCTGCAATTCATCAGTCTTTACCTCTAAAGGAAAATCCACTTGTAAACAGGCCCCAAAACAGCTCACAAACCGTTTATACTAGTTAACCAGTCAAGCCACACCCCTCTCACCTGGGCACAATTAGTGCACTCTGCAATTTATCAGTCTTTACCTGTAAAGGAAAATCCACTTGTAAACAGGCCCCAAAACAGCTCACAAACCTTTTATATTAGTTTAGCAGTCAAGCCGCACCCCTCTCACCTGGGCACATTTAGTGCACTCTGCAATTTATCAGTCTTTACCTTTTGTGTGTGCGTGGTTCGGCTGTTAACTTCGTATTTTTTTGACCCCATATTTTATTTTATTTTTTTCTAAGTGCTGCGGGTCGTATTTTTTTTTTGTTAAGTGCCGCTTTCCTTTTTGCAAGTGTCACGAGCCCCCATTTTTCCACGCATTTTTTTTCAAACTGCTACGGGTCTCGCATTGTAAATGGTGTAATTGAGATTTAGTTCGGCTGGTCGTAGGGATGAGCGTCTATGGTGCTCATCTCCACCAGAGCAGTGAGCGTCTTCGGCGCTCACTGCCTAAGTCGTGCAGGGTCGTAGGAATGAGCGCCTATGGCGCTTATCTTCACCAGCGCAAGGAGTGCCTTTGGCGCTCCTTGCCAGCAACTGCGGCCCTCGCTTTGCTACGCAAGCCCGCAAGCGTTAGCAACAACCTGTATTGCTCACAACTAAATATGTGATGCCGTATTTTCAGAGGTTGTTACATGTTATTTATTATGGGGTTATTATTAAGGTCTGTTCTATTTACTCTTGGCTTATATGAATCTCTTTGTAGGAATTCACAGTGCAAGAGTTCATGGTCAATATTTCAGGTTACATCAGTAAATCACATATATAGTTGTCAGCAGCTGGGCTTGCCAAAATCCATTGGTAACGCAATGGGAAACTGCGGGCTCATCGGTACGACCCTGCAGCACTTTACCTTCATACCTACGACACATCAACAGAAAACTCAAACACTTAGAAATGGAAACTGCAACTTACATTAAAAAAAAATACGAGCTGCAAAAAATACGAACTTAACGGCCGAACTGCGCACACCAAAAAACACGAAAACCACACTAAATACAAACATAAATTTAAAAAAATACATCACACACAGCAAGGGGGGACACCCAGGACGTCTGGAAGGGGTGTTACACGTCAATTTAAGTCCAACTTCCTGAGTTTAGCCACTCGAAAATCCCCTAAACAAGAGAAAATATGGCAGCAGAAAAAACGAAAACGAGGTTACACGACCCCTAAACACGCGAAACCCCGCCACACACATACGACTTTTACACAGGACCATACAAGATATAAAATACACTAATGCGAAGGACGCAAAATTATCCAGACACATACACAATTGCCGCCATTTTCCACCAGTAACTTGCACATACTAACATTCACATTACAAAATGCAGAACTACACAGCTACACAAACGGTTTCACCTCGCGCACGCAGCCTATTTACACTACACACTTCACACATTGCTGACACTTACACCTCAGATCACCAACAATGGAAATCTACATTGTTTGCTGCAGGAACATCAAAACAGATTGTTAGCTCTTCAGCATATTAGTTGCTGCATATATTTATTACAAATAGGTAAAGTATATTAATTTATGATTTAATTAATTAATTAATTATCATTACAAAATACATATACAGAAAACTTTAAAAAACACCACACCACACGATCGCAATAAACGCCAAAGGCATTCACTGCACGCCTCACAAGGATCACCGAGGGTGCTCACAGGAGCAAATTTTTGATGGGCAATTCGCTAGTTATAAATGTTTACTATCTCTGTTACTACTTATGTTCTCGTTATGTCACTGTGCACATCGCATTGAAAAAGGTTTTAGTTATCCCGAAAACCTTTGGCAGACAATCGAATCAGTATGAACCTTCACAAATAAATCTTCCCTTCAGCCCATTAAGGACATCACCCTCGTCCCATTTATTTGCATGACGCTTTCACGATTAGCTTGGCACAAATGTCTTAGCTAGTCACTTATCTTCACCATTCTTTTACTCTTGGCTTATATATGTTCTATTTAATTTACTTTTATACTATGTCCTCTCATCGTAGCCCCGCACACTTACTCAAGGGAATAGTTCTGTTACGATTAGGTTTAAAGACTCGAGGTTGCAACGTAAATTTAGCTACATAATTCATGTTAATTTGTCATTTACAGGGATGTAATATGTTCAGTTTTCACAAACGTCGTTAAGAACTGGATGTCCACTTGCATTCAGTAGTGGATTTGGCTTACAGATATGGTGTTTACGCCTTTTATGACTATCATAGATCATTTGCTACTAAGGCAGCAGCCACTTGGCACCAATTCCACTACTGAGTGAATTGGTCACTACTAGATCATGATTTTGATACACCATTGATTTCAAATAATTTGTATCTATGCTGCTGCTCTGAATTATGTCACTTGTTTTTTTTAATCCAGCATCCTTTTGCTTTATTGATATACAAAGCAATTTTGATTCAAATTGAGCACAAAACTACTGCATGAGTTTCCTTGTTTGGAGAGTTTAAGACGCCATACCTTTCTCCGCTCTCTTGTATATTACGCACTTTTAGCCATATTTGGGGTATTTGTAGAGTTTAATACGCCATACTTTTCTACTCTGTCTGATACATTAGGCAGGGACTTATGGCCATATTTGGGGTATCATCCTTGTCGCTAGGTTTGAACCTTCCAGATAGGAGGAATTCCTCGAGGATCACAGAGTTTTGCCTTTTCTAATCTATTGTGACTGGTCAGCAATCACAGTTTTCCTGTCCTATTATATAACTCTCCATGTTAACGAAATTCAGCTTATCATATATCACTTAATTTTTCATAAAGGAGCTTATTTTCTAAATTTGGTGTATGTAGTGCGCAGATAAAAGATTTTAAATTTTTTCAATATTGTTTTCAGAAATATGACCTTTAGGTTACCACCTATACTCTGCTTTCAAAGTCAGTGTAATACAAAGTGTAACAGTGACAGACTGCAGCCTTATTACTTTTGCAGATTCTTATGGGAGGGCTTCAAGGGCTTAACTAAAATCACAATATCTAAGTCCATTCTTGATCTATTTTAAAAATATAAATATTTTCCACATGATTTCCATTCTCTTACTGATTGTGCAGAGTACATATGGTGACTTAACCTTCCGTCTCATTATTTGGTGGGAATTTTCCTTGGTGAGTTTTGATCTCTTTCCAGCGGGCGGTGGGAATTTTCCCTGACCAGTTCTTTTGTTGTGGGATGATCTCTTTCGAGCAGGGCATCATTCATCAGATAGACAAACTTTTCAATCATTTTAGTGGGACCGACACACTGCAAATCACTTTGCCAGGTAACCGACACTCTGCAGCTCCCTTTATCAGTCAACCATGATCTTCAGATGTTCCTGTGAAATGAATGAGAAGACCTGCACTCTGGGCTTTTATAGGCAGCTTCCACTGTTATGTAATCACACTATGACCTCATTACTGCACCTCACAATAGAAGTGACCAAAGTGCTGGCCAGCAGTGTAATGGCTGACCCTTTGGCTTGTCAACACTTTGTTTATACCACTGAATATAATAACACAACTACCTGGATATTTGCTGTTTTAATGGTTAACAGTGTAATAGCATTGTGTAGACAAAATATTCAGTTACAAAACATAAAAACTTTTCATGTAATAAACCAAAACACTGGATCCATATAAATCAAGGATAAGAGATAAGACTGGAATCACTATATTACCTGAAGATGACTAACCCCACTGAATGTGGACAGTACTGAGAGAGCAGGTGGATGCTGTGTGGGGATAGGTGCTGAGAATGGATTGGGTGCTGTGTGTGGATTGGGTGCTGTGTGTGGATGGGTGCTGAGAGAGGTTGGGTGCTGTGTGGGGATGGGTGCTGAGAGAGGTTTGGTGCTGTGTGGGGATGGTTGCTGAAAGAGGATGGGTGCCGAGAAGGAATCAGTGCTATGTAAGGATGGATGCTAAAAGGGGTGGGTGCTGTGTGGGGGTTGTAGGGATGGATACTAAGAGGGATGGCTGCTGTGTGGGGGTGGATGTTAAGAGGGACTAGCTGTTATGTGGAAATAGTAAATATATGTGTGTGTGTGTGTATAAATGTATGTGCGTGTGTATATATATATATATAGGGGGAGGGGAGTTTGTTTGAAAGACTGAGTCTAAATGGATTTTGAAGAAAAATAATTTATAAGCATTTAAAAATTATTATTTTTTTGCAAAGAAAACATATGTTACCCCAGAAGTTTCCAGCCACTAGGGAGCAAATAGTTGGCATAATTTTGACCCTAAAGATTAGCCACTATTCGTTAGATTAAACTATCTCCCCCATTTACTCTATAGTAGGGAGCACTGATAATTAAAAATAAATTTGATATTTAATACTGTTTTTTACATTGACTATAAATTTTGTTTTTCTTAATTATTATTTGATTTTAATTATTAATGCCTGATTTAAAACATCTACCTCCTGTTAAGGCGTCACAGAGACCTTTTTAATCTTCAAGGATGAAATATGTCAATTCTGGATCTATTTTAAAAATATTAATATTTTCCACATGGTTTTCCTCCCTCCTGACTGTGCAGAATACATTTGGTGACTTACCTTTCTCACTAGACCAGGAAAGTTTTCCTGGTTAGTTCTTTTGTTGCTGGACCATCACACTCCATCAGATGGATGAACTTCAGATCATTTTAGTGGAATCAACACACTGCAGCTCTCTTTGTCAGTCAACCATGATCTTCAAATGTCCCAGTGAAATGAATGAGAAGAGCTTTCATCTGGGTTTTTATAGGCAGCTTCCACTGTTATGTAATCACACTATGACCTCATTCCTGTACCTCACAATAGAAGTGACCAAAGTGCTGGCCAGCAATGTTATGGCTGACCCTTTGGCTTGTCAACATTTTGGTTATACCACTGAATATAATAATACAACTACCTGCTGTTTTAACGTTAACAGTGCAGTATCATTATGTAGACAAAATATTCAGTCACGATTTCTAAACCCAACCAAATATATGAAACTATTAGCATATAAAGGTCTATGTATTTCTTGTTCTAAAAAAATCAAGTAGATGCACTTATACAGTGCATTGCAAAAGTATTCACCCCCCTTGACTTTTTACCTATTTTGTTACATTACAGCCTTAAGTTCAAGGTTTCGTTAATCTGAATTTTACGTGATGGATCAGAACACAATAATCTAAGTTGGTGAAGTAAAATAAGAAAAATATATACAGAAAACTATTTTTTTAGAAATAGAAAATAGAAAATTGGCATGTGCGTATGTATTCACCCCCTTTGTTATGAAGCCCATAAAAAGCTTTGGTGCAACCAATTACCTTCAGAAGTCACATAATTATGGAAATGATGTCCACTTGTGTCTAATCTAAGTGTCACATGATCTTTCATTACATATACACACCTTTTTTTAAAGGCCCCAGAGGCTGCAACACCTAAGAGGCACCACAAGAGGCACCACTAACCAAACACTGCCATGAAGACCAAGGAACTCTCCAAACAAGTAAGGGACAATGCTGTTGATAAGTGCAAGTCAGGATTAGGTTATAAAAAAATATTCAAATCTTTGATGATCCCCAGGAGCACCATCAAATCTATCATAACCAAATAGAAAGAACATGGCACAACAGCAAACCTGCCAAGAGTCGGCCGCCCACCAAAACTCATGGACCGGGCAAGGAGGGAATTAATCAGAGAGGCAGCACAGAGACCTAAGGTAACCCAGGAGGAGCGGCAGAGTTCCACAGCAGAGACTGGAGTATCTGTACATAGGACGACAATAAGCTGTATACTGCATAGAGTCAGGCTTTATGGCAGAGTGGCCAGATGAAAGCCATTACTTGACCAAAAAACAAAATGGCACGTTTTGAGTTTGCAAAAAGGCATGTGGGAGACTCCCAAAATGTATAGAAAAAGGTGCTCTGGTCTGATGAGACTAAAATTTTACTTTTCGGCCATCAAAGAAAACGCTATGTCTGGCGCAAACCCAACACATCACATCACCCAAGGAACACCATCCCCACAGTGAAACATGGTGGTGGCAGCATCATGCTGTGGGGATGTTTTTCAGCAGCCGGGACTGGGAAACTGGTCAGAGTTGAGGGAAAGATGGATGGGGCTAAATACAGGGATATTCTTGAGCAAAACCTGTACCACTCTGTGCGTGATTTGAGGCTAGGACGGAGGTTCGCCTTCCAGCAGGACAATGACCCCAAACACATTGCTAAAGCAACACTTGAGTGGATTAAGGGGAAACATGTAAATGTGTTGGCATGGCCTAGTCAAAGCCCAGACCTCAATCCAATAGAAAATCTGTGGTCAGACTTAAAGATTGCTGTTCACAAGCGCAAACCATCCAACTTGAAGGAGCTGGAGCAGTTTTGCAAGAAGGAATGGGCAAAAATCCTAGTGGTAAGATGTGGCAAGCTCATAGAGCCTTTTCAAAGCGACTTGGAGCTGTGATTGCCGCAAAAGGTGGTTCTACAAAGTATTGACTTTAGGGGGGTGAATAGTTTATGCACATTGACCTTTTCTGTTATTTTCTTCTAATTGTTATTTGCTTCACAATAAAAAATAAAACATCTTCAAAGTTGTGGGCGTGTTCTGTAAATGAAATGATGAAAATTCTCAAACAATCCATGTTAATTCCAGGTTGTGAGGCAACAAAAAACAAAAAATGCAAACAGCGGTGAATACTTTTGCAAGGCACTGTATAAGCAAAAAAAAGTAAATAGCATTAAAAAGCATTTTGAGCTTTTATTCTGAATATGACAATTCAACATATAGTTTATGATTATGTTGCTGAACTGATGTACAAGGGTCACTTTGCTTAGAAAACTTTTCATGTAATAAACCTAAACATTGGATCCATAAAAATCAAAGATAAGAGATAAGACTGCAATAACTATATTACCTAAAGATGACTAACCCCACTGAATGTGGACAGTACTGAGATAGCAGATGGATGCTTTGTGAAGATAGGTGCTAAGAATGGATTGGGTGCTCTGTGCGCATGGGTTGGGTGCTGTG
The DNA here is from genome assembly GCA_027410445.1 of Discoglossus pictus. Taxonomy (NCBI): domain Eukaryota; kingdom Metazoa; phylum Chordata; class Amphibia; order Anura; family Alytidae; genus Discoglossus; species Discoglossus pictus. Next base: position 287,520,132 of record CM050167.1, on the reverse strand, counting down.
TGGGGATGGGTGCTGAGAGAGGTTCGGTGCTGTGTGGTGATGGTTGCTGAGAGAGGATGGGTGCTGAGAAGGACTCAGTGCTATGTAGGGATGGATGCTAAAAGGGGTGGGTGCTGTGTGGGGGTTGTAGGGATGGATACTAAGAGTGATGAGTGCTATGTGGAGGTGGATGTTAAGAGGGACTGGCTGTTATGTGGAAATAGTATATATATGTGTGTGTGTGTGTGTGTGTGTATATATGTATGTGCGTGTGTGTATATATATAGGGGGGAGGGGAGTTTGTTTGAAAGACTGAGTGTAAATGGGTTTTGAGAACACTCATTTATAAGCATTTAAAAAATGTTTTTGTTTTTTTTGCAAATAAATCATATTTTACCCCAGATGTCTCCATCCACTAGGGAGAAATTAGTTGGTATAATTTTGACCCTGTAGATTTACCACCATTCTCCCCCATTTACCCTATAGGAGGGAGTGCTGATGATTAAAAGTAAATTTGATATTCAATACTGTTTTTTACATTGACTATAATTTTTTCGTTTTACTTAATTATTATTTTATTTTAATTATTAATGCCTGATTTAAAACATCTACCTCCTGTTAAGGCGCCACAGAGACGTTTAATAATCTTCAAGGCTGAAAAATGTCCTTTAAGGTTACCACCTAAAGCTTGCTGCCCCCTGAATCTATATTATAGATTTACTCTGCATTTAAAGTCAGTGTAAATCTACAATGTGTAATAGTGACTAACTGCAGACTTTTGTGGATTCTTGTGGGCCGGCTCCAAGAGGTAAACTAAAATGACAATATCTAAGTCAATTCTGGATCTATTTTAAAAATATTAATATTTTTTACATATTGGCTGACCCTCTGGCTTGTCAAGACTTTGGTTATACTAGTGAAAATCATAACACAACTACCGAATATTTGCTGTTTTAATGGTTAACAGAGCAGTATCATTGTGTAGACAAAATATCCAGTTACGATTTCTGACTCATACAAAATATATGAAACTATTAACATATAAAGGTCTATGTATTTCTTGTTCTAAAAAACTAAATAGATGCATGTGTATAAGCAAAAAAAAGTACATTTTGTGTTTCCATTCTGCATATCACTATTCATTATACAGTCTATGATTATGTTATTGAACTACAAGTGTTGTCACTTTGCCTAGAAAACTTGTTATGTAATAAACCAAAACATTGGATCCATATAGATAAAAGATAAGAGATAAGACTGAAATCCCCATATTACCTAAAGATGACTAACCCCACTGAAAGTGGACAGTACTAGAATTATACATTTAAAAAAAAAGCACATTTTCAGGCATTGGGTGGAAGAAGTATTCAGGTAATATGGCCCGCCTAAAGACTCCTGGCTCTCCATAGTATGCAAAAACTCAGCCCTTACTAGGGGTACATTGGGGGCAATATATAACATAATTAATACTCCCCCCCATGGTTCACCAAAGCCTTCCTTTATGCTGAAGTGGGAGTTGGACTTAGAACAGAACTGGGATGAGACCTCCTGGTCTAAAGCTTTCTCTAGCCTTTCAAAAGGCTCCCTTAATTATAGCCTGCTGGAAACCTCGCTGAAAATCCTACATAGGGCATATATGACCCCCGCTTGACTAAACAGAATTTTGCCTACGAACTCGGATAAATGTTTTAGGGGATGTCAGGAACGAGGGGACTTCATTCACACGTGGTGGAAATGTCCTTTAGTCTCTGAAATCTGGGCTAAAGCGACTAATCTAATCTCAGGATTATTTAGAACCCCACTTAAACCATCCATAGCGACATGCCTCTTAGGCATGAAATATACTGAATTAGGAGGGGAGGGCAATAAATTGACACAATTGATTTACCTGGCAGTAAAAAACATCATAGCTAGAAGGTGGAAGGACAACTCCATTAACTTCCAGGAAATTAAAAACAAAATAAACTTCCTATTTATAAATGAGAGAATGACTCATACACTATTGGACACACATCAAATATTTTTGGAAATTTGGGGACCCTGGATCTCTTCCCCTGACTGCATTTCATAGGTAGTGGGGGGCTGAGTGGAATCTTGGCTAAGTGGGCTCTCTGCATTTGTAAGAGGAGTGGAGCGGGGGGCGGACTGGAACAGGCGGAGCGGGAGAGGATATTGGAGGCTTCATCAGACGGAAGGTAACGATAGTAAAATTAAGATTGGGTTGTACGGGAATTGGAAAAGCCACGTTAAAGTCAAAACCTGACCCTTTGAAGTAGAAGAGCTGATGGGAAGCAATTGTCTATTATGTGCTCTCTTCCTTATACTCCTTCATTTCTTTGTTTATTTGTTTCTTCTTCTCTTCTTTTCTTTATTTCTTCTTCTTTCTCTATTTCTCCCTTTTTTCCTTACATATATAGTCGTATAATATTTTGATTGAAACACTATTTTTTAATTATAGCAATATGTGCACTGAAAATGTTAAAAATTATATTAAGGAATAACTCAACAAAGAGGAGCAGATGTTTAGGAAAGTAATTTTCCTTTCTTGAAATGCGAAGTTATGTTTTATAAACTGTGCTTATTTTTGTACAAGTAATTATTGATTACCCTTATTAAAAACTTTATGAAAAAAAAAAAAAAAGCACATTTATCTTCTTATAATGATTATGTATTTCCTCTGACACAAGTCTGTTGTTGTAGATCAGTTCCTCTATCAAGAATTAAGTCCTGGGGGGCGGAGCTAACATTCAAGGAAAGAGGATGTGTGCTGCATGAGCTCTGCTGAAAAAACATATAAGATCATATATAAAGTGACTTATCTATCACCAAATTTACATATATGACCAGGATTGTGCACAGGAGGACCCAGCTGGTTTTAAAAATCAAGTTTGGAAACTTTTTCTTCTGAGATTTGCTGCAAAACCAGAACAAAGGAGACTCTGATAAACACCATCCATACTTAAGGTTGGTAAACACCAAAATTGCTTGTTTGGATCAAACCTATACAGTTCTAATCTAGATGCCTTACACTATTGGAGATCTTTTCTGTGTAACGATATGTAGATATAGAATAAAATCTGGATTGTACTCACAATAAACTGTATAATTATGAATTATGAAAATCAAAAAATGACCCAGCAGCTTATATCTCATATAGTAATACAGCTATAACCTATGGCCCTCATTCAATTGCGATTTGGCCAATTGAATAGGGGTCTAAATAAGCACATAGCATATTTTTTTTAAAGAAGTTTTTAGTTAGTGAAAACCTTGCTTTTGGATAGATGTTTACTAACTAAAAACTTCTTTAAAAAAAAAAATTGGTTTTGTGCTTATTTAGACCCCTATTCAATTGGCCAAATTGCAATTGAATGAGGGCCTATGTCTTTTGTGTGGGAGAATGTGAAAAATGAATGTAGACTATTTCTGCTTTATAAGGTCCCAGATTATCACCCTCTGATCAGACCTTCCAATCCAGGGGCCCCATACACCTCCCACACCTCCAATTCTAGAGTGTAGCCTAAAGGGCTTGGAGTCTGCCCACACTCATATTGACAAAGTATAACAAAGGCATGAAACAAAAGCTAACATGCTTGCACAGATACCCTCTAATCTGGGGGATGCTAAGAGCTAAAGTGATGAACCACTAAGGAGTACCTAACACTTTCAACCCCAGTGCCTGCACAATGTTAAATGCCTAGAAGCAGGGTAAAGAGAGCTGTTACACAACAAGCCAGCCCCCCAGGGGTTATAGGAAAGCCCTAATCTATTGTATCTGATGATTTACAGTATTGCAGGACTATAAGCAAAAAAGAAAATCCATTGTGATTTGTTATCTCTACAGTACATTCTTGCCAGAACTGTCTTTTATCAAACATAGTGGCTGGGAATTACTCCAAGGGCTGGAAGAATTGCTCTGGGTTGGACGGCACAACCTAGGGTGGCACGCTCAACATGTTTTGGACAAAGGTCTGAACATAACAACTTGATAGAAATCGCTCACTTAATTTGTCTGCACAGCTCCATCTAGGAGTGCAAATTCAGACCTGAAACAATAAAACTACACCACACTGCCATCTGGTGGGCCTACAAAGTATTTACAGCTCTATACAACATTGACTGAGAGCTATAAGGCCTTCCAGTTAACCACTCCCTGCACCCCTCATCATTACCAGCTCCTCTCCCCTATCTCATGGGACAAGACTTTTTCTCCCCACGCTTTCTCACCAGCCAAGTCTTCCTATCATAATGCCTAACTAGCACTATAAGTGTACCTGAAGGCCCCGGGCCCAATTACTTGATATGACCAGACTGGAGACCTCTTGGACTTATCTAATGATAAAAAATTTGTATCTATACCTGAGGGCACCCGGCCTACTGGTGTGTTATGACTGGGTCGGGGGCTAAGCGGATATAATCCCTACTTGTTAACAGAAAGAAAGCCTATCCCTGTGCCTCCCGATTGTCAGCCTAAACAGTGTCCTCTCACATTTTCGTGCCTCAGCTTCACCCGCTAAAAACACTATCTTCCTATCCATCATGGGGAAATCTAGCAAGAAAAACCCAGCAATCTAGAGGAATTAAGGATCACTTTCCAACACAAGCCCCTACACCGGCTCCATCTCCGCAGCCAGATCCCACTTCTTCAGACAGCTTGGACATCGAGGATACCCCGGATTGCCCTCCACATGTGGACTTGACAGATACAACAGTGGCAAAAATAGATGCTCTCTTACAAGCTCGCCTATCCCCTGCGGTCAGGGAAATCAAGCAGGAAATCCAAGACTTGGGTCAGCGCACCAACCACCTGAAAAACCTAACAGATCAAATCATTGAGTCACAATCTTCTGATAGGCAGGTGATTGACCAACACTCACTGCAAATTTCCACCCTTGAAGCCAAGCTAGAAGATCTGGAGAACCACTCGAGACGATTCTATGTTCGCTTCCGCGGCATTCCTAAATCGATAACTAATCTTCTGCCATACCTGCAAACAACTATATTGAGAGAGCTCATAGATCCTTGTGCGGTCCCCCAAACTCTGATCAACCAAAGGAAGTTTTGGTCCACTTTCTCCGCCACAATGCAAGAGACCTTCTTCTACAGGAAGCCAGAAAGTCCCCCGCCATTGTGGGTCCATACGGCTCCACTCTGCAGATTTATGCGGATCTAGCACCATCTAGGCTTTGGAAACGTAAACTCCTGAAGCCCGCAATTGCAATCCTCATTCACAACAAAATTAAATATAGATGGGGCTTCCCATTCAGCCTCTCCTTTCAAGTAGGCTCATCCGCTTATACAGCTTTCTCACTGGAAGAATGTATGGCTTTCCTGGCTCAACTCAATCTAGCCCCAGATCCTGGACTGTCAGAACCCTGAAACCCTTTGGACCCCAGCTCGGTGGAACCTGTAAAAATTCTCAATGCCCGACTACGCAATGGGTGACAGCCTCGAAACCTAAGCGACCCCGGAGGCCTTCCCGAATAAAGGTCACATCAAACGTCTCTACGCTTCTTTCTAAACCCTCGCTGGACATTCCTAGTAATCCGGTTGTGCATTCCTCACCCACGAAAATCTAATTTTGGATCACTTCTCCTGATATTCATCAATGACTATTTAAGACTTGCAATCTGGAGTTATTACTCTAGGCTTGCACTTCTCAGTAGGATATGCTGAACTTCTACATACTTTCCAAGGCAACTTTGGAACTTTACATTACTTGGTTCTCTTAGCCACAACGACTTGCCCATGGACCAGGTTTGTTATGCCCCCTATGTTTATTGTCCATGGGAGTCAGATCTTAAACTGTATCCACTGTATGCCTGAGAAAGGGCTTTAACCCCCTTCCCATTCTCCTGTACAAAGCAACATCAAGCCCATTTGGATCTTTCCATATAATTTAGACCCGTGGTGGATCCACTAACCTTCCCAGAAAGGCTCCCGCACTAGTCTCCACTCACCCCTAACCCCCCCCCCCCCCTCCTGGCATTGGGCTGGCCTACACCAGGGTCCCTCAGGCCCCTCAATTTAAATCCAATCTTAGACTCAAAACCCCTCCTATCCGGCAGTTTGTAACTACTGGCCGGGCCCTTTTCAGGTCCATTAATTTAACCTTAATACACGCTTGGACCTATACTTTGCCCCACCTCACTAGTAGGGATTCCAAGGTTGGGGAGACCCCCCTTGCCCTCTGCACTTCGTGTGCCTTAAGTTATTTAGTGAGGATTTACCTCCACTATACTGTTGTTGTTTTTTATATTGTTTGATAAGATGTTGATTTTTTGGATATTTTCTCAATGTTTTAAACTGTTCTTTTTGTCTCTATTCTCCCCTGCATCCTGGGTTGTCTGTCTCTGGTCCTTCGCTCCTCCTCCGCCTCTGATCCTCGGCTGCCATGAGCTTAGCGGCGGTCTCAACATCTTCCTGAGCATCCATAACTCCCACAGGAACAACGACTGACACCTCTTTCACCTTTCTAACAATGTTAAAGGGTTTAATTCCCCATTTAAAAGGCGTAAAGTGTTTATTTCATATAAATCACTTTGAACCTCAGTAATATTTATGCAGGAAACTCATTTTGCTAAAAGAAAAAAACCCTCTTACTTACACAAATCATACCCCTACTTCAGAACCTCAACTTGTCCCACTAAGAAGGCAGGCGTGGCTATACAACTCCATAATGACTTCCCTTTCACTGTGGAGAGTAAGAAAATTGACCCAGAGGGCAACTACATTTTACTAACAGGATCCCTTCTGAATACTAGGATCTCTCTTATAGCTCTGTACTCCCCCACTACCGCCCCCCCATAATACTCTCATTAAACTTCTTGCTCATCTCAAATCAATAGATACAGGCAAAATCATTCTAGGAGGGGACATCAACTTAGCTCTAGACCCTAGCACGGATAGGTACTCTAAGTCCCAGGGAGATAAATTCTCCAAAAAACTTAAGCACATCCATAGACTGTTCGAGGAGCTTCATCTGCTGGATACTTGCAGACTGAAACATCAGGGAGAAAGGGAGTACACGTTTTACTCCCCAGTGAATGGCTCATACTCCAGAATAGATACATTGCTAATGGATTAATCTTTGTCGGATGGCTTAGTTGCCTTCGAAATATGCCCCTGTCCCTGGTCTGACCACTCTGTGGTCCACATGTCCCTTGATTTTGGCTCTGTATTCAAACCCCCATATACATGGAAGCTTAATTATATGCTCCTCTCCAATCAAACCTTTCAGGACCAGGTAGCCTCGGACCTCAGCCAATACTATAACCTGACCCCAGGCGCGGATATAGGGTGGGTTTGGGCAGTACATAAACCCGTTATTAGGGGCTCTTGCATTAAACTATCTGCTGCACACAAGAGACAAAAAAAAAAAGAGAAGTTGAGATCAGAGCGTCACTTTTAGCGCTAGAAAAATCTAACCAGACCAATCGCCCAACTCAACGCCATAAACAAATAGACCTATTACGAACAGAATTGGATTTTATAATTTCAGCGCAAACTGAAAAAGCATTGAGATGGACAGTCTATAAATTTTACACAAAAGATAACAAACCGGATTCTCTACTTGCTAGAAAATTAATAGGGAAGCTAGCCCACTCCAAAATTTTCAAGATCAAAAGCCCCTCTGGGAACATCACTTATAGCACAAATGAGATTAAAAATGGATAATATTAGACAGATTCTGGATACCATGCACTTGGCGGGTAAACACCGTACCCCCTTATGCCTTCTAGCCCTGGATATGAAGAAGGCCTTTGACTCTCTAGAATGGCCCTACTTAAGAGCAGTATTGTGGAAATTTGGCCTTACAGGACATTTTATGAACATTATTAATAGCTATTATAAATCCCCGCAAGCAGTCCTAAAACTCCCTGGTGAAGCAAGGGCTTCATTTACTATTCAGAGGGGGACCAGACATGGCTGCCCTCTATCCCCTTTACTCTTTGCTCTAGCCGTTGAACCCTTAGCTCAGGCTATTAGATCAAACGTAGACATTAAAGGCATAAATATAGGCCACCATCACTTTAAGTGTGCCTTATTCGCAGATGATGTCCTCTGTACATTGACAGATCCCTGCACCTCAGTCCCTGTCCTCTTTTACCTACTGGGAACATTCAGTAAAGTCTCTGGGCTTCACATAAACGTGGATAAAACAGAAGTTCTAAATATTTCTTTACCCCCCTCAGACTTAACCTTTTTGCAACAGCACTTTAATTTTAACTGGCCCTCTAACCATATTAAATGTCTAGGTGTGAATCTCACTCATAACACTGCACATCTTCACAAATCTAACTATACGGCCATCTACAAAGCATTCACCCAAAATCTACTGACATGGGCAAAACACCCTATCTCATGGTTAGGACGTATCCACTCATTTAAAATGAACCTCCTTCCCCGCCTTATGTATTTATTTCGCTCCCTACTGATCGCCTTGAATTACATGGATTTAGACAAACTACAACGCCAAGTCTTTAAATTTATATGGCAGAATAAATCACATTGTATCTCTAAATCAACTATGTTCATCCATAAATCAAAAGGAGGTCTCTCCGGCCCCAATTTGAAATTATATTTTAAAGCGGCACAATTGGCCTTTGTTCCAATTGCGCACTCCCCTACTCACCAACCTCTTTGGATTTTTATTGAGAACTTTATATAGTTTATATACGCTGGATTCCATTCCATGGATCCCAAACCCACTGACATGCTTGGGTAAATTGGACAGTCCGTATATAAAGCATTCCTTAAATATTTGGTCATGGGCTGTCCGAAAATTTCAGCTGATCCAGAAGTACCCCACTCCTACTCCCTTAATACCAAATCCCAGATTCCCGGATACTCTCCCTGCAACCTCTTTATTATGGTGGAAATCCCATAATCTACTGACGGTGAATTCCTGATATAGAGATAATACTACCTTAACATACACTCAACTAAAAGAAGAATTCCATATCCCCATTCAGGAACATTATACATTTTGTAGATTTAAATACTTTCTCTCCACGTTAGAAAATACACTAGGTAAGCCGACTTCAAATTGGTTTACTAGGTTATGCCTGTCTGCTCCTCTTACAAAAGGTATTGTGGGTATCCTATATGATACTTCCCCTCCCGCCACCCCCCTCCCAAAATATATGCAAAGATGGGAAGAAGACTTAAATGGCAAGTGGGATATGGGGACTTGGAAGAACTCTTGGCGAACCCTTACCAGGGGATCTTTGAGCAGTTATATTCTGGAGACCTCTATTAATGTTCTTCATAGGATATATATCAACCCAGACAAACTATTTAGGTGGAAACGCTCCCCTAATCCTAACTGTTTTAGAGCTTGTCAGATTCCTGGGACCTGTTACAGCTAAGGCGGCCATAGGCCTGCTAGAGCACTCTGCCCCCTCACTGTCAAAATATCAAAATAGGCTCCTTCAGGCCTTAATGCTAGAGTCATATAGCCAGGTGATGGAAATCTCCCACTCTTACTTTACAATCAGTCATTAATAAGATGAACTACATTGCTATAAATGAACGGCTAGCCAATTTACTGGAGGACTGTATGCCTATTTTTCTCCAGATATGGAATCCCTGGATTCATTCTCCCTATAGCTACCCTATCACGTTAAGTTTGTGCTATATTTTGCTAATACTTACATTGGAGCTGCGGATCGGGGACTGGAGGAGGCTGGAGGGGCGGTGGATCCGAGCTGGTAACCAACAGGACTTATATTTCAATACCCTTGAGACAAAAATTTGTTTTTGAATTTAAATTTCATGTGTAGTCAACAATGCTTTTTATTTTTCTCTTTTATTATACTGTTTTAGCTCAATTAGAGTTATATTGTGTCTATACAACATAGTTCGTTTTTTATTTTTATTTTCTGTTTGTTTCTTACTTAGGCTCTGGATGTTTGCTCTGCTAGACCGAGCCTACCAAACTGTTTTATTTTAGGTAAACTTTTTCCTTAGAAAATTGAAAAAACTTAGGTAACCTGGCTACCCTTAGACCTTCCCACAAGTGGGGATAGATCTTTTTGGTTAACTTGATTTTGACTATTATATGGTATCTTCTTATGGTGTAATGTAATGTTAACCTTTTCTTCTTTCTTTTTCCTCTAAATTGGGTATGACTGTATGTTAATGTCAAACTGCTACTTGGCTTTGTTGTTATCCTCCGGTTTATTTGGTTACCTAATAAAAACCTTTGAAAAAAAAAAAAGAATTGAGTCCTAGGCTATTTATTTGTCATTTTATTTTTATAAATTGTTTAATCATACCTATGGATTGTATTTTTCAGAACAAGTTCCATTTTTAAGTGATACTTTTCTGGTATTAAATACAGTGCCAAAAGTGAAAAACAACTTTATTTTCTTCTACACATTACACTGTTAATCAGCTATTAGTACATTTAGGAAAGCATATTTTAATCAGCTAAGAACGTCATTATAATGATTATGACAAATTATTTACAGAAAAAAAACTCAAAAGAAAATTGGTTTACTTGTTAATATATTTAACAGTTTGGTTGAGGAATGTCTAACAGATAAGAGTGCCCGGGGCAGAGCCAAGCTATGAGATAACAAGGTGCCAGATGGTTGTTCACCCATTGGCCATTGGATAATTTGTGGCTAATTTTAGTGTGACCGACATACTGCAAATAACTTTGCCAGGTAACCGGGACTATGCAGCTCTCTTTATCAGTCAACCATAATCTTCAGATGTCCCTGTGAAATGAATGAGAAGAGTATCCTCAGCCTGGGTTTTTATAGGCAGCTTCAATTGTTATGTCATCACTCTATGACCTCATTCCTGTACCTCCCAATAGAGGTGCCCAGAGTGAGTGACAAACTGCAAACTTATGTGGATTCTTGTAGGCCGGCTCCACAAGCGAAACTAAAATGACAATATCTATGTCAATTTTGGATCTATTTTAAAAAATATAAATATTTTCCACATGGTTTTCCACCCTCCTAACTGATTGTGCCGAGTACATATGGTGACTTACCTTTCTCACTAGATGATAAGAATTTTTTTCCTGGTCAGTTCTTTTGTTGCTTGGCCATCACACTTCATCAGATGGATGAACTTCAGATCATTTTAGTGGCAACGACACACTGCAAATCACTTTGCCAGGTAAGCGGCACCCTTCAGCTCTCTTTATCAGTCAACAATGACCTTTAGATGTCTCTGTGAAATGAATGAGAAGACCTGCACTCTGGGCTTTTATAGGCAGCTTCCATTGTTATGTCATCACACTATGACCTCATTACTGCACCTCACAATAGAGGTGCCTGGAGTGCTGGCCAGCAGTGTAATGGCTGACCCTCTGGCTTGTCAAGACTTTGGTTATACTAGTGAATATAATAACACAACTACCAGATATTTGCTGTTTTAATCGTTAACAGTGCAGTATCATTGTGTAGACAAAATATCCAGTTACAATTTCTGACCCATACAAAATATATGAAACTATTAACATATAAAGGTTTATGTATTTCTTGATCAAAAAAAAACTAAATAGATGCATGTGTATAAGCAAAATAAGTACATTTTGAGTTTCCATTCTGCATATCACTATTCATTATGCAGTCTATGATTATGTTACTGAACTTATGTACAAGTGTTGTCACTTTGCCTAGAAAACGTTTTATGTAATAAACCAAAACATTGAATCCATATAAATAAAAGATAAGAGATAATACTGGAATCCTTATATTACCTAAAGATGACTAACCCCACTGAATGTGGACAGTACTAGAAATATACATTTAAAAAAAAGCACATTTCTCTTATAATAATTATGTATTTCCTCTGACACAAGTCTGTTGTTGTATATCAGTTCCTCTATCAAGAATTGAATCCTAGGCTAATTATTTGTCATTTTATTTTTATAAATTGTTTAATTATTTCCTATGTACATATAGGAACCTATGGATTGTATGTTTCAGAACAAGTTCCATTTTTAAGTGATACTTTTCTTATATTAAATACGGTGCCAAAAGTGAAAAACAACTTTATTGTCTTCTACACGTTACACTGTTAATCAGCTATTAGTACATTTAGGAAAGCATTTTTTTATCAGCTAAGAACGTCATTATAATGATTATGAAAAATTATTTACAGAAAAAAAAACTCAAAAGATAATTGTTTTACTTGTTAATATATTTAACAGTTTGATTGAGGAATGTCTAACAGAGTGCCCGGGGCAGAGCCAAGCTATGAGATAACAAGGTGCCAGATGGTTGTTCACCCATTGGCCATTGGATAATTTGTGGCTAATTTTAGTGTGACCGACATACTGCAAATAACTTTGCCAGGTAACCGGGACTCTGCAGCTCTCTTTATCAGTCAACCATGATCTTCAGATGTCCCTGTGAAATGAATGAGAAGAGTATCCTCAGCCTGGGTTTTTATAGGCAGCTTCAATTGTTATGTCATCACACTATGACCTCATTCCTGTACCTCACAATAGAGGTGCCCAGAGTAAGTGACAAACTGCAAACTTATGTGGATTCTTGTGGGCCGGCTCCACAAGCGAAACTAAAATGACAATATATATGTCAATTTTGGATCTATTTTAAAAATATAAATATTTTCCACATGGTTTTCCACCCTCCTAACTGATTGTGCCGAGTACATATGGTGACTTACCTTTCTCACTAGATGGTAAGAATTTTTTTCCTGGTCAGTTCTTTTGTTGCTTGGCCATCACACTTCATCAGATGGATGAACTTCAGATCATTTTAGAGGGAACGGCACACTGCAAATCACTTTGCCAGGTAAGCGGCACCCTTCAGCTCTCTTTATCAGTCAACAATGACCTTTAGATGTCTCTGTGAAATGAATGAGAAGACCTGCACTCTGGGCTTTTATAGGCAGCTTCCATTGTTATGTCATCACACTATGACCTCATTACTGCACCTCACAATAGAGGTGCCCGGAGTGCTGGCCAGCAGTGTAATGGCTGACCCTCTGGCTTGTCAAGACTTTGGTTATACTAGTGAATATAATAACACAACTACCGGATATTTGCTGTTTTAATCGTTAACAGTGCAGTATCATTGTGTAGACAAAATATCCAGTTACAATTTCTGACCCATACAAAATATATGAAACTATTAACATATAAAGGTCTATGTATTTCTTGATAAAAAAAACAACTAAATAGATGCATGTGTATAAGCAAAATAAGTACATTTTGAGTTTCCATTCTGCATATCACTATTCATTATGCAGTCTATGATTATGTTACTGAACTTATGTACAAGTGTTGTCACTTTGCCTAGAAAACGTTTTATGTAATAAACCAAAACATTGGATCCATATAAATAAAAGATAAGAGATAAGACTGGAATCCTTATATTACCTAAAGATGACTAACCCCACTGAATGTGGACAGTACTAGAAATATACATTTAAAAAAAGCACATTTCTCTTTTAATAATTATGTATTTCCTCTGACACAAGTCTGTTGTTGTAGATCAGTTCCTCTATCAAGAATTGAGTCCTTGGCTAATTATTTGTCATTTTATTTTTTATAAATTGTTTAATCATTTCCTATGTAAATATAGGAACCTATGGATTGTATGTTTCAGAACAAGTTCTGAACCTCACAATAGAGGTGCCCGGAGTGCTGTATTATGGCTGACCCTCTGGCTTGTCTGTTGGTTATACCAGTGAATATAATACACAACTACCGGATATTTGCTGTTTTAATGTTTAACAGTGCAGTATCATTGTGTAGACAAAATATCCAGTTACAATATCTGAACCAAACAAAATATATGAAACTATTAACATATAAAGGTCTATGTATTTCTTGTTCTAAAAAACTAAATAGATGCATGTATATAAGCAAAAAAAAAGTAAATGTTGAGCTTGCATTCTGCACATCACAATTTACTATAAAGTCTATGATTATGTTGCTGAACTAATGTACAAGGGTCACTTTGACTAAAAAACTTTTTATGTAATAAACCAAAACATTGGAACCATACAAATAAAAGAGATAAGACTGGAATCACCATATTACCTAAAGATGACTAACCCCACTGAATGTGGACAGTATTTAAAAAAACACATTTCTCTTCTTATAATGATTATGTATTTCCTCTGACACAAGTCTGCAGTTTAAAGTCAGTTCCTCTCTCAAGAATCTAGTGCTAGGCTAATTTTTTGTCATTTTATTTTTATAAATTGTTTAATAATTTCCTATGTACATATTCAAAATTATGTGTTATTATAGTTCAATTTTACGTGATACTTTTCTGGTATTAAATATGGCATCAAATATGAGAACAAATATATATTGTCTTCTACACATTACACCGTTAATCAGATATTAGTAAATTTAGGGAAGCATATTTTAATCAGCTGAGAATGTAATTATTATGATTACTCAGGGGCGGCTGGTGCATAGGGGCAAATGGGCAACTGCCCTCCCAAAATGAATGCACTGACTTGATCCACCCATCACTTACTTAATTATATAATTTATATAAGAACAAAATAAAAAAAATGTTTTATCATGTTCAATATTCTGTTTTTTTAATAACTGCCGCTGTCACTTTAAATTTCAAAACCCTCTGTGTTGCCGTTAAACACACTGACTTATCACATCTAGCCCCCTGCTGGTAACTTGCCTAGTAATACAGATCAGGGTCTATGCCCAAACTGTGCCTGTCTGTCAAACGCAACATCACCCAATCAAAATGTTCGGGAGGGAAAAGTCCTGTATCATACATGGACTGCACCTCTCACAGTCCCCCCGGAAGTGAATACATTGGTGCAATCTCAATAAAGTTTATTGGAAAAAAACAACAACTCCCACCTCACAGTGCATGCAGATAGAGGGAGCTGTGTGTAAAGCTCTATTTTCTCAATACTCTGGTGGTCTTATTGATTCTGACTACCCTGCTTCACACACCAAGCTTGTGACCTGTCACCATCTTGGCCTATCCCAGACAGAAGCAGCTGCGGAGCTCAGGTGAGTCCATATTATTATTATTATTATTATAGTTTATTTATAACGCGCCAACATATTCCGTAGTGCTGTACATAAACTAATTTCAGACAAAGATAAATACAGAATAACATATAGCAAAGGAAGGAGGGCCCTGTCTTTGAGCTAGGAATCCAATGTCCATGGTAAATTCCCAAAGTACTTAGGATAGAAACTCACAGACTTACAATCTAAGGTCCCTCTCTGTGTCTTGCTGTTGTTGCTCTGTCCTTCAGTCATGTCTGATTCTCAGTGACTACATGGTTGCAGCACACCAGGTATATCTGCCTGTGTTTCTGGTTGTGTTTATCCTTTTGGTTTTCATTGCAAAGATACTGGAGTGGGCTGCCAGTTTCTCTTTCCAGTGGACTGCATTTTGTCTGACCTTTCTAAAATGACCTGCCCATCTTGGGTGACCCTCCATGATATAGCTCACAGCTTCATTGAGGTATCAAGCACCTTCACAATGACAAGGTAGCGATCCAGAAGGAGTACTGTGTCTTAGTCTCTCTCTATGTCCATATGTATTTATAAGGAGAGGGTATACTTACTTTTGGGGGATATTTCTTATTGTATGTGTAATATGTATATAATGTGTGTGTGTATATACTGTATATATTTGTGTGTGTGTGTATATATATATATATATATAAATATATGTGTGTATATATGTGTGTGTGTGTGTGTGTGAAGGAGCAGAATTAGAAATATATGCTAATTAACCACTCAAATATGCTTTTTGCAATTTAATATTAATTATGTAAAGGCAGCCTATAAACTGAATAAATATTTTTTTTAATATTTTTTACAAACACAGATTTTTTCAAATGTATTTTTTTAAAGATAATAATGTTTAAAATTGAAGGAGAAACAAAACAGTACGGAATCATGCAGAACCAACTTGGGGTGCAACTTTCTTGTTCTGGTCTGTTGGTGAATTATCACCCTGTCCTTCTGTAGGTGCAAGATGTTGCTCCCACGTGCTGTTTAGTCTCTGTTTGTTTAATTAATCTATTTGCTCATTTAACAAATTATTTATTTATGCAGTTTTACTCTCTCTGTATATTTGCTGCTATCATAGTATCTGCTTGTTACAGTATTAGCCCAGTCGTAAAATACATGACCTAGGCTCAGAGCGATAGATAGAGAGGTATGGAGGTGGGGGGGGGGGGGGGGGGGGAGGTATTGAGGGAGGGAGAAGAGGGGTAGAAGGAGAGATGGATAGAGAGGGATAGAAGAAGAGGCATATAATCTATCTCTGTAACTTTCTATCTCCTCTCTCTATCCCTTCCTCTCTCTCTATCCCTTCCTCTCTCTCTCTCTCTATCCCTTCGTCTCTCTCTTCACTTTTGTGGGTGCGGACTGTGTCACTAGGCAGGGTCTATATACATTGTGGTAACTTTGGAGGGGTTTATACTGTTGGGTGGAGTCAATATAAGAGGAGGGGCCAGGTCTCTGTTTTCCGCCCCACCAAGTTGGAAAGTCACCAGCCACCACTGGTCAATATGAAATTAACACTGAACCAGCTATAAGCTCACATTTTCCCCCTGTAGCAAGCAGAGTTGTTGTCATTTGATGGGAGCTTGTGATTATTGGTCTTTTAAAAAAGGAAATATTAACATATACAACACATCTATTAAAGCAGTGACATATGCACCAATCTTAAAATTTCAAAAAGGTGTGTTTTCAATTAGTTGTCTTTGGTGATGCAGTGGAGCATCAAAGGACTACTGTTATTATCCTGTTAGTATCCTAGAGCCACATTCAATTGCAAGCACGCAAGTGAGTTGTGGGCTCCCGTTCGTCTCCGATTACAATGCTGTTCAATTGCTCAAGCCCATAAGTTACTGGCCCAAAGCCGAAACCATAAACCATACACTGGTTCGTAGCAGTTCAGTGTGGAAACATTATCAATTCAGCAAGCCCGTAACTTCCCATTTCGAATCAGCCAATAGAAAATGAGACCGTCATTATTACCTCAGTAATACATGGAGGTTACATCAATTAGGTTGGGGGTCCGATATGAGGTCAGACTCGCAAACCCGCAAAATAAAGAATTATGAAAATGAATGCCAATACAGTTCTAGTCCATATGGGTGGCCTGATATGTATTAACTCATTAATACCCAAGATCGATTTAACCCCGAAATGTTACATACTGCCGATTTGTGAGCTTGAGACTGTTGTGCAATTAATTCTAATGTCTTTAATCGCTTTCCCCGTTATATACAGTGCAGTATTGATTTTTTATTGCATTTACAGTTCTAGGAATAGGTGTTTAACCCCCCTTGCGGGTCCTCTCTAGCACTAGTAGGATTTTCTTCTTCTTTTGCCATATACAGGTGTGAAACCATTTGTGGGTTTGGGGAAATTGAGCAATAGCATAGCGATTTGCGATTTTAGCCATTGTAACTCTTGCAAAAGTGAAAGATCAAAGGCTTCGGGAGGCTGTAAGTTACTGGTTTACAGCCTTATTAAATTGCGATTTGGCCAATTGAATAGGGCTCTATATAAGCACACAGCATATGTTTTTAAAAGAAGTTTTTAGTTAGTGAACTTCTATCCAAAAGCAAGGTATTCACTAACTAAAAACTTCTGTAAAAAAAAATATGCTCTGTGCTTATATAGAGCCCTATTCAATTGGCCAAATCACTATTTAATAAGGCTGTTAACTGCTATTTTTTCTAGGCTGTAACTCGTAACGCGTTTTAGCCCACAAAAAGACGCCAGTTGAATAGCAAATTAGCTTGCAACCTCACTTACGGGCTTCCCGGATCGCACGAAACCTCAATTAAATGGGGCTCCTATACTTTTGACCATAACTTTTACATGCTTGGGTAGTATGTAACAAGCAATCAACATTAACAGGTATGCAAGGCAAGAACATAACATATTTGTTTTATGGAAAACCATATATTTAGGTAACTTTATTAGTGTCATGTGGAGTTTATTTTAGACTGCTAGTCTACTTATAACTTCAGGGGAACGATTATCCTATGGGGGCTCTCTTCCACAGACTTTATTCTGTGTTATATAGAGAACAGATTTCAACAGCAGGAAATAGATATCTTATCTGAATCAACAGCTCCTCCCATGTATCTAAACCTTTAGGAACAAAGACAAAGTATCATTATTAAACAGAACTTTTTGCACATTATATAGTCAAGTTCTTCAAAAGAGAATTAGAAATGTGGCACATCAGTGATCCTTAAATAAATTCCATGCCCCTAATATTCACCATTCACTAGATATAGAAAGTGATAGTTTAGTGAATCTTGCCAATTATCTGTATCAACTTGAATTTCTTAGTGGGAAATAATGCAAGGAAAAATGCACCTCCATAGCACAATAATACTAATAAACAGCCTCTATGTGCTCTGTGTATAAGGATTCTGCATGGCTCACTGGGTAAAAAGATGTCATTTTTGTCTTGCTTTCTTGTTTCTGGCTGTTTTTGATATCGTAAGATGTGATGCAGTGAGGAGCCAGCACTGGGGGGGTTAATGTTAATGAGGTTGTTCCTGGTCATCTGGCCTCCAGAGGACAGTGTCTGTGGTTTTACTATGAAATCACAATGTGCACTAATTATATTTTCATCCACATTGTATCGCTTGAATTGCCTGCTTAAATTTCCGCTCTGGAAACAGTAGATATAGGTTTTGTTATTTACTCTAACCCCAGATTTACTAAGCTTTGCAAGAGCAGTAGAACAGATTGCTGACGGCCACAGTGCCTATTTCCACAAACTTTCTTGCTGGAAGCTTATTGAATCTACCCCTATGTGCTGTAAGAATAGAAATTATTATTTTTTAAATTAAATTCATAGGTATTTTTTTAAAGAGTGGTGGAATCGCTTTCCAGTTGAAGTGGAAAATTAACACAGTTAAGGAATTTATGCATGCCTGGGATAAACATATGTCTATCCAAACCTTTAAGGTAGATAGAATAGGTAACCAGATTAACGCTTTTGGTTCTTATCTGCTGGGACATCCAGGTTTGAATCAACAACAGAAGTGGACCCCAATCTAGTAATCACAAGCCACTGAATCTGGCATTGAAAGTATTTAAATGAATTAATATGAATGAATGAAAAATAGACAGATAAATATGCTAATAACACTAAGAGCCAATGGATAACTCATGTGACATCTATATTTTGATTTACAAGCCCACTATATTCTGAGTTGGAAGAAGGTTTTTTAACTTGTTTTAGACATTCAAATGTGAACACAGATGTACATTTTATTTACTGTACTACTGTACGGTGGAGGGCTTCTATCACTCTTTTGCCCACCATATTATAAATGATTGTTGTGGTGAACTACCTACTCATAATTTCCACAACACAGGCTGAGATCCTGCTCCATGCTGATGATAGCCAGTAAGCTTGAAACAGCTGTACATGGATAGGATTCTTGGCTTGTGTAAAATCCAACCTTGGCTTTGCATTAAAGCTGTGTAATACAACAGGCATAAGCTTAAAGGAAGCCATGTTTGATAATGGCTATGGATTGAAGAGCGAGGCATTTGTGGGCACATTTGCAAGTCTCAGCTCAGCTTCACAGAATGCAGTGTAATAACTGTTTTTCTTGGAATTCTGAGCTTGAAGCAGGTTTTTTAACCAGTTTTAGACATTAAACTGTGAACACAAATGTACTATTTATTTACTATATATATATATATATATATATATATATATATATATATATATACTGTTAACCAAAGCTAAAGAAGCCATTTTGAAGGTTTACAACTGAAAGATGTGTGAAAGCATTACAAATTTCAATTGACACATTTTCAAATATCTTCTTTCTGATGCAAAAAAAGAAAAAAAAAATCCATGTCAATCAGAGAGAGAATAATGAGGGTGACCGTGTGAACGTGTAGAGAGGGATATTGATTAGTGATTGTGAATTGGAAAGGTGAGAGACAGGATAGCAATGAGTTTGCAAAGAGAGACTCTGGCATGGGCGAATCTACTGCCGATGCAAGAGGCTCACTGCACCAGGGCCCTTGCATCTAGGGGGGCCCAGTGCTGTCCCAACTAAATGTCTTTTTTTTTTTTTTTTATATATATATATTTTAAATTTTTACTGCAGTGAGTGGGGAGGAGGGCCCACAGGAGGAAGGTAACAGGTAATTCCTTCCTCCCCTTACCCCCACTACCTTCCTCTGTACCATCAACACTCAAGACCCCAACGTCTCTCCCTACACTTTCTGTGCTTGCTACCTTGTCGCCTACTCCAGACTGCCTCCATCTATTTAAATATATATAGTGTTCACAGTTCTGTAAAATCGGACTTAAATATGAAATCCTTAGTTCTTTTTTTCATTTACAGACTCTGAAATGGACTGAAGAGCTCTGGGAACAAGAGTGTACCCCAAGCTGCGAGAATACTGCAGACATATACATGGGCTGGAGTTTCAGGTAAGGCTTCCAGTTAGATTGTTTCTAGAGCAAGAGAAGGCTGGATATGAGAAGGTAGTCCTTTACCAAAGGAGTGGTGTGGATCATGGGCAGACATAATATATTTTAAGCTGCAGATGTCAGAGCATGAGTTGGAACATTGGGAGTGAGGATTTCCTTCAGATATCTGGGACCTTTATCATGTAAAGCTTTATATGTTAGCAGACCAAGCTTAAGATGTATCTAGTCCACACTAGCTCTTCAGACACTCTATTAATATTCCATGGTCCACTGTGTCAAATGTAAAGAAGAATAAGGATTAAACAGTTACCTCTATCTCTTGATATCAGAAGATCATTAAGAACATGAACCAAGGATATTTTTGTGCTGTCTGACACCTGACTGCAATGGGTCATGGAGCTTATGCCTTTACAGATGGATTTCAAGCTACACTGCACCTACTTTTTCAATATATTTTTCTAAAAAGGAACAATTTAAAACCAGGCCTGTAGTTTGCCGTGCAGTCTGTATCTAAATATGTTTTTTTTTACAAGTGGTCTCCCAGTTGCAGTTACCAATTTTTGTGAATACTGGGCTAATCAGATCAGGACAGACTTTGAAAAGATGGGTTGAGCCTGGGTCCAAGACGCAGCTTGAGTACAGCTGCTTGATTATCGTCACCATGTGTGCCATGTCTTCTTGAGTACATTCAGATCATGAGTCCAGAGAGTTCACATTCACCTGGTTTTGCTTTTGACCTTCATAAACCATCAATCTTGAAATGCAAGTTCAAATAGAGGACACTTTGAGATACTGGGCAAACTCTGCATTGTGATTTGGACAATATTAAATTAGGCAATTGACAGGTTGGCATGCATAGCCTTTACACAATGGTCTGTTTGCTGCTGCCATGATTTCTCTGGACAAAATTCTCCTTTCTTGTGGATAACAACAGCTTGATATTTTTTTAGATTGTCCACTAGTTTTACCTTGTCCTCAGGTTTTTGAGTTCTCCTCCAAAGTCGTTCAATACTACATCCCTTTGTTTTTACTTCATTCACAGTATCATAAAACCAGGGGGAGTAAAGGCATAACTGTATAAATGATGCACAAACTAGATGGCAGAATCTATTGTAATGCATGAGGTTTCCACGCCACTCTGGAAAGCAAGGTCCAGTGTATGACTGCTTTTATAAATGGAATCTTGAATTACTGAATTACCTGCTTGAGGCTTAGGCCATCCATTGTGCAGATGAAGTATTGTCCAAATTATAACAGGATGTCATCAACCCAAGCATTAAAGTCTCCCTAAATAAGCTACCTGGGGTATTCCAGAATTAAGCTTGCAACAAGTTCTGTGATTTCTTGTACAAACATCTTTCCATCTCAGAAGAGGGGGGGGGGATGCATGGTGCGGTGGGTAATAAACCATAAGAACTCTGAACCCAAGACCTGTAGTATTAACGGTGGCAATGGAGTAAAATGACATCGTTATACCTACAGATATTGTTCCTAATTTAAAAAATTATCTTGAAGAATTTTGCCACTCTTTCTCCCCTCCTGTTGTGGACAGTGAAGAACTGAGTACTGTGGTGGAACAGCAGCTTCTAAGATGGGTGATGTGTTTTCATCTATTTAAGGTATTTTATTATTGCATGTAACCTTCTGATACTGAAATGCCTGAATCTTACAAAGTTTATTGAAAACATATGAAGCCCTTTCCTGTCTTGCTTGATTTGATTATTGCTCCCCTGTGTGTCACTGGCACTAGAGCCCATTTATCAACCTCTTTCTCTAAGCCTGTGCATTGACAGTGTTCATTGAAAGAGTGATTCTTTAAAGACCCTCTATGGTATGGTACAGCAAATAATAGATGATTCATGGGATATCCTCACAGTACAGATCATAAAGTATATCTATGTAGCTGGATAGCCCATTCATGCACCAAAATACTTAGAGCCTCATTTAATTAGTTACTGTAGCCCGAAAGCTTATTTGCTATTCAATTGGTGTTGTTTTGTGAGCCAAAAACGTCTTACGTGTTACAGGCTTGAAATCCTTGTGATTGTTAATCCCGGAACTTATAGCCTATCAAAACCTTTGATCTTTCACGTCCGCAAGAGTTCCGATCACTAAAATCGTAAATCGCTATTCAATTGTTAAAATCTTTCAAGACCGCACCCGCAGTCAAGCCCGCACCCGCAGTCAAGCCCGCAAACAGCAAATTGTGGCCCAAATCTTATGGGTTCTAAATAGGACTTGCAAAGAGTTTACAGACTAGTTTGGAACACTGCAAAACACAATAAAAACACACCAATGGACTTTAAAATATGAACAAAGCAATGGAAGGCATTACAGTTACTTGCACAACAACTCCCAGGTATCAAATAGTTAAAAAAAAAAAAAATGTTTATTTTTCTCATATGTTGTAATGGTCATGCATATACCAATATGAAAATTCATGTTGCAAGATGCTGAAAGCTATTAAAGACACACTACCTCATTAAGTTCCAACACAAATACATGAAAATGTCTGCCATATTAACCCTTTCTCACTCACAGAGGCTCTAATGTGGACCCTTAAAATACAAAGATCATTTCATATACTTCTCACTTATCACATCTATATTGAGAAAACAAATAGTGGCCAAATTACACAGCCACATGGCATATATCAAGTACCAGGCAAACATTTTATTCATGGTTGTTCAGTCCCTCTGTTTTGTCTGACTCTCTGTGGCCCTATGGACTGCAGCACATTCAGCTATGTCACGTCCTGTGCTTTTTCACAAGGTTCGCATGACAAAGATACTGGAGTGGGTTGCCAGTTCCTCCTCTAATGGACTGTGATTTGTCTGACCTCTCTGCTATGACCTGCCCATCTACAGTGGCCCAACATGGTATAGCTCACAGCTTCATTGAGGTACACAAGTCCCTTCACCACTACCATTATGCAATCCAAAAGGCTCATTAGTTTACAGATATAGGAATGTGACACATGTGATGTCTGTGGATGTCCCAAAACCCCAACCATTGAAAACACACTGACATAGTGATAATGGTATAACAAAGCTTTATTTCATACACATAGCACAATCAGAAATTGACAAGACAGTGCATTAATATCATGGGTGTGGTGTGGGCTGATCCCAGGAGGGCAAGAAGCTTGTTTTGGTGAAAAAGTGAATACCTAAATGGAGTAATGTCATAGTCTAGAATAAGCATGATGCATAGCACCTACCAGGGTCACATGTGGTCACTACACCAATGCAACCAGAATCTGGTGAAAAAAAAGGATCATCAGAAATCACTCCATTTAATTGACGACACCAGTCACTTACAACTTCTCTATCTCCTCTATTAAACAGATAATTATGGATAATGTAATACAGATCTATTCCACACACAGTGTGTTTTCAGATATTAGGTACTAATTAGAAATTGAGTAGAATCTGTGACACAGGAAGAGGAGGTTGAGGAACATGCCTTCATGGTCGTGAGATTGGGCTATGAAAACCTACAGAGACAAAAACAAGATATCAATCAGAACACTATTTGGATTGACTGCAACACCTCCTCTCAACAGCAATCCACATTGAACATCAATTGCAGAAATATTCAACATAACCATACGTGTACACACTCTGTAGCCAGCCAATAGTAGATCAACATTATTACAAAGTTACATAGTTACATATTAATTGAGGTTAAAAAAAGATCTCTTTTAAGATCTCCTCTGATCGCAATATGCAGATCAGCTGGTAATTGATCCAGAGTAAGGCAAACACAAAAAAAATACAAAATAATATTCATTGCGGAGTGTGGACGAGAAGGACTTAGGGTAGTGGTTCTCAATCCTCTCCTCGGGAGCAATCAAACAGGTCAGTATTTATGTGAAACTCGAGAACCAAAAGTAAGGCAACTAGTATTCAACAGGTGGTGGAACCTCAAATTGCTTCACATGTGCATTCACATAGTGTTTTACCTAAATCATGGTCTGTCTGGTGGGTCGTGGGAAAAGGTTTGCCAACCATTGACCTAGGGGACGTTCTCACCTGCTTCCTCTTTCTGAGTGAGGCTTGCTTTGTGAGGTTTTGCAGTGCAATGAGCACCTGTGGCGCTCATTGCAGCCTAAGTCCCACGTGCCTCAAATGCTCGCCTCGCTTTGCGAGGTCAAGCAGTGCAATGAGCGCTCATTGCAGCCTAAGTCCCGCGAGCCTTGCAGTGTTGTGCCTCAACTGTGAGGCTCGCAGTTGCGGCCCTATGGGCCGCTTTGTCACCAACATCCTTCAACTGACAACAATATATGTGATGCTGGTGCGGTGTGCCATCTGCGTATTCACACAGTGTTTCACCTAAATCATGGTCTGTCTGGTGGGTTGTGGAGAGAGGTTTGACAACCACTCCCCTAGGGCAAGTTCTCACCTACTTCCTCTTTCTGAGCGAGGCTCACTTTGCGAAGCTTGCAGTGCAATGAGCGCCTTTGGCGCTCATTGCAGCTTAAGTCGGTGAGAAGTGCAATGATCGCCTTTGGCACTCATTACAGCCTAAGTCCCACGAGCCTTGCAGTGTCGTGCCTCAACTGCCTCGCTTCCTTGGGCTGCATGTGACCAACATCCAGGAACTGACAACTATATATGTGATGCTGGTGCGGTGTGCCATCTCCAGTTCATTAGGACATGTGCTCATTTGAATCTGCTGTGCAGTGTGTGAGACTTACCAATCTATGACCAATGCTCAGCGATGGTTGTTAACATGCTTATGAGATGTGGTCCAGGTTAGGCTAGTACATAACACGCACATGCAGTCCTTCAGAATCTGCAGTGTGCACACCCAAACATGTACTCTGTTTTGGATGTCAAATCAATGTTGATCTACAGCTGTACAGGGGACGGAGGTGGAAGAAGGTACAGGGGAGGGGGGAAGGAAACACAGTAGAGGGAGGGGGGAAGACACAGGGAGGGAGAGGGGCGATAGAGACACAGGGGAGGTAGAGGGCGAAAACACACACACAGATGGATAGGGGAGAAAGAGACACAGGGGAAGGAGAAGGGAGGGGAAGAGACAGAGGGGAGGGAGAGGAGGGAAAGAAAGAATTATTCAATATGTTTGAAAGACAGACAGAAAACACAATGTATAACACTATATCATGCTGTCATTTTTGACGGGCAAGTCTCTAGTTATGATAATGGTTATTGCTGCCCCATATATCTGTAGTCATAACCAGAGATCTTACAGTGCTATTTTATGTCAGTTTTCAAGTGTGTGCATATGAGAGTGTGATGGTGCATATGATACTCACATTGCAGGGTTTCCTGAAAGCCAGTGTTCAGCTGTCCTGGAAGACCCACTGCTGCCGCTGGCTCCTACCCTTCCTTCAGAGTCCGTCCCATCGACAGTATGTGATGTTGACTACTGGGCCACCACCGGTGGCACAGGCTGCTCTGGCCTCTGCTGCCATCATCTTCTTCACCTTTATCCAGCAGTCATCATATCGGTGTTTCACAGACGTCACATCCCTAATGACACAACAGCTGCGGCAACCTCATTCCAGGCACATGTCTTCTGACTAGCCCTCGCATTCCTCCCACCATGTATGATGTTATGGTGGGCATGGATTTCCCTGAGGAGGATTGAAGCCTGTTTCCGCTGCGTTGATTGGCGTTCTCCGGTTCCTATTGGTTAATTGACCTGAGCCAGGATTGCAAATTACGGGCTTGCTTGATTTTGTCGCACTTCATTGGATTGGATACTCGGAAGCGTTACATGTGAAACCATGGTTTACAGGCTTGAGGGCTCGGGCCATAACTTGCCCCCTTTTTTCATTAAATAGCACCGGAATTGTAGACGGCCGCGATCCCGCAACAGGCCGGCAGACATACGGCCTATAAACAGCGAGGTGCGGCCTTCGAATTGAATGAAGCTCTTAGGCTTTACATATAAGTCACATTATACAGTCAGGTCATCTTACCTTGAATATTACTGTTAGGTCACAATTGTGCGCATTAGAGCTGACTGCCCACTGTTATGAAAGTCATTATTATGAAAGAGGTGTTTAATGTCTTGCATAATAAATCAACAGATGATGCCGAAAGCATTGTTGTCCTTAGATAACATATAAATAGCCCTTCACTTTCCACTGTGTTTTTTAAATGTGGACATTATTATAATAGCCAAACTACACTTCATTTTTTTCAGCTTCCTATGATAATATATAGACATATACTTGTCCTTAAAAAGACATAAAACACATATTTATTTTTTTCATACATTGAAAATGCTTTATACATTACAAAAATGTTGTTTTGCGTGAAAAACTATTGAGTAAAATGACATTAAAACTAACAGAAAGTGCAAAGAGCATATGAACTTCTTTGGCATTAATATGTTACTGTTCACTGGCTGACAGGGTAGCCCCAGATCACTAAATATTTGAATCTGTTTTTCTGCTTTGAGAGCATCATTTGAAAAAAGAAAACACAGTTTGTATCTTATCTAACACCATCTTTCAAGTGCAGGATAGAAAAACATGCTTTGAATCATCATTTAAGGCTATTATCATTTGAATACTTTCTTCCGATTCAGATGATCCTACAGCATAAATTGATATGGTATGGAGAAAGCATTAACAGCCACTGAGTAAATTTGCCTCTTGAGAATAAAGCAATAATCATTTTCAGATGATATTACAGTAATAATGATATATATATATATATATATAGGAAAAGATATAAATAACATTTGGACTGAACTTAAAGGACAACAAAAGTCAGCCAGAATTCTAATTAGCTACCGATCAAGCAGTGAAAATAAAATAAAAATGCACGTTACAATTTTTTTAAATTATGCCTTTTTCAACCATATATCTTTGTGTTTATATGGGCATCAGATGCTCCCTCCTTATAGCCATCCTCCAGTGTCCTGCAGCTGTATCAAAAAAGCTGCATACTACAGTGTACATTGGAGTGTGTGGAGCTGGCTGTGACTAACAGCTCTGTCAGTTAGGTCCTCACACCATGTTCAAAACAGTGGTGATGCCTCTGCTGGAGGTTGTCCCTAAGGAGGAGGCAGGGTACGTCCCCTGCTTTGCAGCATACCGTGTCTTGCTTAAAAACCCACAGAACTACCTTGCTGTATATCTTTCTGTCTGTCTCTTACACAATAGCTTTTGCTACTGGTAATAAGAAAAAGCAAACAAAATAAAATGTTTATATGTGCATTTACACTGCATTATGTATTTGGAGACCTTTGAGAGCCTTCACATGTAAATCATATTGTCTATTTGAAATCCCTATGCTTCGACTGGCTGAGAAGTGATTGACAATCAGAGATGGTTTAACAGGCAGAACACTTCCTAGAATAAGGTTCTTGTAGCAATTTATTTTATAGCATATCACTGCATCTTGGCTTGGCAGTTTTTCTATGTATACAGGATATAAATCTTTTATCAAAAACTTCAGTAGATGTATATCATGTAATTTTTATATGTGCTGAAAACAGTGGGGAGAGAAGTCAAACTTTACAACTTTTTAAAAGTACATTTTTGAGAAATAATACTATTAAGCTTCAAATAATTTAATATTAAAGGCCTTTAGTACACTAAAGTATAAATAATTACCTTCTTAACACAGTAACAATGTAAATTACCTTAATAAAGTTGTGCAGCAGGAACAGAATCTGTTCAAACTGTTAAAGACAAGAGATATACAATATTCGAAATACAAAGAAATACAGTGAATTCACAAGGTTATCTTTGGCCAAAAGAGAAATGTTAGATTTTACAACAACAAAAAACAGGCGGGTAGCTAATGGCAAAGAGAAGAGGAAGTGAGCAAATGTATAACAATCATCATGTCAACCAGTTGTTGGGTGGAGAAGCACTTTCCAACCCTGTGATGACCTCTCTAATAGACAGAGGAAGTCCCCACATACTGATCTGTCACAGCCATACCGATTGAGCCTCCTCTCACACAGAGACTATGTACAATATTTAACTTTATAATCCTATTGCGCCAAAAAGCTTTAATCAGAACAGGCAGCTTTCTCAATAAATGTGCCTTGCATCACGCATCAAATCCAAGTTGTCTATCAAATTATTGATTGATAGCGCTAATCTAATCTAACCCCTAATACATAAAAAAAAAACTAAAACTTTCTTATGTTTCCTTGGGTTTCTCTTTGGCTTTGTACGATACAGTATGCACTGCCTCTAGCTGTAACATGAAGCATCTCTCTAAGCCTGAAAATAGGAACATTTAAGGAACCACTGAAGTGCTCATACAGTAGCATGCAGTAGGGTCTCATTAGTTTATTTAACAATCAATCAATCAATTCTGTATTTAAAAAAATCAGTTAAGCTTTTAAAGTTTACATTTGAACCTTAGCCTTCTTTTTTTCCCCTTCCTCTATCAGTGGTACACACAGTGGGAGAGGATCTGTTCTTGACCATCATTGCAAATGAAGACCTTTACCAGGGCAGCCTCCCAGGAAGACAAAATAGCTATGGCAGATAGAACAGTCAGATGCAGCTTTGCTAGTGTGTTTGCATTGTTCAGTCGTGTCCGACTCTCAGTGACCTCATGAACCATGTTGATCCACTTGGGTTTCATGGCAGAGATACTGGAGGGGGTTGCCAGTTCCTCCTCCAGTGGGCCACAGCATATAGCTCCTGGTTTTCCTAGGTGGTCTCCCATCCAAGTACTGACCAGGCCCAACTCTGCTTGACTGATGGTGTAGGTGTGACCTCTTGGTTCTCTGACTGGAATCAAACCCAGGTCGCAGTGGTGAAAGCACTGAATCCTAACCGCTGAACCACAAGAGAACCCTTTACATTTAATGTCAAATATAACTTTTAAAAGATACATCTAATTTATTTTCAGAAAATTCTATTTTTTATTGCAAAACAAATGGGACCATACTGTGCGACCATTACAACGAGTTGAGGGCACTGATACTTGACCGAAAGCACTGTATGCATCTGGTATTCTGATAAATAAAGATTTAATATCACTCTGTACACAAGAACATAGTCTGCCATTATTCTTAGATAACATGCTAGACACACTTCTCACATGCCAAGCCTCTTTCAGTAATTGTAGGGCTTTTCTAATGGATCAAACTTTAATATACATGTATTTTAAAATTTACTCTCTACATTTGTACTTTTATTTTATCTCCTTACCATGCAAGTCTAAGGAGTTACCTGTTGCAATGAGATATCATACAACAGAAAATATGGACACTGTGTTTCAACCAATTTGTAAATTAATATTCTTCATTTATAAACTGCAAACATTTCCATACAACTAGTGATGTCGCGAACATCAAATTTTAGGTTCGCGAACAGCGGACGCGAACTTCCATCAAATGTTCGCGAACGGGCGAACCCGGCGAACCGCCATAGACTTCAATGGGCAGGCGAATTTCAAAACCCACAGGGTCCCCTTCTGGCCACAATAGTGATGGGAATGTTGTTTCAAGGGGACTAACACCTGGACTGTGGCATGCCGGAGGGGGATCCATGGCAAAATTACATAGTTGATGCAGAGTCTGGTTTTAAGCCATAAAGGGCATAAATCACCTAACATTCCTAAATTGTTTGGAATAACATGCTTTAAAACATCAGGTATGATGTTGTATCGATCAGGTAGTGTAAGGGTTACACCCGCTTCACAGTAACAGACCCGTTTAATGCACCGCAAACAACCGCAAACAGTCCCTTTGCACAACCGCAAACTCCCCATTTGCACAAGGTTGGATACCAAGCAAGCCATGTCCCGTTCCTTGTCCTCACTGATGTCATTGAAGGTCTCTTCCTCCACCCAGCCACCAAGGGTCCCCGAAAGGTGACAACAAGCCCCCTGGGACGCCTGCTGTGTTTGGTCTTCCACCTCCTCAAAGCCACCTTCCTCCTCTGACTCCTCTCTCTGCGTTGCCTCTGTCTGCGTTGTTATTAAGTGTGTACTGTTAAGTAGTACTATTCCTATCGGTTTAATCCCTGTTACGTCCACTATTAGGGGACGTGTATATGGCATTGATTTTTGGAACAGGGAGATGGAAAAAGATGCTTGGTCGGACCTCCTACTTCGAATTTGGGGCACTGCACGTGCAATGTAATGTGCCACCAGATAGGAGTGGTGTATTAAGTTGTACTATTTATTCCTATCAGTTTAATACCTGTTACGTCACCTATCAGGGGAAGTGTATATGGCATGGATTTTTGGAACAGGGAGAAGGAAAAAGATGCTTGGTCGGACCTCCCACTTCAAATTTGGGGCACTGTGCGTGCAATCTAAGGTGCCACCAGATATGAGTGTCACTGTGCACTGGCAAAAGTTGGCAGAGTAGATGCAATAGGCTTCACACACACGCCTGTAGGCAGGCAATTGCTATTCAATCTATTACAGTCAAAAAAGTGTTGTTTTATGTCACTGTACACTACGGTTGCACCAGATATGACGTATCACTGTGCACTGGCAAAAGTTGGCAGAGTAGATGCAATAGGCTTCACACACACGCCTGTAGGCAAGCAATTGCTATTCAATCTATTACAGTCAAAAAAGTGTTGTTTTATTTCACTGAGCACAATATAAGCTGTGAGACTGACACAGGCAGGGAACTGAAATTAGATTTAGTCCTTCAGGTCTGTAGTGGAAGCTAAATACACAGCCTGGCTATCTATTTCCCTATTAAATCTCCAGCAGCTACACTATCTGTCCTCTCACAACGAATGCAGCTTCAGAATGATTCTAAAATGTATGCTGTCCTTCAGATGGAAGGCCCTGGAAGGGAGTGTATGCTGCTGATTCGCTGGAATGTGTCTGCTGACTGTGCAAGGTCAAAGTTTCCTCAATGATAAAGAATAGGAGGCGAACAGAAAAGCGCATGTGTTCGCTGTCCGATGTGAAAGCGAACATGCCAAAATCGCCGCGAATAGTCAGCGGGCGAACTGTTCGCGACATCTCTACATACAACTATTTTCAATGATTTAATAAAACAGAGTGGGTATAATATGCACATTAAAAAGGTAAAGCAAATAAAGAGGTATGCAAAAACACAAAGAAAGTACAACACAATTATGCAACAAACAATTTGGAACAAAAAAAACTGAGGTTCTTACATGGAGCATACAATCTAATTAATATTAGCCATCAACTGAATATGCCTTTGACATTTAGTTCATGAGGGCGGCATGCACCACATATAGTGGACTTTATTGAGCATATTTTACAAATATATAAAAAAATCAAAACCCATGTTTAGCCGTATTAAAGAAAAGTTTAAATGTTATATTACAAATTCTAATTAACAGCACCAGCAGCCCTATTAAATTCCCTCAATGTGTAAAACCGTGGCCCATAACATAGCCCGCAAGACTTACGGCTATTAAATTGGCCCCGTAAAGCAACCCATCAACGACTTTTAGGTTAAGTGCAAAAAAAACCTATGGGATGTTGAAATCTGAACTGCACGCCTGCAAATCTTTCTGATCTGTCAAGCATGTAACTGTTATGTTGGAAAATCGCTATTAAATTGCTACAAATCCACTACTGTTCAACCCCGTAACGCGCAAATGGAGCCAAAATGCCAACGGGTACTAGAGAGGACCCGCAAGGGGGTTAAAGTCCTATCTGTAGCACTGTAAATACACATATACACACACTACTGTATTTTAAATGAACGGGAAAGTGATGTTAGTTGTTAGAATTAATAGCACAATATTCTCAAGTTAGCAAATCTGCAATATAAAATACTTTTTTTATGTTTTATGTTTAATTTCCGTGTTATATCGATCCCAGCAATCAATTTGTTAATAAATATAATGGAACTCGCATGAACTAGAATATCATATTTACTGATTTATTAATATTGCATTATTTCTGGAATGCGGGTCCGATCGTAAGTTGTAATCGAAGCCCGTAAGGGTTTGAAATCTAACTTCCATTTTCAGTGACGTAATGATGACAATCTTATTTGCCATTGGCTCCATCTAAACACGTAACTACGGGTTTGACTAATTGATCATGGTCACGGCCACACATGCAACATGCTCAAGAATGATTTATAGGATTACGTCTCTGGCCCGTAGCTTGCGACCTTGTTCAATTTAAGAGCTCTGTCGTGCAGCAGAATTTCAAGCCCGTAGGCTTTGCGGGTGTGCCATTGCTGCTCCGGGCTTGGAATTTAAAAGGGCTGCAGGACTCCTAAACTGCTAGGGACATAGCAGGTTCCTGGATCTCACTAGGAATATAATATACCTATGTATCTATACATTTTTGTGTACTATGTTTTATTAAGAAGTGCTTGAAGGTTCTTTTTTTTTCTACATAAAACCATAAATGTTTTACTTGTTTGAGTCTCTGTAGCTCATGCGACTCATGAATATACAGACGGAGAAGTGCAGTGTTTCAAATTAGCCTGTCAGTGACCTCTCTCAAGGAACCTTTTTGTAGAATGTTGCCACCTTATTTGTTGCAATGACATTACCTGCAGAGGGGAGTAACCAGTTTGGAGCTTTTTGTAAGATTTTAGGCAGGAAAAAAATAGCTTTTAAGCTCTTCTGAAGAAAATAAAGTGCACAAAAGTAAATAGATACATAGGTGTATTATATTCCTATTGAAATCCAGAAACCATGTCCCTTTAACCGCATCAGCAACCCTTAGAATACGGTAGTTTACTTTTTTTTTTTATATAGTTTAGGAAAATACTTCATGTTTGTAAACTACGTAACATATTAAGAACATTAGCCATCGACATTTTTAGAGAAAATCATAGTTTTAGCAGACTATAGAGTAGTGATGAGCAACAGGTGTCCAGGATCACCTTTGTATGTAACCCCAACCTGTTCTCTGGATAGAACATTGTATCCATAGAGGCTGCCAAAATTAAGACTCTCTCTAAAATGCATTTAGTTCACATAAATGTACATGTTTGCATGGCTGCTAATGCTTTTAGTTGGTTACATACTTTAAAAACATGTGAACATTTCCTAATCCACAGTGGTCTTTTAATCCAGTGCCGGAGACCCATGAAATTAAAGAATTCTCATATATTAGATGTCATGGGGGAACATGTAATGAGTGAGTCCGCTTAGAGCAGACCAGAGACAATTGCAAAGTCAATTTACAGTCCAGTAGCCTAGGCAGGTGGCTGACAATGGAAACATAAATAACAGAAGGAAAGGCAAAGCCAAGGGTTCTACTGGCCCTGATTCTCACAGGATGTCACAAAGTATGGTGATACCTGCTACACCTGTTATAAGTTTGGAACCCAGGGAAGAGTTGCTTCCCCATCCACCATAGTGACCCCCTTATATCTAGTTGCTATTGACATTGTGGAGCCCTCAGCTAAGCCTAGTTGGTGAGGGGAAAATTACATGTTGACTGTATCTGACTATGCCACCCTCTAACCCAAATCTGTTGACCTGTCTCATATCACTCCTGAAACTGTGGCTGATGCTCTAGTTACTATCTTCTTAAGAGTTGGTTTCCCTGGTGAAATCATGTTGGATAGGGGTTCCTATTTCATGTCCAAATTGACTCACCAACTGTGGCATTAAGCTTCTCTGCCCCTCGCCATACCACTCCCAAAGGAATGGCTTGAGAGAACTATTCAATGGAACCTTGAAAGCTATGCTCAGGGCCTTTGTAGACCAGCAGACGGATTGGGAGAAACTGGTCCCCCACTTATTTTTGCTTCCAGGAGGTTCCTCAAGAGTCGACGGGGTTCTCATGCTTTGAACTCTTGTATGGCAGGAGAGTCAGGGTTTCCATTGGACCTTCTGCAGAGAGGGACTATGACAGGGAGGAAATGCATGTGGTAGCCTATGTGATAGAGGTTTGGAAAAGACTGGAGACCTTCACTAGCTTAGTTAAGGCGGATCTACAAGTGCCCAGAACCTCCAAAAACAGTGGTATTACAAAAATGCTAGACCTATAGAGTTTAGTGAGTTGCAGCAAGTTGTGATGTTGGTTCACAATCCTCAGAACAAGTTACATTCGTAATCTCAGTGATGACACATACATTAGAGAAGTGGACCCAGTTATATATTCATAAGGTTATTCTCCTAAACATGCGTACCAATGCCTACCAGAGCTGAGAAGCCACAGTAATGGCCATATTCCAGCCCACTGTGGTTGATCCCAAGAAGGGAGGCCTCCCTGACTTACTATCCCCTAGTCCCCATCAGATAGCCAAAAAGCCAGTAACTGATATCCCCTACCTTAGTCAGAATCAGCCTTAGAACCTCTTTACTTAATATCCGTTGCTATTCTCATTTCTCCTGGGGAAATGGCATTGGTCAGACATGAAGTGATGATCGCCGACTCACTGCCCCTTAAGTAGCCCTCCTACCTGGTCTGAAGGCCACTAGAAACAGCATAAAGAAGGAATTAAGGAATATGCTTCAGGTAGGAGTAATTGAGCCATCTAATAGTCACTGGGCCTCCCATGTAGTTTTTGGTTCCCAAAAAAGATTGTACCATCTACTTCTATGTGGATTATTGCAAACTCAGTGATAAGACCATTGCAGATGCAAAAAATAAAAAATAATTACAAATTAAGTAATGGATTAATAATTAATTAACGACTAATTAATTCATATTTAATCTGCAAATTGCAGATCAGAGGAGATCTTCAAAGGTTGAACTTGATTGACTGAAAGTCTTTCAACCTTAATTACTATGTAAGATGCCTACCCTATTTCAAGAGTGGATGACCTCCTGTTCCCCAAGATAAGAAGCAGGTAATGGCTAACATGGATACCACTGGCAATTACTGCAAATGTGTCCCTCAGTTTGTTGCTAAGACTCTCATGGACCTGACCAGGAAGAGGATGCCCCCATCTGTAAGCATGTCTTCCAGGATCTCAAAGCAGGGCTGACTTCTCATCCCATCCTCACCTTCTCTGTCTACCAACAACTCTTCCTGGCGCAAAAGGATGCCTACACCTATGGCATTTGAAGCTGTACTGAGCAAGATGGACGATCAAAGGAAAGAGCATTCTGTGGCTTATGTAAGTAATAATCTCCTTATCTGGTTGGTAGCCTGTACTAACATTAAGAAGTGATGTTTGGCCTCTTTCTGAAGAAAGTACAGCAGTACCTTTATGGGAGGGAGTTTACTGTTATTACTGATCACAACTCCTTGTGTTGGCTAAACTAAGTGTCTGGGGACAATGGAAGACGAGTACACTGGAGTTTAGTCTTGCAATCATTCAATTTTTACATTAAGTACAGGAAGGGGCTCACTCATCAGAGAGCTGATGGACTATTAAGGCAGGAGGACTGGTAGCTGCATCATTTAGAAGACCATCCGATGAGGGAGCGACTGTCACAATCCATACAGGAATACCTCCATATTACCTCATTACCCTACTATAAACATTGTCACTAGAAATAGTTGTTCACTTGTAGTTCTCCCAGTTTACCACTTCATATGATCATCTTCTTTCCCTGGGAATATTAACTATGACCACAGACTTTGTTCTATCGCCCCTTTAAGTGGAAGCCCTCTACACCTACCCACAACCCTCCAGGAAGCTGTCCCATTCACTCCATTGCAGAAGTAAAGTAGGCACCTTGGAGATTGGTCTGTTTGTAATTCCGGCAGTGATGGCCCCTCCTGATTGGACCAGCTTGCAGCCCCCCCCCCCCCCCCCCCCACCAATGAGCACTTGGCACGTGGCCGATGTCAGTTGAGACTGGGATTGGCTAGAGGGTTAGTAGGCAGGGGAATTTGAACCACAAGCTGGGAACACAGTTTAAGTGTCCATTTAAGTGGGAGCCCCCTCCAACACCCACCCCAATTTACCCCCCTAGGGAATTCCAAACTGCATAGTGGCACTGTTGCAAACACCATCTGAGAAACCAAGGGGGGTTACTTAAACGGTCTAAAGTGGCAATGGAGCTAGGTGAAAACCTGTCTAGTAATCCAATTGTTGTGGGAGACCTCAAAGGTTAATAGGGGTTAAGTGCTGTAACCAATATCCCTTTCATCCATTGTCTGCAGTTAAACACCTCATTTGCATACTTTCCCAAGTATATTCAGCACTGTCAGGCTCCACAACCGGCTTCAGCACTACTGTCAGCAGCCACAAAGCAGGTTGTAAATCACCACACATGGGGTTTGAAAGTTGAGGGAAGGGTGGGATTGTTGCTGCCAGCTACTGGCCATCATTGCAATCCCCATTAGAGCAAAAGTCCCCCACCTGAACATGATCAATTGTGTACTCCTTGTTTCAACACCCTTGTACAGTACATATAGAAGATTACAACATGCACACTATTAAAATACTATTGGCATGCTCATCGTGTATACTAGAAGACTGAAACAATGATAGAACTTTCTCGTTACATAGTAGACAGTGCAGGAACTCAGCTCTTCATCTCTAGGCGATGATGGATTGTGTGATGACATGAGATTGTATAATATGAGGGTCAGAGCATCGAAGTAGAGCAGTCATTTACTTAAATCATCTAATGGACCAAAAATGAATGGTGAATTTAATGCTTAGGCCATACACCTAGGCACATGTGCATGTGTGGTGTTTTAATCTTAGGATGGGTCTCAGCAATTAGAAAACAGAAATAGTATCTGGTGTGCCTGGGATCCAAGAATCAAAATGGGTCATGGGCAGCTTGAATCCTAGTGCTGTGTAAGATTTACATTTAACATAAAAATATGAACATTTTAAATATGAAATTTTAAAAGTTCCTAAAAGATTCACAAATCCCAACTATACTTTGTCATCATAGTACAAAACTGAATATATTTTATTTTATTAAATGTAATCATATAAGATTATCAGTTATGTTCAGAAAAACCTATACTTTAAATTTATGAATGGATGTTTGAATATATATGGATATTTAAATGTATTTGTTTTTTTTTATATAATTGCCGACTCTGATTTGATTATGGTAGATAAAATATTTTGTAATTGCTCACCAGGAAAAAAAATATATGAACACTCATACACTTAATACTATTTTATTTTATGATATCTTTCATAGTTTACGTTTCTATTTCCACATTCGAAAATTAAGTCTATTATTTTTTATCATTCCTTTTATGTTCTAACTCCGGTGCATTTTTCTTAATTAATTTGTCTCCACCTAGTGGCCACATCAATCCATACAGATTTGTTTCATTTTATGTTGGTTCTTTTCCGAAGGTAATCCATGTGCAGTATTAGATGTCTAGCTCAGACCTGGGCATTGTGCGGCCCACAGGCCACATTCGGCCCTATGTGAGCAGCAGTGTTGTGACTAACTGGGATGGACAGCATTCTGTAGATACTGCTCCTGGCACTGAGAAAATAAAATAAACCTATAAAATTAATATTGAGCAGAATTAAGTTCAGCCTATGGTTCGGCCCTCCAGAACATTCTGAGTTTCTCATGTGGCAACTTTGGGAAATTAATTGCTCACCCCTGGCCTAGCTCCATACCTAGCTTCAGTAACTGGATCCCTGCAAATCTGTTACTATTATATGGTGTATTCTTTTTTTACTTTTAACTTGCGACTTGCCCTTCTAAAATGACGGCAATAAAATTTTAAGCCTGGCAATGCTGTTTGCCACACAATGCGCTGTTCTGCCCCATTTGAGCACCTTCAGCACTCATTGCGAGCCCTGCGCTGATCGCCTTTGTCGCTCATCTCTTGTCTCGGAATGAGCGCCTTTGGCGCTCATTGCGAGCCTCTCCCGCTCATTACAGGCCTCGGCAAATGTGTCGTTTCCAGCATCTCCTCCCTGTCCCTTCCCTGTGTCTTTCTCCTCTGTGTCTCTGCTGAATCTTTGCGTGGCGAACGCTGACTGCTGTTGGTTTTATTTTAAAAGTCCTGTGTGTCTGGCCTTGCTGAGCCACATTTTCATCTTGTTTCAGAAGTTTTACGTTTTTTCGGCCGCCATTTTATTTCCAGATTCAGCCTCAAATTAAATTGCAACCTCACTCACAGGCTCCCTGGCTCCTCTCCTGTGCTGTCTGTGACTGTGTAAGTGAATTTGAGGCATATTTGTGTGTTTTCGCTGTCTTTTCCAGTTCTGTGGTTCGGACATTAAAGACGTATCTTTTGCTAGCGTGTGCCTCAACAGCTCGCCTCGCTTTGCGAGGCTTTCAAGCGTGACAACAAATCGCAGTTTGACAACTATTATATGTGATCCTTCACATTAGAACTGGAAAATAGTATTGTGTCTGCAGAGTCGTGTTGCTACTATTTATTATTTACACACTAGCGACTTGCGATTGTAAGGGCGGTAAATTTTTTTGGTGTTCCAAGATGCTTCGGCGCTTATTGCGAGCCTCGTTCTTGTTCTTGGATGGCGTCCGTGTTTTTCGGAAAATCTGTATGTGTTTGGTGGTGTTTTGCGTCTTTAGAGTGCTGTAGCCAAGTTTTCGTTTTATTCGCCGGCCATTTTTTCTCTCGCTTAGGGGATTTTCAGGTGTCTAAACTCTTCTATTTTGACTTAAATTGAGGTGTTACTTCAGTTTCCGAGCTCCTGGGTGCCCACCACCCTTGCTGTGGGTAATCTTTTTATGTATTTGTTGTGTGTATTTATTGTGTTTTTAATGTTTCAGACGGTAAGGTCGTATTTTTGCGAGGTCGTAATGTTTTTTTTTTTAAGCTTCGCAGCTCGTATTTGTTTCTCGTAAGTCCGTAAATTTTGCGAGGTCCGCAGTTGCTGGCAAGCTTTGCGAGGGCCGCAGGCTCGCTAGGCGAGCCTGCAGCGTTAGCAACAACCCGCTTGCTCACACTAATATTGCCCGTCAAAAAATGACGGCAATTAAATTGTAAGTGAGCTAATGCTGTTTGGTGTATAATAATCAAATAAATAATACATTAAAAAAGTAATATACTTTACCTATTTTGAAGTTACATTTGCAGGAAGCATTGTGTTGAAGAGCTGGCAATCTGTTTTGATGTTGCTGCAGCATTAGTGGTGTGGAGCTGCCGTGTAAGTGTCATGAATTTGTGTAGTGTAATAGTGTGCGTGCGCGAGGCAAATCCGTTAGCATAGCTGTGTACTTCCGCATTGTATAAGTTATTGTTCTAAAATGGCGGCTATGTGTGGTATGCGTCTGTGGCGCAATATCCGTAGCTGTTTTGTGGTGTTTTGCGAGTTTCTTGTGCTGTTTTGCGTGTTTAGAGTGCTGTAGCCTCGATTTCGTTTTGTTCGGCTGCCATTTTTTCTCTCGCTTAGAGAATTTTTTAGTGTCTAAACTCTTTTATTTTGAGTTAAATTGAGGTGTAACTAATTTTTTTTAGGTCCTGGATGCTTCCTCTTGCTGTAGGTAAGCTTTTTATATATGTGTTGTGTGTATTTATTGTGTTTTTTTATTTTTTCATGTCCGCGGGTTGCGGATGATTTTTGCGAGGTCGTAATTGGTCATAACGTGTCTCGTATTTTTTGCGAGGGCTGCAGTTGCTGGCAAGGTGCGCCTTCGGCAACTGCGGCCCTCGCTGCGCGAGCCCGCAAGCATTAGCAATGGCTTGCATGCTCGCAACTATATATGTGATGGGGTTATAAATTAGAATCTTAAATCAGTTTTACACCATTCATCATCAGCATATAAACCACACTCTGACATTCTTCTGCAGAACACACTGAATATAGACTACTCCCACCCACTGCCAGTGCCCCTTTAGAGTGTGGATCTCATGGTGTCTTTTCTATCAGTCATATATTGCATCCTCAGATGATTTCCCAATGATTCCCTCTAATGCCTGATAGCTAATAGTTAAGGTTCTCTTAAACGCTCCATTATAATCTAATTTTTTCATGAGCTTATAGCTGGTTGGTTTGACGAATCTATTTGAAATGTTGTATTTTAGGAGGGATTGGAGGTCTGATTCTTTTTGCCAAGTTTCATGATATAGTGTCCAGCCCCCCAAAAATGTATTTATGTTGAATTGTATTTTTACTCGTAGGGAAAAATTGACTGATTGGATTTGTTTGAAATTTTGCAACATAATAGTGATAGAGTAAGGAGCCTCTATGCCTTTTTTTGGAAAATGTTAGCTAGCTTGAGTTGTTTTTAAATATATATATTTTAAAGTAATGAGCATGTTCAGTAGATACTTGTGATTGAGAGCTATTGTGAGATTTCATGCATTTTGATTTGTTAGTTATGGTTCACCTGCAGTGCCGGATGTTCGCCAGAGCGGGCACACAAACGACATGTGTATTGCATTATACTGGTTTGATGAAGGAGCGAGTGGACGTTTGTTGGACACTTATGGGTTTATGTGTTAGTGCATTCAGGAGAGAAATAAGTGATGCAGACTTACAGTGAATGTGGGGTAGTAATCATGGAATTTAAGGGGAGAGGAAGAGAGACTGTACTATCAAAAAGAGTTGTAGAGAAGCACATAACTGCCACTGCTTCCAGTGAATGTGTTAGGATCAAACAACGTTATGCAATTTAAGGATGCCTGATATAATACTATCTCAGGGAGAAATTAACCAGATGGACATTTTGCTTCCTTTTTGCAGTGACATCTATTTTTCTATGTTAGAAATATACACATTCACTAGGCAGCTGTTGCCACCAATCAATTTAGAAAAAAAAAGATTGGCATTTAATTGTAACTTGTTTAATTAAACAACACATGTCACATGTATAATAATGCATACATATATTTTGATTGGCCAACCATGGTCAGGTAATGTTTTTAGTGGTTTCATAGTTATGATTCGCCTGCAATGTGAATGCAATGAATATATATATGTATATATATATATATATATATATATATATATATATATATATATATATATATATATATATGTTACAGTTGGGTAATCACAATCAACTGCTGTATAAATACATAAAAATGACAATATTTTTAAAAAACTGCCTTTTACTTTTAAAAATGTGTCCATTATAATGCTTAGTTTTTAAAATGAGTATAGTATAAGTATAGGCCCACAATGACTATTTACTAAGGATTAGAACTTGCTCTCATAAAAATACTTTTTTCAGAAGTTCGAGTCTAATTTAAAGAGGAAATTTCATATAAACAAAGTTCCCATTACATGAAAGAGCTCACTTATAGAAGTTGAAATATAAGTGTAAATGTGTAGCACTTGCCTTTTATTGCTACAAGACGTATATTTGATAATGTGAGTTTCTGAATGAATGTAGCTGTCACAATTTAATAATGCATTAGTAGCTTGATTGGATATTGAGTTGGCTCTTGAACTTTTGGCCCAAAGAGCTCAGCATTCTAATGGTCAGTGACATGAATGGAGCTTATGATAGCTGCTTCTGTTTTTCACTGACATGGAAGTGTAACTGGCAAACTATACAAGTTTCATAACTTTCATATGGACAGTTGCTCTTCACTATTAGTGCTCTGTAATTTTAAAATAAATGTAAGTTTAGGTGGAACTTTTCCTTTAAGTACATGATGCTATTATGATGAATAAAGCCAAGTGGTCTGTGGAAGATCCATAGATAAAACTATGAAAATGTATCTAGTTGGATGTTAGGAATAGCTGTTACCATGCAATTACAATATAGATCAAAATATGTTCAGCTACAGTGTTGATGATCATTTTCCTTCAGGCGTGGTCTTGTTTTTGCACTTTATAATATACTGCTTTGCCAAACAGAGCTAATTAGCAAGCTTGTTCATGAGGCAGAGACTGCTCAGGATATAATGCAAGCACAGTTTAGCAAAGAAAGAAAAACACAACAGCTTCCA
The DNA here is from genome assembly GCA_027410445.1 of Discoglossus pictus. Classification (NCBI taxonomy): domain Eukaryota; kingdom Metazoa; phylum Chordata; class Amphibia; order Anura; family Alytidae; genus Discoglossus; species Discoglossus pictus. Next base: position 287,478,034 of record CM050167.1, on the reverse strand, counting down.
GTGTCTGTTCCTACATAGAATAATGAACACAGCAGGTAAGCTAATTAGATTTCCAGTAGCAAGTCATTATATTATAGCATTAAAGTGCTGCATCAAGCAATTGTATTACTAATAGAGCAGTTTATTCCAAAGGTTTTAATATAAAGTTGGGTCCTTTCCTTATGAGTGCGGTGGCGTGCCGAAAGCACAGGCAGCAGCAGTGGCAGTGAGCATCTGCTAGATGGTACTACCAAAATTTTGCAGCCACTATCATAACTTTTGGGCCTTCCGATGAGCGCATGCGTGACCCTGTAACTTTTAACATAGCGTGATCGACAAACTCGCAAATACGACAACTATATATGTGACTAGCAACTTGCTCGTCAAAAACTATACCAATAAAATTTGAAGGCAGGCAATGCTGTTTGCTACACAATGCAAGGCTCTCCCACCTCTAACTTGCGGGCCTTGCAATGAGCGCCTTCGGCGCTCATTGCGAGCCTCTCCCAGGGTCTTCTTTACGGTCCTTCTGATGAGCACCTTCAGGCGCTCATCACGAACCCTGCAATGAGCGGCTTTGCCCAGTTTTCCCAGTCTGCAGTGCATATACTGTATTTCTGAGAAATTTGAGCAGGAAATAAGTTTTCAGCAACTTATTTTTAAACATTCAAGTGGAATCACTAATGTACTATTCCTTATTTGTACTACTGTACTTTTTACAGTGGAGGGCTTCTATCACTCTTAGCCCACCATATGTGAAACAATTGCTGTATAGAACTACTCTCTACAATGATTACCACACAAACCAGGCACTCACACCATACTGAGGATCGGTAGTAACCATGAAACAGTACTGTATGTGGTTAAGTGACCTGGTTTGTGAAAAAGCCATCCGTCGCTATGTCTAAAACTGTGAAATACAGTAGGCATATGCGTAAAAGGAGCCATGTTTAAAATGGTTTGGATTGACAGAGTGATGGTGCATTATGTGGCCTCATTTGCATGCCCTGCCCAGTTTTCCCAGACTGCAGTGCATATACTGTATTTCTGAGAAATTTGAGCAGGAAATAAGTTTTCATCAACTTATTTTTAAACATTCAAGTGGAATCACTAATGTACTATTCCTTATTTGTACTACTGTACTTTTTACGGTGGAGGGCTTCTACCACTCTTAGCCCACCATACGTGAAACAATTGCTGTATAGAACTACTCTCTACAACGATTACCACACAAACCAGGCACTCACACCATACTGAGGATCGTCAGTAACCGTGAAACAGTACTGTATGTGGTTAAGTGACCTGGTTTGTGAAAAATCCATCCGTCGCTATGTCTAAAACTGTGAAATACAGTAAGCATATGCGTAAAAGGAGCCATGTTTAAAATGGTTTGGATTGACAGAGTGATGGTGCATTATGTGGCCTCATTTGCATGCCCTGCCCAGTTTTCCCAGACTGCAGTGCATATACTGTATTTCTGAGAAATTTGAGCAGGAAATAAGTTTTTATCAACTTATTTTTAAACATTCAAGTGGAATCACTAATGTACTATTCCTTATTTGTACTACTATACATATAAATAAATAAATCCTTTTCGGACCAATAACATGACGATATTCTACCAATGTTGGCTTAGCTCAAAATTAACTGGTTTGGCTAGATAGTGACTGTAAAGATGAACCTGCTGCTCAGGCTGTTATAACTATTTCAAAGACTCCAATCCCAATAAAATTGGCAGACCCAAAGTTCATTCAGGCTCAAATGCTGTATATCTCTTACTCTAAAATAATAAATGTCCCAGACCTTCGAAACAGCTTGGGGGCCCAGCACTCGCTAAAATACACTTATATTACTATGAGGCCCAAATAGCACAATTTCAAGCCTGGCACTTACAAGAGACTGGTAGATCTTGAAAATGACATGACCATCCTAGACCTCCTATCACACTATATGTGGGCCCCAAAGAAATCCAGACCATCAATTAACTTGGAATGTCCAACAGTTTCCAACTCGGTCACTCTTTGGGACCACTTATCGTCTAACTTAAAATTTGTCCTCACCATCTCCATTAACTCCTCTGCCATTAAATAAGATGTTTCCACAAGGTTTTAAAATGCACAATTCAGAGGATTAGAAACTGCAGAAATATCCAGGCTTAAGGATTTGTATATTGTATATTGAAAAATGACATCTTTTGAAACTCTACAATGAAGAACTACTTTAACTCCACATTTTTATTTCCATTATGCACAAGCTAAGAGCACCATCATATAATAAAAAAAATATATAATAAAAAAAAGCTCCCAAGAACCTAATTTCTGCTGTATATCCTCTCCTTTTCTCTTACAAAACCCAAAATAAATTGCTTTATGTTGACAGGTTAAAGAAGAGAGAATACTACCTGCTGAAGAATGGAAAAATATATAATATTCTTAAGTCTCTATCAAACGCTTCTATTTACACACAACAGGAGTCTAAATGTCGATGACAGAGTACAAAAACCTTTCCTGTCTATATAATATAAGCTCTCTAGATAATACTTTATGTTGGCAGGGATGTGGCCAGAGAAGTACTTACCTACACTTACGATGGAAATGCCCCTAAGTTTCCCCCTATGGCAATAAATCAGAGATCTATTCACAAAATGCCTCCCCCAACCCATACCAGTGGATCCTTGGTTACTTTTGCTGTCAATGCCACTTCTATCAGATGGAAAACGTATTAGTTTTTCAAAGTACTTTCCCCACTAGAAGAGCCTTAGCCTCTCCCTGGAAAACCCTGAATCTCCCACAAATCATGGCAATGATTTGGCAAAACCTGGAGATGGAGAAACTAATGACTTTTCTTAATAATACATTAGCATAATTTTCTCAATGGTGGGCACCCTGGCTATAGCTTTCTCACTAGTTCAATTTTTTTCAGTCCTCTTTAGCATATCAGTGTAAAGCATTGTAATATTCAACCATTCAGTTATGACCTGTAATGTGAAACCTTACCCAGTTGTGCAATATTGGCTTCGGCCAAATGTCCTTTTTTCTTATATCTTTTTTTGTATTTTTGTATTTTTGTATTTTTAATTTATGTACTTTTGTATTTTATTGCCCTACCTCCTTTTTTCTTTCTAATTAAAAACTAATAAATTAACAGTATAAATATGGTTGAAACCTAAGGGAATTATGAAAGAACCATATTTTATTTCTTAGCTTTGTATTTCATTTACATTACTTTACTATGGCCTTTTCTTTATTCTTTCACTTGTTAAGGTTTTTTCTTCTAATATTAAATATTTGTACTATAGAATAATTAACAAGATAATATTGAATTTGATATTTTAATATACAGAAAAAAAGTAAAAAGTTTAGATTTACCAAGCCCTCAGGCTACCCCTATGAATGCTCTGAGTACTTTTAAAATATTTACTACTCCAGCTGCAAATCCACTCCACTTATCTATACTCTTTTCTGAATAGCGGTATTTGCTACTGTAATCTGAATCTTCCTATAGGAGTGTGTTCCTGCTTAAGTCCTCAAGGCCCAGGCCTAGGGCAGCACCTTTTCAGGAGGCAGCAGACCACAAGAAGATCCAGGTTTTGTATACACACAGAAATGTTTATATGCAGTGATATTTATGTGTTTACGTGTACTGGCCTAGACAGTATAAAACCTAAATACGCTCATGTCCTTCAACTTTAAGGTCTTGGTGTAATACAGTTCTTTTCCTATAAAAAAAAATATTTCTACTGAAAAATATAAAATCCCTAATATATTTTATATGCATTTAAATACATAATTTATATTTTCCTGAACACAAATGCAGTAATATATTTTAGCTTTCTAACAAAACACAGCTCTTTGTGTGTTTATACTGTATATGAGCAAGGTTTCCATTTAGCTTAACATTTTCCATTTGCTATATAAGAAATAGTTTCAGTAAATAAACAAAAGAGGGCACTGTGGATATAAATATATTTAGATGTATTTAATTTTTTTATAGAACCCATAATCCACTAAGGAAATTACAGAGTAACATTATATAAATTGCCTTGCACGTGCTCTTTTTTTCTTTCTTTCTCTTTTTTCTCTCACCTTTGCTCTCTCTCTCTCTCTCTTGCCCCAAGTTATAATAGTAATACAAATATACTTCCAAAAATGATCAAAAACTTAAAGTACCACTGTAGTGTATTTATAAGTAAAGCTGATATGCTTGTTTGCTGTGCATAGACTATTCAAAACAGTAAGCAGTTCAAAATAAATAAAAGATAAACAAAAATCTTAGCTTTTAAGCTGCCTGTTTAATCCTCAAGCAAAACTGTGTTTATCAGGGGTCTGGCCAGCTCTGACTGTGTGCTGGGCTGTCATGGAGGTTGGAAACAGGCTGGGCTGATGTCATTGTCCTTGCCCCGTGACATGATTAGCTCCATCTACTGCCTAGACAAAGGTAACAGCTCTATTATGACATGCTTGTAGCTGCCCATAGGCCATGCCCAGCGCCTAAGCCATGATAGCCCCCCACCCATGCTGAGCATACTCAGTCTGAAGCATTGGTCAGACTTTATTTTTAGATCAGCAAATAGGAAGCAAATATAAAGTTCTGACCACACCCCTGATGACCAAGGTAGAGGGAGATTTACAGTTCTGCTTGAGGGGAATACATTCACCCCATTTTGTTTTCTATATGCATTTGATTAACCACACAAGTCTAATAATATGTTTCAGTGAAGTAATAGGCACATTTCCAGCAAATTTTAATTTGATAGGCATGGACTGCTTTGCGAATCCTGGGCCTTACTGGGTATAATAGTAATAAGTGTAATAGTATATTATATATGGATTTTCAGTATGATTTACAGTTGTTTCTATAGTACATAATTAAACTGAAATTGAAGTTAAATTGATGCAGTAAATGCTTGATACTTTACTTACCTATACCCAATGAGAGGGTGCTCACATGGAAAGACTTTCACAGATCAAAAACTTACTGAAAGTTCACACATGGAATGATAACCAACTGAGTTCTTGGAAATTTAGTTGTGATGAACTTGCTGTTCAAAGATTACAGATTGGACTGCAGGAGATAAGAGTTACTTCAAGTAGATGGGACTCTATTTGTACATAGTTTTAAAGAAGCTGAAAGAAGCTTTTCTTAGGAATGTAAGCTTTACCATGTAGGGTCACCCAAGATGCGCCGATCATAGCAGAGAGGTTAGACAAATTGTGGTCCACTGGAGAAGGAACTGGCATCACACTCCAGTATCATTGCCAAGAAAACCATATGGATGAGCACAACCAGAAACACATACAAATGTGCCTGGCATGCTGCATCCATATGGTCACAAAGAGTTGGACCCGACTGAAGGACTGAACAACAATGATATATATATATATATATATATATATATATATATATATATATATACAGGGAGTGCAGAATTATTAGGCAAGTTGTATTTTTGAGGATTCATTTTATTATTGAACAACAACCATGTTCTCAATGAATCCAAAAAACTCATTCATATCAAAGCTGAATATTTTTGGAAGTAGTTTTTAGTTTGTTTTTAGATTTAGCTATTTTAGGGGGATATCTGTGTGTGCAGGTTACTATTACTGTGCATAATTATTAGGCAACTTAACAAAAAACAAATATATACCCATTTCAATTATTTATTTTTACCAGTGAAACCAATATAACATCTCAACATTCACAAATATACATTTCTGACATTCAAAAACAAAACAAAAACAAATTAGTGACCAATATAGCCACCTTTCTTTGCAAGGACACTCAAAAGCCTGCCATCCATGGATTCTGTCAGTGTTTTGATCTGTTCACCATCAACATTGCGTGCAGCAGCAACCACAGCCTCCCAGACACTGTTCAGAGAGGTGTACTGTCTTCCCTCCTTGTAAATCTCACATTTGATGATGGACCACAGATTCTCAATGGGGTTCAGATCAGATGAACAAGGAGGCCATGTCATTAGATTTTCTTCTTTTATACCCTTTCTTGCCAGTCACGCTGTGGAGTACTTGGACGCGTGTGATGGAGCATTGTCCTGCATGAAAATCATGTTTTTCTTGAAGGATGCAGACTTCTTCCTGTACCACTGCTTGAAGAAGGTGTCTTCCAGGAACTGGCAGTAGGACTGGGAGTTGAGCTTGACTCCATCCTCAACCCGAAAAGGCCCCACAAGCTCATCTTTGATAATACCAGCCCAAACCAGTACTCCACCTCCACCTTGCTGGCGTCTGAGTCGGACTGGAGCTCTCTGCCCTTTACCAATCCAGCCACGGGCCCATCCATCTGGCCCATCAAGACTCACTCTCATTTCATCAGTCCATAAAACCTTGGAAAAATCAGTCTTGAGATATTTCTTGGCCCAGTCTTGACGTTTCAGCTTGTGTGTCTTGTTCAGTGGTGGTCGTCTTTCAGCCTTTCTTACCTTGGCCATGTCTCTGAGTATTGCACACCTTGTGCTTTTGGGCACTCCAGTGATGTTGCAGCTCTGAAATATGGCCAAACTGGTGGCAAGTGGCATCGTGGCTGCTGCACGCTTGACTTTTCTCAGTTCATGGGCAGTTATTTTGCGCCTTGGTTTTTCCACACGCTTCTTGCAACCCTGTTGACTATTTTGAATGAAACGCTTGATTGTTCGATGATCACGCTTCAGAAGCTTTGCAATTTTAAGAGTGCTGCATCCCTCTGCAAGATATCTCACTATTTTTGACTTTTCTGAGCCTGTCAGGTCCTTCTTTTGACCCATTTTGCCAAAGGAAAGGAAGGTGCCTAATAATTATGCACACCTGATATAGGGTGTTGATGTCATTAGACCACACCCCTTCTCATTACAGTGATGCACATCACCTAATATGCTTAATTGGTAGTAGGCTTTCGAGCCTATACTGCTTGGAGTAAGACAACATGCATAAAGAGGATGATGTGGTCAAAATACTCATTTGCCTAATAATTCTGCACTCCCTGTATATATATATATATTTACTTATTTGCATGTAAAATGTGTGTCTACAGGTTTGGAATTTCATAGCTACTTTTACATTCCACTAGATTAAACATCCACATGCTTTTTAGCTGATGAAAAAGAACACTATACACAATGCAGAACTAATACTTGAAATGTAATAGTTCTATACACAAACTGTACACCCAAATGCCAATTACTGATACTGATTGGTACATCTTATTATTTATTCTGGCAGAGCAGGGGAGGTCAGAAACTGTTTAACACCACCAACTTTTAAATCTCATAACTTATAATAAATTTAGTAGCAATTTAAAAAAGGAAAGAACCATTCTCACATGTTTATCCATCCCTATCTGATGGTACAGAGCACATATGGTGTCCATTTAAAGGATCACAACAGTTAAAGAAAAAAGACACTTGCTTGTCAGCTATGTACCAAACTTAAAATATTAGAAAAACTTAAACATTTTTTTTTTAAAAAGACCACTTTAATGGGCAGAAGTTGACTTTTCAGGCACATCTTCAAGCCCGGCTTTCTTGGTCACAAACTTGGCAAGTGACATCTGCCTTTATTTCCGGTGGCCATCTAGCAGATGTTAATAGCAAGACATTCCCCCAAGATCGATGTGTCTTACATTTCTGCTCCTTGCAGCATCTAGATCATTTGCCACCACATCCTCCATGAGCTCATTAATTTGCCGGAAATTCTTGCTGAGGAACTTTGTGGACAGTTTTTTTGGTGGCTCTGTTTCTGAGTCACTGCTGTCCTCGGCTACCTCAACAGCCCGTTGTGTCAGTTGTTCCAGGTTCTCATTGGTCAGGCTCTCACCCGAAGCCTGGGCCAAGTCCTCTATGTCCTGGGCATCCGCATCTTCCAGTCCAACCATGGTCAGAAGGTCCACTATCTCTGCTATGATGGGTTCCTATGATAACACGTCTCCACACAGCTCTCATCAGAATTTCTTCAACCCAGATTTCAGACATTGCTGTGTCACCGCCTTCCAGTACAAGTCAATGTTTGTGATGGCCTGATAGATGTTATTATTATTATTATTATCTTTATTTATATTGCACCAACATATTCTGTAGCGCTGTACAGGGGTTGAGTACATAGCAGAAAACAAATTAAACACCTTGTAAAGAATGGAGGGCCCTGTTTTTGAGCATAAAATCAAATGTACATAGAGCTTGTTTCCAAGGCACTGACACAAGATTGAAAACTCGCAAACTTCACAACCTAAGGGTTTATGTGTGATACAAGAGGGTGACAAATGCAATTAAAAGCAATTGGTTCAGTGAAGTGGAGGTGTCTGTGTGTTGTACTGTAGATTGTGGGTGTAAGTGTTATTAAGCTGTGGGGTGTGTAGTTGTACATGTTAAGGCTGAAGGTGATAAGATTTTTTAAACAGGTGTGTTTTTAATAATTTTTTAAAGGTTTTTAGGCATAATGAATTTTGAACATAGTCTAATGGAGCGGGACAACGAGTTCCAAATAGTAGGGGAGAAAAGTCTTGAAGACGGGAGGGAGAGGAGGTGATGAGAGAGGAGGAAAGAAGAAGGTCGTTAGCAGAACGAAGGGGGCGGTTGGGAGACTATTTTAAAACAAGAGCAGAGATATAAAGGGGTGCATTGTTGTTGAGGGCTTTATATGTTAGGGTTATGATTTAAATTTGATTCAGGAAGCTATGGGAAGCCAGTGGAGTGATTGACAGAGAGGAGCTGCAGACACTGATCGTTTGGTATTGAAGATGAGTCTAGCAGAGGTGTTCATTATGGATTGGAGGGGAGACAGACGAGAGAGATGGGTAGGCCAGCAAGGAGGGAATTGCAGTAGTTGAGTCGAGAGATGATGAGAGAGTGTATTAGAATTTTAGCTGTGTCTTCTGTAAGATAATGACACATTTTGGAGATGTTTTTTAGGTGAAACTGACATGATTTTGTTATTGATTGGATGTGAGGAATAAAAGAGAGGGCAGGATCCAGTATAACCCCAAGACAATGGGCGGTGGGAGTGTCAGTGGCTATGTTGAAATCTCCAAGAATGAGTGAAGGTGTATTGTAGGAGAGAAAGTGAGGGAGCCAGGCGACAAAGTTGTCCAGAAATTGAGAGGGTGATCCAGGCGGGCGATAGATCACAGCTACTCGCAGAGTGATTGGAGAGAAAATGCGAATAGTGTGGACTTCAAAAGATGAGAATAGGAGGGAGGGAACAGGGGGTATGCAGTGAAAAGTGCAGTGAGAGGATAGTAGTATTCCCCCACCTCTACCTTGTTTGTTCCCAGGTCTAGGAGTGTGGCTGAAGTGCAGACCACCATAAGAGAGTGCAGCATGGGAGGCAGAGTCAGATGGAGTGAGCCAGGTTTCTGTGATAGCCAGTAAATTGAGGGAGTTGGAAATGAAGAGGTCATGAATGAAAGTAAGTTTATTGCAAACAGACCTTGCATTCCAGAGGGCACAGGAGAAGGGCAAAGTAGATGGTTTGTGACAGGTGATGGGTATTAGATTATGGGAGTTTTGGGCATTTGCTGCCCTGGGGACTCTGTGTGGCTGACAGCAGGTGGGAATGAGTGAGGGGCCTGGGTTAGGGGATATATCTCCACAAGCCATCAGAAGAAGGAGAGAGAGTAAAAGGAGATGGGAATAGGTCTTACAGGAGCATTTCTGCTTTTTCCAGAAGTTCATCATTGACTGTTTGTCCTGGCTGTCTGTCTGGCCAATCAGCTAGTGGAATGTGCGTCGAAGATAGTAGGCCTTGAAGGTCGCAAACACCACCTGGTCCATAGGCTGTATAAGCAAATTAGGCAGGAACACTAGTTCCACTGCGATGCAGCAGGGCAGCTCAGTCAAGTTTGTAGGGTGGCTTGGAGAATTTTCCATTATCAGGAGTGCTTTCTTCTCCAGTCCCTTGCACCTGCAATAGCACTGCACAGAATAGCAGAAATGGCCACTGAACCACAATATATCAATGGTGATCCAGGCATTCCTATTAAATTGCCAGATCACTGGACTTAGCAAACTGGACTTAGCAATGCCTGAAAAAAGTTAGCTGGTCTTTGGCCGCTTTAAAGCCAGGTTCTCTCTTCTGTTACTTATATATGAAAGTGCGGCTTGGAAGTTTGTGATCTTCTTTCCAGAAGATGCAGTGCTGGTGGTCTTATCTTGTCCTTATTTTTGAGGATACTATAATCAATTTGGTCAAGATTTAGAAATAGTAGCCCAGGTGTAATGTTTTTTAAATTGCAAACAACTTTTTTTCTATTGATCCAAAAGACAGATCCAATAGAAACAAAATAAAGTCACTAGTAGAATATATATTATATCATTTGTTGCCATATACTGAGAATATTAAAACTCCAATTTTATTATAAACTAGAATATTGCCTGTCAAAAAATGACGGCAATGAAATTGTAAGTGAGCTAATGCTGTTTGGTGTATAATAATAAAATAAATAATACATTAAAAAAGTAATATACTTTACCTATTTTCAAGTAATATATGAAGGAAGCATTCTGTTGAAGAGCTGGCAATCTGTTGTGATGTTGCTGTAGCATTAGTGGTGTGGAGCTGCTGTGTAAGCGTGATGAATGTGTGCAGTGTAATAGTGTGCGTGTGCGAGGCAAATCCGTTAGCGTAGCTGTGTACTTCCGCATTGTATAAGTTATTTTTCTAAAATGGCAGCTAATGTGTGGTATGCGGCTGTGGCTGATTTAGCGTCCTTTGTTTTGCATGTCGTTCGACTTTTTCGGAATATCCATAGCTGTTTGGTGGTGTTTTGCGTGTTTATGGTGGTGTTTTGCGTGTTTAGGGTCCTTTAGCCTCGTTTTCGTTTTGTTCAGTGGCCATTTTTTCTCTCGCTTAGGTGATTTTCCGGTGTCTAAACTCCGAAATTTGTACTAAAATCGAGGTATAACTTTACTTGCAGAGGTCCTGGGTGCACCATCTTGCTGTGGGTAAGCTTTTTATATGTTTGTTGTGTGTATTTATTGTGTTTCTAATGTTTTTGAGGTCGCGTGGGTTCGTCCTTGTTTCCGAATCTCGTATGTCTTTTTCGGGAACTGCGTAGGTGTTTGGTGGTGTTTTGCGTCTTTACACTGCGTCTTTACACTGCTGTAGCCTCGTTTTTGTTTTTTTCGGCTGCCATTTTTTCTCGTGAGGATTTTTGAGTGTCTAAACTGTTTTATTTTATTTTTTTCAATCAAGTTTTTATTAGGCAAACAAAGTACATCTTTCTTAACAGGATGAAATGCAATTTACAGTATTTGTTTAGTCACCTTAAATCTCATAGCCGTGGTGCCATGCAGTGCTCTTGTGGAGTACTCTTCCCTCCGCCTAATAGGGATTTTCTGAGTTTATTGGGGATTTGGGTACATCTTCCTTAGTCATTTATTGTTGCAAATTAAATATCATGTATCCTCTTCCCTTTAGAGGGTCGAGGATTTCTTTCTTAATTTAGGTGGTGGGGGGGTGGGGAGGGGGGATATTAAGGTGGGGTCAGGATTATTTAACTGGGTAAGAGAATGACATGAGGAAGGGGAAAAGGGGGGTGTTATTTATACCTGAGATTTTGCACTCGATCCACGCCGCCACCTCACCTGATCTTGTCCCGCAGGATGGATTTGTTATGTTCAAGGCACCATGGCCCTCCTCCCATCCGGGGAAGCCTTAGTCAATACGTCAATTGTCGTTAATCCCCTTAAGCTATGAGGGGAGTGTAGCCAGGGGCTCCATATATCAAGGAATGTGGGCATTGCGTCAGCTAATAGATGTGATAATCGTTCGTTGGTGGCTATAAAGTTACGTTTGTTGATGATGGCCTGAAGGCTGAGGGTGTTGCTTTTCCATTGTTTTGCTAAATGGATTTTGGCCACTAGCATCATGAATTGCAGTAGTGCAATTTGGGGCCCTGAGAGAAGGGGGCATCTGGACCCCAAGAGTGCGATCTCTGGGTCTCTGTCAATGTGGGCAAGGGTTATTGTGGATGCCAGGTCGAAGACCTCCTCCCACATGGCTCTTGCCATAGGGCAAGTCCACCAAATGTGGATGAAGGAGCCCGAATCCTGGCAACCTCTAAAGCACCTGGGGCTCACTTTGTTGTTCCATTTATGTTGCCTGTCCGGAGTTATGTATGTTCTATGGAGAACTTTGAGTGAGGTTTCCAGTAAACTAAAGTTAAGTGCGCCTTTAGATAAATTAGCCCATGAGGATGTCCACGAGCCCTCATCTCTCTCATGCCCCAGGTCCTCAGGTTGTCCGGTATATCAGGCAGCCAGAGGATATTGGCCCATATGTAAGGTGTCATTGCCCTGTTTTCGATAAACATCCATAGTGGTTGATGCTGTGGTGAGTGGGCCAATGGTATGAATGCTAGCTGGGCGGCTTTAAAATATATATGAAGATTTGGGCATGCTAATACCCCCATTCGTCAGCCTTTGTGCATTTCTGTTTTTGAGATTCTATGGCATTTGTACTCCCAGATGAAGATAAAAATCTGTTTTTGGCAAATTTTTAATTTTTCTGCTGGGATTGGGATTGGGATGGTTCTGAAGAGGTAAAGAAGCCGTGGCAATAGATTCATCTTGATCGCATTAATGCGACCTAGCCAAGACAGGCCCCCTTTAGACCATGTTGAAAGTTCAGTGTGCAATTCCCTGAACAGGGGGGGATAGTTGGCCTTGTAAATTGAATCTATAGAGTTGGTAATATAAACTCCCAAGTATTCGATTGCTGTCTTTGGCCATGCGAAGTGGAAATGTTGTTTTAAAAAGTTCTGTGTAAGAGCTGAGAGGGAGCATCCTAATGCCTCAGTTTTGTCGGAGTTAATCCTAACACCAGATATTGTGCCGAATTGTTCTAGGAGGGATATAAGGCAGCTTTACATGTGGTGCATGCCCACCTAAACCCCTTCTATCTCCGCTTTGGATCTAATCATTTGGGCTAGAGGCTCTATTGCTAGTGCGAAGAGCAGGGAGGAGAGGGGGCATCCTTGTCTGGTTCCCTTTTCAATCTTAAGTATAGAGGGGTTATCCCCGCTATTTGAGGCAGGCTTTGGGTTTGTCATAGTATATTTTCAAGAGGTTAATAAATTGTTCAGGGAATCCAAATTTCCTGAGAACTGCCCAGAGGTACTTCCACTCTACTTAGTCGAAGACCTCCTCCCACATGGCTCTTGCCATAGGGCAAGTCCACCAAATGTGGATGAAGGAGCCCGAATCCTGGCAACCTCTAAAGCACCTGGGGCTCACTTTGTTGTTCCATTTATGTTGCCTGTCCGGAGTTATGTATGTTCTATGGAGAACTTTGAGTGAGGTTTCCAGTAAACTAAAGTTAAGTGCGCCTTTAGATAAATTAGCCCATGAGGATGTCCACGAGCCCTCATCTCTCTCATGCCCCAGGTCCTCAGGTTGTCCGGTGTATCAGGCAGCCAGAGGATATTGGCCCATATGTAAGGTGTCATTGCCCTGTTTTCGATAAACATCCATAGTGGTTGATGCTGTGGTGAGTGGGCCAATGGTATGAATGCTAGCTGGGCGGCTTTAAAATATATATGAAGATTTGGGCATGCTAATACCCCCATTCGTCAGCCTTTGTGCATTTCTGTTTTTGAGATTCTATGGCGTTTGTACTCCCAGATGAAGTTAAAAATCTGTTTTTGGCAAATTTACAATTTTTCTGCTGGGATTGGGATTGGGATGGTTCTGAAGAGGTAAAGAAGCCGTGGCAATAGATTCATCTTGATCACATTAATGTGACCTAGCCAAGACAGGCCCCCTTTAGACCATGTTAAAAGTTCAGTGTGCAATTCCCTGAACAGGGGGGGGATAGTTGGCCTTGTAAATTGAATCTATAGAGTTGGTAATATAAACTCCCAGGTATTTGATTGCTGTCTTTGGCCATGCGAAGTGGAAATGTTGTTTTAAAAAGTTCTGTGTATGAGCTGAGAGGGAGCATCCTAATGCCTCAGTTTTGTCGGAGTTAATCCTAACACCAGATATTGTGCTGAATTGTTCTAGGAGGGATATAAGGCAGCTTTACATGTGGTGCATGCCCACCTAAACCCCTTCTATCTCCGCTTTGGATCTAATCATTTGGGCTAGAGGCTCTATTGCTAGTGCGAAGAGCAGGGAGGAGAGGGAGCATCCTTGTCTGGTTCCCTTTTCAATCTTAATTATAGAGGGGTTATCCCCCGCTAATTTGAGGCAGGCTTTGGGTTTGTCATAGTATAATTTCAAGAGGTTAATAAATTGTTCAGGGAATCCAAATTTCTTGAGAACTGCCCAGAGGTACTTCCACTCTACTGAGTCGAAGGCCTTCTCTAGGTCTAACGCTAGAAGATACATGGGAGTTCGGCGCTGCTGAGATGGATGTATTAAATTTAATATTCTCCTGACATTATCCCCTGCTTGCCTATGCGGGACGAACCCCACCTGGTCCTTATGGATCAGTCTGGGAAGAAATTAGTTGATTCTGTTGGACATAAGTTTAGCTAGGATCTTGATATCCCCATTCAGGAGGGAAATTGGCCTGTAGTTCTGTACATGAAGGGGGTCTTTCCCTTGCTTTTGAAAGAATACCATATTAGCCTGGTTTAGTTCAGAGGGGACACTATGTCCTTTTAGCATGTTATTGAATAGGGTCGTCATGTGTGGTGCTAATAGTTCCGCAAATGTTTTGTAGTATAGGCTCGTGTACCCATCCGGCCCTGGGGCTTTACCTGGTTTTAGAGATTTAATCGTTTCCACGACTTCTCCTATTGTGACTGGGGCCTTAACATGGTCCATCTCTTGGGTAGACATTACTGGGAGATCTACCGATCCACGAAATTGGTTTATATGGTTGTCTATGGGGGGGTTGGGGGACGAGTATAGATTTTGAAAGAAAGTTGTGAATTCGTTCTGTATATGCGCAGGGCTAGAGGTTATCCCTCCCCCGGGTTGTCTAATTTTAAAGACTTTTGATTGGTTGGCTTTTTGTTTTAGTTTCCTAGCGAGCATGGCGCTGGGTTTATTGGCTTTGGTATAATATTGATGGCCTGTCAACCTCATGGCTTTCTCTACTTGCTCCGAGAGGTTTAGGTCTAGCTCAGCCCTGATCTTGTCTATTTTGCTGCGGTTTGCTAATGTTGGAGATTTTTGGTTGAGCTTTTCTAGGTCCATTAGGCTTGCATTTAACCGTTTTTCTCTGGCCTTTTGGGATTTTTTGTATTTTGCTGCTAGTTTGATGCATGTGTCCCTAATCAATGCTTTATGGGCCGCCCAAACCCAGCCTATGTCCACCCCTGCGGATAGGTTTGTGGAAAAGTAAAGTTCTATGTCAGATGCTACGTGGTCCCTAAAAAGAGGCATTGACATGAGCATTTCGTTGAGTCGCCATGAGTATGGGGTTTTAAATGCAAAGCCAAAGTCTATTGTGCAACTCACCATGGACTCATCTGACCAGGGGCATGAATGGATTCCCAAGCCCACCACGTTGTCTAGCAGGGAGGAGTCTAATAAAATGTATCTATTCTAGAGTATGTCTTGTGCACTGGGGAGTAGAATGAATACTCCCTTACCCCTCTGTGTTGTTCCCTCCATAGGTCTATCAGGTGGAGTTCGTCCAACATTGCCAGAATTTGGGATTGCTTTTTAGTGAGTTGACTGCTCCGTCCCCCTCCAGATCTATCTAATGGTGATAAGACTGAGTTTAGATCCCCTCCCAGGATTATTTTCCCGAGATCATGGGATTTAATATACTGCAGTAAGCGTATGAACATTTTCTGTGGCATAAGAGTGGGGGCATATAGTGAGAACAGGGTAAATTTCTTCCCGAATAGGGAGCCTGTAAGGAGCACAAAGTGACCATCTTGGTCTATCTCTTTATGGTCTAGGATGAAAGGGAGGTCTTTGTGCAACAGGATTGCAGCCCCTGCCCTCTTTGTGGAATGGCTAGTGGCAAAGAAGGTAGGATAGAGTTTGGATAAATATTTAGGGATCTTGTTCCTGACAAAATGCGTCTCGTGTAGGAAGAGTACTGAGGGATGGAACTGCTTGTAAGCATTAAAGGCCTTCCGTCTTTTAAATTGCGAGTCGAACCCTCTTACGTTATGTGTGATAAAGGTTATTTCGGTGTCAGTCATGATGTGGTATCACATTTTGCGTCTATAGTCAGGCTTCCAAGTGTAATATACTCTCCACCCGGATAGAAGGAGGCCAAGGGTCCAGGGTAGCTCTCTTTGCTTAATCTTGTTTGTGGGATAAGCCAAATCTTTGCGGGTACAGATAGGGTTTTGTTGTTTGGCGGGTGGTCGGTGTACAAGGTGGATCGAAGTATGCTCTCAGCTGCTAGGGAGGAAGTAAGGAGAGTATAGTTAGTTAGCGTGGTATTTGGTATATCATAACCTCCTTTGCATCGGTAGTACAAATAAAAGAAAAACAATAGGGTGTGGAAGGCATAAAGCCTTCGTTTACAAGTATAGGTGGAAATGTCTAAGGTCATTGCCCTAGAGCTCAATTGCCTATATATGTTAAAGAAGACAATATAAAATGTCAATAATTGGAGATATTAAATAAAACATAGGATCAAACATCTTTAACAGTTCAAACACCAAATTGTAATAAACTTGAAAACTATCATCAGGGAAATTGGAATGCCCGGCTGGTAAACGGTCGGCCTAATTCTGTTAAGGGTGGTCATTCCCTGAGATTGTTGGTAAAGTCTCTAGGATCATCCGCTTCCCAGTGGGCAGTGCTCTTGGGGCCCTTCCCGGCCTGATTTGGGTAAGTAACGTCTAGACTTTGTAAGTTCTTGACTATGCGTGGCTGCTTTCAGTTAGTTGCAAAGTTCGCTATAATCTTCCTGAGTATGCCCTTCTTGTAAGAGTAATTTGGGTCTTTTTGCTTCATTTTGTCCTGGGGCGATTTGTGCCATGAAGGGGGTGGTGCCTCCGGTTGTGGACCACCTAGGATGATCACGGGCCTGCCTTAAGCTCAAGATCGGGTGTCTCTCTCCCCTGTTTCTGTGATCTTTAACGTTTGGGCTGGGTTACTTCAGTCCATTCTCTTGCCGGCCTTTGGGCCTCGGCAACCCCTTGGGGGCTAAGTAATTCCCCCTCTTTCAGGAGTCTCAAACGGTGAAGGGTCTCCCTTCCTTCCTCTATTGAGCGCACTATGTATGTTTTTGCGCCTACCTGGAAGGTGAGGCTGAAGGGGAACCCCCATCTATATTTTATTTGGTGTGACGTCAGAGTTTGCAGGATCAGCTTCATCTGTTGTCGCTTATACAGGGTTGATGGGGCCAGGTCGGCATAGATCTGGATTTCCGCACTGTCTGGGCCTATGATAGCCTGGGCTTTTCTGGCTGCTTGAAGTACCAAATCTCTGGTCTGCTGCCGGAGGAAGTGTACCACCACGTCTTTTGGCAAGTTAGGGGTTGCAGGGCCTCCCAGGGCTCGGTGTGCCCTTTCTATGTTCCAGGGTTCTTGGGTGAAGGTCGGGAGTATGGTAGATACCACTGCTTTAGTGTAAGTTGTCAGGTCCATAACCGCAGTAGGTATCCCCCTCAGGCGTATATTGTGTCGCCGGCTCCTGTTCTCAAGGTCTTCTAGTTTTAGTTCAAAATCCTTGAGTTGCGAAGTGTTGGCCGATATGTCGGCTCTGTCCTCGGCTTGGCTTTCAATAAGTTGATCCGCAATGGTTTCGAGTTTACTGGTCCGTACGCTCAGTTCCTGAATTTCCTGTTTAAATTCATTTATGGCCGCTGATAGCCATGATTGTAATAGCATGTCAAATTTGGCCATCGAGAAGTCTGACACATTCACATTTGGATAAGCGACCTCCGAGTCTCTATCCCCTTCTGAGCCTGAGGGCGAGGTGGGTGTAGGGCTGTTCCCCATTTGGGAGCCTGCTGTTTGTTTTGTGAAATGGTCAGAGATACTCCTTGAGGGGCCGCTTTTCCTAGATTTCCCCATGTTGAATATTTCCTGGAGCTATGGATCTGCTCGTGACGGGGTTTCCAGCCCTGGTGGCTCGCTGTAGTTTAATGCTCGTGGGGTGGTCTAAGTTTTTCTTTTTTTTGCAGTATTTGGTGTTGCACTGCCAAAGATGCGTGAGTTATTGAGTAGGCATTAGCTCTAGTAGGCAAGTGGCGATGTTCATGGTTCACATTGTTGTGTGTATGCCACCTGATTCCTTGATATTAGGGTTCAATGGTGGAAGTCTGGGGGCGGGGGTTCCCCCTATTTTATATTTTTGGCGGGTTTGGGATGACAGCCGTAATTGTTGTTACTATTATAGTCTGCTTGGTCTTGAGGCCTTTATGGGCCAGTTTGTAAAATAAGTCCAGAGACTTCCGTTTCCCAGGTTATAATGGGATGATAAGAGTTATAATGAATGCAGGAGCGTGCTACTCTGAATTGTGGGCTTCAGTGTTGCTGCACAGATTCCCAAGTAGTATGGGGCATGTGGTACTGCAAAATCTGGATTTTTGGGCCTTGTGTGGCCTTAAACTGCCCAGCACGGATCAGGCCTTGTTTGTAGGGTGATAAGGTATATAGGCTTCCCCAACTTTGCACTGGTTTATATGGGGTGATATGAGTGACTCATCAAGAGTCAAGGAAACAATATAGCTCCCCAAGGCCTTCTTCTCTCACCCTCTCTTTCCTTATGCAGGTGAGTAGAGATCTCTGCGTTGCCCTGATCTCCCCTAGCTGGGATCTGCCGCCTCTGGGTGTCTTTGGGGTGTTGTTGAGATAGTGGGGTATTAACAGGGCTCAGGTCTCCGTCTCCGCTTTGCTCTGCTCTAAGGAGATCCAAGATGGCCCCCACCTCGTGGGGATCCAAGATGGCCGCCACCCGATCACTAGGCCTCAGATCCGCCTGCCCCCATCTAGCTGCCCCCACTGACCTGGTTCCACAGAGGCGCCCAAGCTGGCGATTTCTTGCTCCGTTTCTGGTCCGTTTCTGGTCCCAGGGTCCCCCGGGCCTTCACCTCCCTGGGTGCTCTAACTGGAAGACAGAGTCTTCCCTGGCCAGGTGCACGCCGGGCTGACCCCGCTTGAGACCACTCCTGTGCCGCTGGGGAGGACCCCCGATGTGATGTGGGTCGTCGCCTCCTCTTCCCCTATGGCCCGAGGGGCATCTAGCACTTCCCTGGGTCCACCGGGCTGGCCCCTGTGCCTAGACTGGTCCCCGCAGCTGGAGGTCAGGGTAGTCCGACCCGCTTTTGCGGTAGAGAGCGCGGTTCTCTTTTTCTTTTTTCCTTTTCTTTGTGTCTTGGTTTTTTAAGACAATTTTGGGCTCTGTGTGTTCCTTCAGATCCCCTAAATGTAGGGGTACTAATATTTATTTGATCAGGGCAGTTATAGGGGTCGATTACCCCAGATTGACTTGGGCCCAAGATGGACCTATAGCTGAGTACGTCTTTCCTCTCCAGTAGCTTAGCCACGCCCCCTAAACGGTTTTATTTTGAGTGAAATTGAGGTGTAACTTCAGTTTTTAAGGTCCTGGGTGCTCCCTCTTCCTATATGTAAGCTTTTTATGTATTTGTTGTGTGTATTTATTGTGTTTTTCATGTTTGAATGTGCGCGGGTTTCCGACGATTTTTGCGAGGTCGTAATGGGTCGTAATGGGTCTTGTATTTTCCTTTAGTAACTACGTAAATGTTGCAACTGCGGCCCTCGCTTCTCACTACGTAAATGTTGCGAGGTCTGCCTTTGGCGCTCCATGCCAGCAACTGCAGCCCTTGCTTTGCGAGGGCCGCAGGCTTGCTGCGCGAGCCCGCGGCTACGCGAGCCTGCAAGCGTTAGCAACAGCTTGCACGCTCACAACTATATATGTGATGATTAAAAATAAAATTCTGTAAATTCTGTAAAAATGTTGTAAATTTGAACGATTAATAACATAAAAGTACACCCTAAGTATATTTTCTTAGGGATTTATATCTAAAGTCACTTTATAGGACAATGTAATATATTTTATTCAATTTTATTATTTTCTGTGATACTATTTTCTTGCGCTTCAGTTTCTATTATTTTCTCCTTTTGTTCTCACTCCTGTTCTCTTTTTGTATAGTCATTTTTAAGCTGTAAAGTGCTATTTACATTGATTAGATGGTATTATCAAGCAATTTCTGTCTTATCTGGCTTAATAGTAGTTATTAACTGCACAGAGAGCTTGTTCTCCGCCATGTGAGTATCTCTTGTCTGTGAGGCGCTAAGAGATGATGTCATAAATGTCCGACCAGCATTTCATGCGTGCATCCCTACTTATCAGGGACTTGAATTGGTCCTAAAATTATTTCTCAAAGTTGTTATGCCCTCTATAGGACTCAATTGTGCTTTGCTTAGTGCCTCTCATACTTATTTTTTTTTTCTTCTTATGATATTTGACATAAGTATTATTTTTAATTTCTATCCAGCAATATTCCTAAAATGTGTTTATTCAGTGTTCCTCAGATATTTGATCTTTAATACATTTATATTCTCTCAAATTATTAGGTATTTAAATTTTGTATTGAAATTTGTTACTTTGTACTAAGAAAAATGATTTGCTTAGAACTGTCTTAAATTGTTTATAATAAGTTGTTCACGTTTAATCATGTTTGTTTTATTGCACAGTATCATTGTATCGTTAAAATAACACAGAAAGCTACAAAAGTAGCTACAAACTATTAAAATACATCAACAGAGTAGTACTCATTATAATTTGTTACACATAAAATTCCACTACAAGTGGCATTAGAAACATAGTAATATAATAAGAAATGTTTCAATATTTCTGAGAATTAAATATCATATAGTACAAATGGAAAAGCAGTTTTAAAGTAATCACTGTCAATACCAAGGACTCAAAGGATACAGATAAGACACAAATTGTTGATAATATACCATCTAATTAATGTAAATAGCACTTTAGAGCTTAAAAGTTACTATTACAAAAAGAGAACAAAAGTGAGAACAAAAGGAGAAAATAATAGAAACTGAAGCGCAAGAAAATAGTATCACAGAAAATAATAAAATTGAATAAAATATATGACATTGTCCTATAAAGTGACGTCAGATATAAATCCCTAAGAAAATATACTTAGGGTGTACTTTTATGTTTTAAATCGTTCAAATGTACAGAATTTTAGTTTTAATCATTTATAATAAAATTGAAGTTTTAATATTCTCAGTATGTGGCAACAAATGTTATAATATAAGCCATATAAAAGGTGTCTTAGTCTACTAGTGACTTTATTTTGTTTCTATTAGATCTGTCTTTTGGATCAATAGAACAAGTTGTTATATTTGAGGATGGTGCTGATGGTGGAGGTTGGCAATTTCAGATCCGCCCGAGTATCAACTTGCCGCTCCCCTCTCTCCAGGAGGTCTAGCACCTGCATTTTCACATCAAAATGTATGCTCTGGCGCTTCAGTTTAGGCTGCTGTTCCTTGTGCTCATACATCTGTAAAACAGTAAAAAAAAGGCAATTATTGTTTTTTATTAGACAATTAACAATCACATTATGAGAAACAAGGGAACAATGATATATTCTGTACCTTCCCAGGATCTGGAGGTCTCTGGTGGCAATCACTTTCTCCAGCTGTGACTTGCTCTCCCTTAAAAAAAATTAAATGAAGGTAGATTTTATTAGACAATTAACAATCAAGGGAACCAAGAAAGTATTCTATACCTTACCACTGGATGTTGTAGGTAGGATTTGGGGTCTTCTTTTTTTCTCTCTTTGCTCAATCCTTTCTCTCTCTCAGTCTCTTGCCCTGCCCCTCTTAACACTGTGACACTGGTCTCCCAAGAAAAACACATTGTTATAACGAAGCTGCGCGTTCAGCAGGGATCAGCGGCCTAAAAACAGAGCTATAGCAGGTGTCACAACCTACAATGATGATGGAGTATAGAGGATCCTAGTCCTCTTATCTCCTGTAGGTTTTAGACCTAAGATTTGGGTGACTCAGACCAATGGACCTTCTTTGCGGATGCCAGAGCATAAGTCCCAGCCTTTGGTAGTGTGCCTGGGAAAACCTTGGTAGGGAGTCAGAAACGATCTCCTCTGCCAGCATATGCCCCTGGGTCAATAATACACCTGCACACCAAGTCTTGATGAAAATTATGAACAACTTCTTTATTTTTACACAAGTATTTAAACACCTCACAAAAACAGTACAGGGAGTGGCTACCCCTTTGTCCAACCCTTATCTTCCTCTTGGCCAATGGGGTAATCTCCAGAGTAACTTGATTACCTCTAGCCAATGGACTAGAGGTAAGCTCTGGGAACTTCCAGACCCCTCCCCTGGGCCGCCCACTAGGTGTGGCTAACGGAGTCATTTGGGCGCTGGCAGTCAAGAGAGACACATCTCTTTGCTATGGCCCAGGCCCCTGGATCTGGGCTAGGGAGACCCCAGAGGCCCCCTGGATAGATGGTGCCCCTATGTCTGTTGGGAGCCTATTGTTCCTGACTTAAGTATGTGTACTTAAAGAATTAACCTTGGTGGCCAGCTGGGGTCCTTCTCCTGTTGCAAGATGTATGTGGCAATGTATCCAGCATGACTTCCCCATACTATCATATACATATGTGTACATATTCCACACACTGTCAGTCTATTTAAGTACAAGCGTAAAAGCGCACCCCACATAAAACCACCTAATGTCCTCATAGTATATGGGATTGGGGCAGGGTTTCCACATCAATCCATCTCATGCATTATGATGACTTTTATTGATGGTGATGGGAACCCTGCTCATTTCCTTAGACAATAATCATAATAATATAACAGTATAACCGTATAACAGTATAACAGGGTGTCTGGGAGCCCCAAACCTTTTGTTCCTCCCCATGGCAACAGCATGTGGAAGACCACCCAGCCCAAAATGGCCACCGCTGCCAGTCACAAAATGGCCCCAGCATAGTTCACACCAAATCCAATATGGCCACTGGCTGATTCATGACAATCCTTCCCCAAGCGGGCGGAGAACATCCAAGATTTTCCCAGCTCCGCTGATAGTCATGAATCTGCTGGTTTGGCCCGGCCCGCTGCATGCTAGGCAAGTTCATGTCGGTGCGCACACAGTCCCAAGGTGCAGAGTAAAGACCTCCCCCAGCCCTTGGCCTTGCTCCCACTGTATAGAGCAAATTGCTCTTGCCCTGCACCCCCACCCAAAACAGTCCAGGATCCCAGCTCTCTGTTTTTGGCAGCAGCATGGAAGTCTCTGGGGACACAGTGGGTTGCACCCATACATTCTTCTGAGGCAAAACCGTATTTTTGGGAGCCCCATAAAACAACCCCTGTCCCATAGCAACCCCTTTCCCTCCAGCCAGTCCCCACAGCTGGGCTGGGGTCTCTAAAAAAGTCTCTGGGCCTATGGGATTGCAAGGGGGCAGTCCAGTACTTCCCTCACCAAAATATTATTGTTGGGAGCCCAATAACACAATAACTGCAGTAAAGTACATACCGGTCTGCGCTTGACTCCAGCGTCCCTGATGGAGTCCGGACTTGGATGCTCCCTTTGCTCTGGCTCCTGGAGATCTGTATCTTTGGACAGACCCTCCTGGTTTTCTTCCCCTGGGTCTGTCTGTGTTGCAGCCTGGAGAACTACGCTGTTCCCACCCAGGCTGTGCTTTGGGGCCCTCAGCTGACCCTCTTCTATTGCCTTTGGTTGAATGACTGTGCTTTGGCTCTCTGATGTAGGCTGGGGAGTCTCGCAATTCCCACCCAGCTGGTTCTTTGGGGCCCTCAGCTGACCCTCTTCTTCTATGGCCTTTTGCTTTGTACCCTTATCCCAGTCCTCCAGGTTTAACTGGCCCTTAGGAGCGGTGTCTGTTCCAGTGGGCCTCTGGACATTGGTTATCCAGGGTATCTCCCCACTTGGTTCACCCTCTACTATGGTGCCACACTGCACCCACGGCTCCTTTGCCAAGGCTGGCAAGCTTGCTGCCCCTGTCGGGCTCTTGGTGCCCCTGGCACTCTCTTGGTGCCCCTGGCACTCTTGCTGTGTGAGGCCTGGTTCCCTGTAGCTAAGAACCAGTTCCTTTCCCTCCCCACAGTCCATTACATAGCCCACCTGGGCTCTGTGCTTCCCTAGCAACTCTCTTGGGGTGTCAGAGTACAGATTTTTGTTATCTGTTGTAGGCTGGGGAATCTTATCCTTCCCACCCAACCTGACCTCTACGGCCTTTTCCCCAGAGTGCATTACATAGCCCTCCCCACAGTCTCTTGGGTGGCTATCCTGAGCCCCTGGCTCCATTCGCAGTTCTGGCCCATACACATTGCCTAGAACTTCTGAGGGCAGACTTAGTTCATCTGGCCCTACCTGTTGAGCAGTTACTGGGGTTTCTGCCAGGATTTGTGCTGGAAGGTAGTCCTCAGGTGAGACCTTTTTGGAGAAACTGTGCTCTGCTAGCATTTCCTCTGGGATTAAGTCTCTTGGGGTATCAGGGGACAAACATGGGTTATCTGACCCCACCCAGGGAACATTCCCCTGGGTCTCTGGCTCTTGGAGCTGGGGATTTGGTCCCAATCTGACTTTACCATCCCTTCTAGGCTCTGACACAGTCTCTATATTTTTTAACGGAACACATTCTCCATCACTATGTTCTCCCCAGACCCCTTGCACACAATCACAACGGTACATACCATCTGTGTTGTAAAGATCTGGCGACCAGTCCTCTTGACTGGGTTGTTCCCCTCTTGATGGGCAAAATGTCTCCCCATAGATCTCGTCCCACAACTCAAAATACTCCTCCTCCAGCTGCAGTTCCTGCTCAATCAGGTGTACCATTAAATTAGCCTCCATGGACCACGGTTCCAGTCCCAGACCACGACAGCGTTCCACAAACAAGTTGTTGTGCCTTTTAAAGGTTCCTATGCCCCCTTCCGGGTCACCATACACAATGTCTTGGAGGCCAGAATCTATCTCCAAGTGGAAATCAAACTCCTCTCCAAGGCCACCAACTATTCTGGTGTGAAAAACGTGATATTGGTTCTCCAAGGCAACCTCTTTTCTTACTAGTACTTCCAGCCAGCCCATTAGCTCATCGTCCTGCCACAGATTCAGAATCGCCATCCATTTCTCTAGACGCAATGTCTCTCTGTAGCCAAGTCTTTGCTGAGCTGGAGATCCTCTGGCAATATTGGTCTAGTACGTTGGACACCTCTTGTGCGGTCATCTTACTGGGGTATAAGTGCCTGGCTGCTTTAAACTGTCTTGTTGCTTCTTTGGTGATATCCGTCTGTTCCATTCTTGGTCTTTCTGTAGAGTCGTCCCACCTCTGCCAGCCAATTGTTACAACCTACAATGATGATGGAGTATAGAGGATCCTAGTCCTCTTATCTTCTGTAGGTTTTAGACCTAAGATTTGGGTGACTCAGACCAATGGACCTTCTTTGCGGATGCCAGAGCATAAGTCCCAGCCTTTGGTAGTGTGCCTGGGAAAACCTTGGTAGGGAGTCAGAAACGATCTCCTCTGCCAGCATATGCCCCTGGGTCAATAATACACCTGCACACCAAGTCTTGATGAAAATTATGAACAACTTCTTTATTTTTACACAAGTATTTAAACACCTCACAAAAACAGTACAGGGAGTGGCTACCCCTTTGTCCAACCCTTATCTTCCTCTTGGCCAATGGGGTAATCTCCAGAGTAACTTGATTACCTCTAGCCAATGGACTAGAGGTAAGCTCTGGGAACTTCCAGACCCCTCCCCTGGGCCGCCCACTAGGTGTGGCTAACGGAGTCATTTGGGCGCTGGCAGTCAAGAGAGACACATCTCTTTGCTATGGCCCAGGCCCCTGGATCTGGGCTAGGGAGACCCCAGAGGCCCCCTGGATAGATGGTGCCCCTATGTCTGTTGGGAGCCTATTGTTCCTGACTTAAGTATGTGTACTTAAAGGATTAACCTTGGTGGCCAGCTGGGGTCCTTCTCCTGTTGCAAGATGTATGTGGCAATGTATCCAGCATGACTACCCCATACTATCATATACATATGTGTACATATTCCACACACTGTCAGTCTATTTAAGTACAAGCGTAAAAGCGCACCCCACATAAAACCACCTAATGTCCTCATAGTATATGGGATTGGGGCAGGGTTTCCACATCAATCCATCTCATGCATTATGATGACTTTTATTGATGGTGATGGGAACCCTGCTCATTTCCTTAGACAATAATCATAATAATATAACAGTATAACCGTATAACAGTATAACAGGGTGTCTGGGAGCCCCAAACCTTTTGTTCCTCCCCATGGCAACAGCATGTGGAAGACCACCCAGCCCAAAATGGCCACCGCTGCCAGTCACAAAATGGCCCCAGCATAGTTCACACCAAATCCAATATGGCCACTGGCTGATTCATGACAGCAGGGTTTAACATTTAGCAGGGAATTACAGAAAAAAGAGCGCTATAGCAAATCAGTGCTCAGTGCGGTTAGCGTTACACGGGGTAAAGGTAAACAACACAGAGAAGACAAAGTTGTGTTTTTCCACTTTTTATTTTCCTATGACATAACAACTGATTTTGTATAGTCTTCATTGTTGATACATAATTGCTTTTTTTAAAATCTATTGTGAATATGCCCTTTTGAGAAAGCTCCTGTATACTGAAAATCAGAGTGCAAAACATAACAGGATTCATTGAGGAATACCCTTGAATATATCCAATGGCCTAAGAGGCCCACAATTGTTACCATCGTTCACAACAAAAAGGACTACATAAGGTCAAAATGTTGTAGACACATGCAATTAATATGAGCCTACTGCTATATGAACACATACATAGTATAAAGCAAACTTCTGACTTCTGTTTTTCACATTGTGGAACCAGAGGAAGAAACAGGAACCTGATTGAGACTGGAAACAGTGATTTCTCATTAAGTGTGGGACATTACATCAGAAGAAGGATATTTAGGAGGCTAAGAGGAACAGGGGGGATTTTCCTTTAAAGGGGCACTGTTCCTCTAAGAACATGATAGTTGCAAGCCTTGTGGAACCCTCACTGCTGACTATCTAGTGCAGTCTTGACTAAAATTATAATGAATGAGCCACTAACTTAATACTCATATTGTTAAAATACAGCATGCTACGGGCCCTTTAGGACAGAGACTAACAACGCCTGATATTGCATAACATCTGCTGCTGGGAGGTTCCTGGTATATTTTGCATCTAGCATGACAGCATGAAGTGCACAGATAGCTCCTAACAACAAACATGAGAGTACCACTGAAAAATATAGAACTAGCTTAATTTGAGATGCAAATTGTAGCACCTCAATGTGTTCCTTCCCACCCTGTCAAATATATCTAGTGTCTGTCCCTTGTTTCCAACCCACTTCTGTCGATATCTGTCCTCATGTCCTCTTAATTCATTGCTTAAATGCACAGTATATTTCTTATTAAGCCCTAACTGACTTTTCTTTAGATATTTAGATAGCTCTTTATAAGACAGCTAAAGTGACCCTTTAAACATGTTTTCACATTAGTTCTGAAATTAGCTTATTAAACTGTCATTGTAAAATGTTCGTCCAGTAACTTTAAACAGATTTTGTAATGCAATGAATTAATTAATAGTACACTTCACCAAACTCAAGACCATATATTCGGATATAACAGTGCATGAAATTGTAAAACACATCAGTTCTTGAAAAATCACCAGGTTACAAGTAAAATTAAATTCTTCTTTTATATCACAGAAACACATCAGTGAGATGGAGCTAGTGATTTAAGGGCCCCAGTACAAAAAAAATAATAAGCTCCCCTTTCTTGAGGGGGGGGGGGGGGGGTCTTGGTCAGGGTTCCAAAATATTTATATCCTTCAATACCAGCTCATTTTATATACTGTATATATATATATATATATATATATATATATATATATATATATATATATATATATATATACAGTATATATATATATATATATATATATATATATATATATACAGTATATATATATATATATATATATATATATATATACAGTATATATATATATATATATATATATATATATATGCCACTGGGGGGCCCCCGGCCCTCCTGTCCCCTCTTGCTCCCACATTACCAGCCAGTCCTGGTCCTCCCATGCGTCTTCTGGTCCGCCAGGAAATCCCACCTGAGGTCATGTCAGTGAAGGCGCGCAGGCAGGGAAACAACAGAGGCACAGAGGCTGGTAAGTACAAGGGAGCAGATAAGGGGGGGGGGCAGAGAGTACTGTTTTCAGGGCATATAAAATATTTGGATAGAACTGGGCACCCCCAGTGCTAGGCCCCGGTTCATTGCACCAGGTGCACCAGCTGTAGTTCTTTCTCTGAAACACACAGACCATTATGGAGATGATACACTTTTCTCAGACAAATATCATGCTTCGCCAGAGCAAGTAGCCTTCAGCTTGGCTTCCAGCATATAAGATACACAACTTACTTACAAGTTAAAGAAATATATAAACAAGTTAACTCTATAGGGTATCATGTATACAATAAATACATAAATAAATAACATGCACAATAAAACCTGAAAGTGAAAGCATACTAAAAGGAGATTACATTTTGAAATAACAATTATGCTTATAAAAAAATTAAACACAATAAAATCATGCAAAGTAGACATCACAATAGAGGGAATTCTTATTAAAAGCAATTTATTAAAATCTTGGAGTTAGGTTGTGAAGATCTGTTTTCTCCTAATGAAAAATGCCATGCATTTTGATAAATTTCAGCCCTGTTCATGCTGAACCAAAGGACAGCTTCTATTCATTATCCACTATGTGGCCGTTTTAATTACACGCATTTATTGTCCTTTGTCTTTAACCAGTTCAAACTAGACTTTCCCTCCCTTTTTTTTCCTGTAAGTTGCCTCCCAGATCCGACCTAAAGTGGGCAAGCCAGGCCCACGGTTTTCTCTGCCTTCAAATTGGCTCCTCATGGACCAATCAGCCACATACCCCAGAGGTACATCTATTATTGATAGATCTAATCTGGGTGGGGAATTTAAATGTGTACAGCCCACAAAACTGTAAATATGGGTATACCATTTGTTCTCAAACTGTATAATTACACTGCCTGTAACCAAATAAAACCATGCTATTTTTGGGACACTTAGTGAATGGCGTGTTTCATTTATAGGGAAGACTTTTATTATTTTGATGAGCTATAATTACAATTTATTATTAGTTATTTTGAGCCTTTACTGCTTGGAGAACCGGATTGGACTCTGCTGGGTAGGATTGGTCCCCTTAGCCTTTTCAAGCCCATTGAAGAAGCAGATGATACTAGTTAAACTGATCCAGCAACCCTATGCTCCGGAGCTAATGCTGATGATCATGTTATGACCACCAGGCACCCAAAGGCCCATCCATTCTAAGATACCTGACAGAGGTTTTCTGTAGCTGAAGGCAGGAATTTCTGGAGCTGAGTAGACCCTCTCCGAGGCAAGGAAACAGTTGGTATTGGAGGGTTAGGGAGTGAAAGACAAGCTCTCTCAGGAGGGACATGGCAACAGGATCATTAGAGCATTGTTTTTGCAATAGAGCCTATGTAGCTGGGTCTAATGAGAAAGCCTTGACCGAACAACCTTGCCAGTCGTCATACCACATTAAAGTGGCTGTGTATGCAGGAATAACTTACCTAGCTAGATGTTAGGTCAAGTTGATGTCATAATCTTAAACCAGTATACAGTTCTGGAGTCTGGAGTGGAGTGAATAAAGACAGCTTGTGATACATTATCCAGTTTCGTTGGAAAGAAAGAGAAGTCATCTTATATCAGCGTGTGGATCTGGGATAGCTGTTCCATGGTGGGGTGGCAAGGAGAACAGCTGTTCTGTAATAATCTGAAAGTAAGTTCATCCTTGCAGTCTTTAGCAGGGTATGGGATTCTCCTGTCTATAAGCTTGCGTATCAGTCATGGCATGGTCCACTGGCGTAGGGACGCCTGGCTTCCAGCAAATGAACGAGGCCTTGATGGTGAGAGTGAGCATGGGAAATTACGCTCTCAGTGTCTGAGAGAGCTTTATGAACTATTTTAGACAAACGGTTGACTAAAATGACATAATGAGCGTATGTTAGGAGTGTGGATGGAATATAGCATGTGAAAGTTGTAATCTGGATAGAATTGGACTCATTCCAGCTGGATGGCTAGAGGGACTTCTTTAGTGGTAAAGGAATCATGGAATGCTTGATATCATCCGTTTATTCCTTTATCAGTAGAAGTGCCAATGGGAGTGGCAAGTTAACGTTGGAGGTGAGTTTGGCGGAAAAGAAAAAGGATAGTAAAGTTACGAGTCTGCAGGCATGATTCGTGAACTGTAATGGGAGTATGATTGTGTTGTTCATTGTTGAGTGGAGTGGCGTTCTGGACTATCTAGGGGGGGTAAGAGAGGGAACAGAGACTAGGAAGAGTCTTGAGTAGAAATAGTCTAAATGGTTGAGGGTGGCTTGGGGAAATAGGGTGTGAAAGTAACAGCTTGGTGTTATTATGCAAGCTACTTAAGCTATTAAGATAAAACGCCAAAGCAGAATGGATATTGAGATCTTAGGGAATGAAGTGGCTGGTAACAGAACTGACTGAAAAGGGGTTGTGACTGAGTAGGAGGGGTATGAGCATAAAAAGCATCAGGATTTGGCTAGTTGGTCAGTAAGTGGGCTTGGAGCATGTAGTAGATTAGGAACTTAATTGTAGCATAGAATGCAACGTTGGTGATGTAATGGAGAGATGATAAAAGACTGAGCGGGAGTAGCGAGGGAGAATAATACTTAGGGAGAGGCAGCTATGTACGAGATAGATATGACGGTTTGCGTATTAGCCAGGGAGACAGCAGTAGCTAGAGTGGGAATGGCTATGGGGGACATGCGAGAAGAGCTGTCTTTTTAAGTTAGGACTGGAGTGTAGACTAAACAAATGTAAGGAAGCATCAGAGGGATACTGTCACGAATCCCTTTTCCAGTTCCTAGGTCTTAGCCCATTACAGTACAGGCGGCTTGGCTCCAGCCACTCCATTGTATTGCAATCTGCTTTATCCCATTGTTTGCCAGATAAGCTAATTACATATCTGATGTGCTAGACAGGATGTGTAATAAAAGATAGCCCTATTTTTCTCAGGTGTCTGTCATCAAGCTACTACTAGACTCCATGTGGGGTCATCTCCTGTAATTGTCTGCCACATCCTCTCATTATTACATTGTGTACACCCCCTCATGGTCCTTGCAAGTACTTAACCTATAGTCTATAGCAGGTGGCCCTGGGCTGTACTAGCCTCTACCCTTGGATCCTCACAGATACCAATGAGAAAGATTGCTTTATGGATAGCACTTTTTGTGGATACTTAGTGAAGCTGCAGGATGAACCAACTAGGAGAGAACGAAAAACTGAAGGCAGGCAGAGTTACAGTAGGAGGGCATGGGGCGGTAGTATACTGTGGAAGCACTGAGAGGACTATGAGCAAAGGTGTAGTAAACAAAAAAATCAGATCCAGCAAATTCGAGGTGGAGATGTAAGGAGGTCAAGAAGGAAAGAGATGAAGAGAGCGTGAGAACGGACAGGAGAGAGCGAGACAGTTGAATGCGCAACGACTGGGACAGAATATACTTGTGGAATGAGCGAAGGCCATAGCAGAAATGCAGCAAGCTTGTGGTGCCGGAGGAAAGCTAATGAGGGGCGCCAAAGCCAGATGGGGAAATCAGGGAGAAGGCAGAGAGCGACAGGCAAAGTGTAAGCAGTGAGCACACAAGACAAGGCGAAGAAGATAACTGAAAGAAGTCTAGACGCAAGCCAAAAATAAGTACAACAGTGCTGGGTGAGGAGGAGTATTGGCGCAAAAGGACGAGCGGGAGCAGAGCGGACAAAAGAAGGAGCTCCGGAGAGAAAGGAGGAGGCTGAGGTGGGCGGGGAGAAGACCTGAGAAGGGATACAAATATGGACAGTGGAGGGAGAGAAGAAGCGGAGTGAGGGAAGAAAGGAGAGCAGAGGAAGATGGCGACTACATAGAAGACATCAGGGTGGAGGCGCAGGAGGGAGAATGAGAGGAGCACAGGTGAAAGAGAAGGGATGGGAACCAACCAAGGTCTTCTTTTTGCTAACTGTAGAGCTCCTCTATTTTTGGTTAGAAAGTATATGTGTACTTTTGTTGCTGAGGCTATTGGAAAAGGGTTTTTATTATGAACAAAGAATGAAATTGACACAATTGTACTAATCTCTGACCTGCTTCATTTTTTACCCAAGCCCCTAGTTTAGCATTCCAGTCTCCTATGATGATAGTAACATCTATTCTTGGTGATGTTGAATATCCTCATAACTTCAGCCTCTTCAGCATCCATGGTTGGAGCATACACTTGGTTAACTGTGATGTTAAATGGTTTGCCTTGAATTCCAAATGAAATACTTCTGCCATTTTTTGGATTGCAACTGAACACTGCATTATTATGAGAGCTCATCCATTTTTATTTTTGCGGGATTCTTGACCACAGTAGAATATCTGGTTGTTGTCTGATATGAATTGACTGATTCCAGTCCATTTGAATTCACTAATTCTCAGGATATCAATGTTTAACCTTGTTATTTCTGTTTGCTTCGATTCATAATTCTAAAGTTCCAGTTTCTTATGCTGAATTGTTCTTTGCAGCAGAGAACATTCCTTCCACCTACAAATATATCTGCTGCAAGCTGTACTTTCCACTTTGGACAACTACTTCATTAGATCTGGTGTTACTCATATTCGACGAGCAAAAGTCTAGAAGATCTATCACATGTTCCAGTGCATTAAACTATTCAAATGAATCATCAGTGGATAAAAAGTTGGGGAACTTTAATATAATTATTAAAATGAAAAATGTGCTGCATTAATTCACCTTCCCTATGGATTAAATGCAGGTTATGGCAAACAATGATTACTACTGCGGTCCTTGCCTTATTATTGTATTTCCCCCCTCTCCCTCTGCTGTGTCTCTTTCCCCATCTCTCCCTCCCCTGTCTTTTTCCCCCTCTACTCCCTCCCCTGTGTCTCTTTACCCTGCTCTCCCTCCCCTGTGTCTCTTCCCCCCGTGTCTCTTCCCTCCTCTCCCTCCCCTGTGTCTCTTCCCCCTTGACCCCACTCCACCCCCCCCCCCACACTTCCTCCAGTGGGACTTGTAGCTGGGGGTAATGCGAGCCCTGGGGGCGTAGCGATAAGCGGCTTCTCATCGAAGGCGATCATTGCACCCAGCGGCGCCGTCACACATGCGAAGCGAAGCAGTCGCAGAGCACGTAACTCTAAAAACCCACCAAAAGATAAATAAATAATATACACAAAATTAGAACACAGTCACACACAGCACGGGGGGATACACTGGAAGCCTGGGAATGTGGTTGCAAGCGAATTACACTCATATGGCGGACAAAAAACGCAACATTTCAAAAACAGTATGAAAAATGAGGCTCTGCAACGCCAGGATCGCAAAGCGTAGCAGATCAACGACGCCGAAAACAGTAACACTTACATTAACAACGCCAGGCACTTGGGACTTTGAAAAAATAAATGTGGAGCAAAAGCCTCACATTGTATGGCAACCAACATTGCCAGCCTTACAATTTTATTGCCCCGTCATTTTTGACGGGCAATTCGCTAGTATTTTAATATTCTGCAAATATTTTTTTATCTTTTATAAGTATAGTTTTTTTTTAAATAACATATTTAAGAATAGGATATAATGGTTCTCTAGTCACATCCAGGGTATAAAGAAAATCTTCTAGGTTGTGCTCTGTTCATAGTAATTGATTTGACCGTTGCACATTAGGAATTGCATTTCTTGTCTCTTACAAGTTTCAGCAACCTTTGCTCTTCTATTCAGATTAGTAGTGAAAATCCAATGACTGTGCACCTTTTATAGTCGATGACTGTGCCATAAAATAATATAACCATGAAACAGAAGTCTCTTTCGTTAATTAATTTACTAAATTACCTGAGCAAGCCCATTATTTTTTGCTATGGACATAAGTCTGCACAGTGCTTTGCACATTAGCTTTAGCTACTAATGCCAATTGCAAATGTAATGTCCTTAACATTTAATTCAACATAATGTGGACATGTGAAAATGATAGATTTTGTTGTTTTAATTGAGGGCATTACATACAATTTTATTTAGAAGCATATTTTAGAGATTTACTTTTGATGCACTGCAAGAGGGAGCATCTTTGTTTCATTATCATAATAATTTGATATCTTCATTGTAATTACCATACTATCCCTCCCCTCTGTTCTCATATATTATATTATCCTTGAAAGATAAACCAGCCTGGCTTGCATGCAAGTCATGACATCACAAGCATGGTCACGTCTTATCAACCTCTAACAACTCTGGTCAAATACCTGCTCAGCATCCTCCATTTCAAGCAAGGCAAATACATTGGAAATTAGAATGAGTAGTCTATTTGAGTTTTCAGA
The DNA here is from genome assembly GCA_027410445.1 of Discoglossus pictus. Lineage (NCBI taxonomy): Eukaryota > Metazoa > Chordata > Amphibia > Anura > Alytidae > Discoglossus > Discoglossus pictus. Next base: position 287,443,695 of record CM050167.1, on the reverse strand, counting down.
CTGTATGGGGTGGTGAGTAAACAGATGATTGATCACCTAATTTAACCATATGCCACTGTGCCACCAAATTGTCTATTTATAAACAGTAGTAGCAAGATGCCTTTTAAAAAGTAGTAATGCAGATTGAAATATTATTAAGTAGTACAGACAGCTGTTGATGTTCTAGCCATCTATGTAAAAATCCAATAACATGTCCAGTTTTACATTATAGCTCATTGTTAGGGTGTCAAAGAAAGTTCTACAATTGGAGCACAGTCACAAAATACATTCCTTAGAAGAAGTTGGTATTGGGAAACATCTAGAGGTGAATGGGTTTACCCATTTGTATATATAACGCAAATGTAGTTTTGCAAGCCTCTTACTCAAAACACTGCAGTTTGGGAAGTATTTAATAAGCAAACATTATCAGTTGCTATGTAAGCCACCAGTATGAAATGATTTTTAGAAACACTAATAATTTAAACATACCTTTACAGATCTCTAAACTAGTTGGAGTCTGATTGGGCGGGTGCTTCTGTTGGAACCACAGGCCATATCTGCCCCATAGGCAAAGGGGGCTGCTGACAACGGCACCAATCTAGGAGAGCATCACCAAGGGCATACAATTTTGCACTGAACTTTCTGTAGACCCCAAGTCAAAACAGTGAGTCCTGCCATATAGCAACCATACATGCATTAAAATAGATTCCATTTTTTTCTGGCCTTTGGCTTGTATTACAGTGTTATTGTTTCTTATTTCCTTGTATTACTGATATTGATTTGTTCTAGAAATTATTTTGTGACTTTGCAAAGAGAAAAGCGCTAAAGAAAGGGTTTCAGCATAATGAAAATAATCATATTCTAACTTTACTTTACAGTTTACCTTCACTTCTGTTTCCATATGTTACTGGTATATAGAATTGCATAATACTCTACTATATCTTATGTTTGTAGTATTTATGTATTCTAACTAATGATAAAACTTGAAATTGACTTTAAATACAATACAATTAAAAATATATTTTTTCCAATAAACCCAAGCAGGTGTTCAATATTCCTGTGCGTGTAACTTCTATGGGGTGCCATATATAATTCCGCACCCAGGAATTGAACTGAATGAATTCCTGCATTGAAAACAAACACCTAAACTGAAGTAATATATTGAATATAAGCACTTTTGCGGACCTGTCCAAGGATGAAAAATGCAATGTAAGATTCATGATATACGTAATAATGAAAAAGAAGCAAAAGAGGATTGTCATGACACCCAGCCAGCCTGGACCAGGAACAGGAATATCGCTGGTTAGGCTATGATCTTGGACTGAAGTCTGCAAGAGGACTTATTCCGCTGACAGGAGCGAGGACAAGGAATTATCTCAAAATCACAAAAAATCCCTGTGTTCCCCAAGAAATAACGGCTCTCATGCTTTGTAACTTACCAGAGAGTACTGAACGACTTTACTTAAGTTGGTCTTTTTATAAATGTTTTTCCTCACCATAAAACACTACCAGAGTAAACAATATGTAGTAAACAACAGATAATCTTTCTAACAATTAGATTAGAGATTGCAACATTTAAAGACTCCTGGGTAATTTAATCAGACAAATACAAAGACAAGCATTAACATACATTAACCAGCACATAAACAATTAGACTATAGATTGCAATATTTGGAAACCTTCAGGTGCCGACTATGAACTAGATATACAATAGAGAAAAGACTAAAGCTCTGTCAAATAATCTAGGTGGGGGACAGTCCGAGCAGCATGTGACAAGGATCTTTTTTTTTCTGAGAGCTTACAATCTATTTGAGGTAAATCATGGAAGAGATAAGAGAGGGAACTACCTAGTGGTGGCCCGTGCATCAGATAATAGTGCATGAGTCACATGACAGCTACTTATGGAAGTTTTGTGGTTATATATAGTAATCTTCTCTTAATAGGCATATCATTAAAGAGAGTTTAAAAGATACGTTTCATGTAAACACAAATATCTCTTAAATGAAAGAGTTCACTTTCAAAAGTTCAAATATATATATAATCGTTTTAGCACTTCCCTTTTATTGCTGCAAGACTTCTGAATGCTAGATGGTGTAAAGTGAGGAACACAGAAAAATGAATGCAATTGTCATAATTTAGAACAGTTTCGTTGCCTCATAAGTTGACCCTTTAACTTTTGACCCAATCAGATAAGCATTCTTAGTATCAGAAACAACAACTGAACATAAATGGGAGCATCCCCTCTCCACAAACATGGATGAATAATTGGCAAATTAGGCAAGTTTCATAATTTCTCTAATCTTCTCTAAGAGTGATTTTAAAAGAAAACAGCGGTAGAGCTACCATCTGTGCAACCAGTGCAATACACCAGGGCCCTACTCTGAGGGACCCAGTAGTATTAATTTTTGTATTCCTTTTTTTATTTTACCCCTGGGGGGCCCAGCTCTGCTAATCACCAGATCACACCAGGTAAGACACACATCTTGATCAATCAAACTGGAAAGAGGTTTAAAAGATACTAAGATTATTATAGATATATCTGTTTAATATGGATGTGTTGTGTGTGTATGTATTTATTTATATTCATTCACATGATGCCACCATTTACAGATTTATGGTTATTATTTCTTCCCTCTTTCCTACATGAACAAGGTTCAGTAATATTTATGGTTGATCTCTCCATGTCCATCCTTCTTCTTATTCTCTCCCTCCTCACTCTCTGCTCTTCCCATGATGTCACAGCCCGACACCTGCGCACTGACACTCGCCCCCAAGTGCAGGCTGTGCTCACAATGAGCTGCTGTTTGATGACAAGTATTATAGATAGATAGATAGATAGATAGATAGATACAATGCTCTGTACTATATATCAGGAATGGTCTGTACTATATTCAGGAATTGTATGCATTGTATATCAGGAATGCTCTGCAATATATGTCAGGGCTATGCTCTGCACTGTATGTTAGCAATGATCTGTACCTCGTGCTGTATATTAGGAATGCTCTGCATTGCATATCAGAATATATAATCAGCTGACACCAGGGGGGCAGTGGTGGGTTGGCACAAACACAAAAAAACTTTTTTTTTTACTGGGGACTCCCGTTTACCATTACCACCCCTGAAAGAAACATAAATTTAGATTGAGGGAAGACCACTCAGCTAAAATCACTTTGCTGTCCTGAAGCTCTACTCTTCTCTTGGAAGAAGGGATTGAATACTGGGTGGACTCTGTTGGGTAGGATTGGTTTCTTTGGCCTTTTCAAGCCCACTGAAGAAGCAAATGATAATGGTTAGCTGATTCAGTGACCCTGGGCTTCTTACCTGATGATCCTGATCTAACCGCCGGGCACTGAGAGGTCCATTCCTTCTAAGAAGAATTCCTGAGAGGGGGTGTTATGAACAGAAGAGCCCACTGGACTGTTTGGGTTTCATCAGTTATTATATGTGTGGTTAGAAGGTACTAACAATTCGCTTAACAGTTATATCATGGATGTAATAAGTGCATTTTGACATAGTACTGTCATTGATTAACATTAAAATAATGTATTTGTGTTAGAAGTAGTCCAAAGGATATGCTTAGATAATATAAAGTTAACACAGCCATGTGCAGTATTAAAATGCTCCATTTTCCCCAGGAAATATTAATAAAGTTTAAAGAATATATGTATGCTAAGATCTGGCACTATTACAGAGTGCAGGGTAATTTTGCCATTATAAAATGTTGTGTGATGGCCTGTACTGTAAGGGGTTATACCAGAGTCAGCTACATATGTCCTGATAAACACAGATTGTAAAACAGGATGCAATGCCAATTAGTCACCTTCTGGCATAGCCCAGTCCCAGCTCCAATATGGGGACGGGGGATATATCTGAGGATAGCTCCAAGGTGGTGAGGGTGGGGCTAAAGAGGATGGGTGGAACTGTGTGAAGAATGTATATTTTTTTGGTGATTTGTAAAACGTGTGGGGGAAAATAAAGGCAGTCTGATTCTGGACACACTAAACAAAGGTGGTGTCAGAGTCTGCTTGTACTAATCAAAGGTACATGGTGTGTGATTCTTAGATCCTAAGAAAAGGGGTCTGATGGTGACTGTCTCTTCAGAACTTATGCTGTCATCTGAAGTGTCTGCTGGTGTCGAGATCTGAACAAACAGTTGCGACCCATAGAGAGAGAGAATCAGGGTGAGTGTAGTCCCCCAAATCTGGCAGCTGTAACACGGGGATGAGTGTAGCTAAAGGTAGTAATGTCTGGAGCTGAATAGTGCCCCCTCCCTGGGATTTTCAGAAGTATAGGGTGAGTATTAGTAGCACCAGATCTAATATAGATGGGCCGAAAATGAGAGGATGTCCTACTACAGATATGTCTGCAAGGGAAAGGAGAGTACCTGCTGCAAAGAACAATTCAGTATAGCAACCTGGAACCTTAGAACTATGGCAATCTGGACATGGTTAAACATTAGATGACAAGATTAAACATTGATATCCTGTGAATTAGTCAATGCAAATGGAGTGGAATGGGACATTTCATATCATACAGCCACCAGATTATCTACTGTGGTCAGGAATCCCGGAGAAGAAATGGAGTAGAAAGGCGGCCAGAGAGTAGTTATAACCCAATTCATAACAGTATACTTTCAATTTAAATTTATACCAAGCCATTTAACATCACAGTGATCAAAGTCTATGCTGCAATGTTGGATGCTAAAGAGGCAGAAGTTGTCCAATTCTATGAAGATATTCAGCATGTCATAGATATAACACCAAAACAAAATGTTACTCTCATCATAAGAGATTTAAATGGTAAAGTAGAGATCCAAAATATACCCAGAATAAACGGGCAAGCTTGGCCTTGGAGTACAAAATGAAGCAGATCAGAGATTAGTAGAATTCTGTCAAGATAATTCTTTGATTATAGTAAACATCCTCTTCCAAAAGCGTTGACTATATAACGTCTAGCCAAAGCTGACTGAGGGAACATCATCAGACCAAGGGGTTAAAATAAAATTAAATAATATACCCTATGGATATGTGGTGGAGGTAAAGAATAGATTTAAAAGACTAGACATCATACATAGAATGCCTGAAGAACTCTGGACAGAAGTTTGTGACATTGTCCAGAAACAGCAACAACGAATATCCCCAAAAAAGAAAACTAAGATGCTTTGCTGATAACAACGCTGCAGGAGTTGATGGAATCCCAACTGATAATGCTGTGAAAGTGTTGCTTCCATTATGCCAACAAGTTTGGAAAAAGCAACAATGGCCAGTCTATATCCTAATCGCCAAAAGTGTGCTTCAAGTGCTTCAATTATCAAACAATTGCACTCATTTCACATGCCAGCAAGGTAATGCTTAAAATCCTGCAAGCTTGACTCCAATAATATACCTAGAACTACCAGATGTGCAAGCCGGGGATGCTGAGACAGAGGCATGAGAGATTGAATTGCCAATGTCTGATGGATAATAGAGAAAGCAAGAGAGTTCCATGAAACATATACAGCTGGGGATGGGGGTGTAAACATTACCTGCAAAAGTTTTTTTTTTTTTTTTATGGAAAGCTAAACAACATAGTGCATGCAAATAAATGTAATCATACACTACTAATTCCCCTCTATCAGATGCATTCATAACCCAGCTCACTTGCAAATATATTTAAGTAAAAAAAGGAAAAGTATCTTGTATCTATGCACCTGTGTACAGTATATGCACATGTAGAGAATCCTACCCCTTGAATGCTTGTACTTTTCTATGATGAAAATAAAGTGGTCATATAAAAGATGTCACAAAGCTGGCTGTCCTATTGCTAGTTGGACTTTTTACACAAGCAGGGCAAAGCTGTTTAACTGCCACTATGAAATACAATATGCACAACAGCAATGGCATAGGACTTCACAGGACAGGTGTAACCAAGGTTCCCATTGATGGTGGTAAGTTTCCTGGGTTTCCTCCACAGCCTCATTGTGTGTTCGCTGGCCGTCCTCAACAGCTATTACACATTGCTGCAATACCCCTTTTCATGATTTGTCCCTATAACCCCATGTTCCTGTGCCTATAACACTCTGTTCCTTACATTCTCCCTATGACAATCCAGTGCATGGCTTTTGCCATGTTGTGGTATACCTGTGGCAGTCACCTCCATAATGCCTAGGCAGCCCCCATGTAGCCACAATCAGTGTCACCCACTATCTGTGTTTCCGGCCAGTGGCTCCCCATGAAGATTTCCTCACACCCCAGTGTATTACACCCAACGATATTGTGTAGTTGGCATACCTTCCCATGGATGTGATGTACATGATCGCTGTGTGAACAAGATCCATAGTATTGTCTGGGCTGTGTCTCTCCCTTTAATAGTGAATGCATTAGAACAACTGTTGTAGATCAAGTTTCCTGATTTGTATTAATCTGTTGTGTACTGGTGTCTATGTAATCCTTGTGCTTGGCTTGTGGAGGTATATTATTGTGAATAGTAGATATTTTCAATATGTATACGGACGCAAACTTAATGTTTTTAAATTCAGCTTTTGATATGATATTTGTGCCTATGGAACTGTTATACATATTTTTTTTTTAATACAATTACATGCCTTTCCATGATGTGTTATTATTGTACTGACTATTAAACTGATTTTACAGATCTCTGCAATCCTTTTAATTTTCCCAATATGATTAATGACTATTAAAATTATATTTTTATAAATTTGTTTCTTTGGGACTGTTCAGCATTGAATTATAATGCAGTTCCAGGCTTTTATATTGTTTTTTAGTACTTTACCATCTCTTTAACTGCTGCTGCAGGTCTCAGAAAGGCTTTTAAAACCGTTTGCGGGTGCTGTTAAGTGCAGGTAATTATTTTCTCTTATTTTACCAGGTACGAGTCATAGGTAATTTGCATGTGCTCAGTAATGTCTCAATTGAATAGCAATTTAGTGTAAAACTTTAAAAAAGTCACTCGTAATCAATGGGAATCTTGCTGTAATTTTGCGTGTCGGGCTATGTTTCTTCTATTACGGTTAGCTCACTTACATTCATGAAAAACAGGGTCAATTGAACAGCTACAGCCTTATTACATTGCGATTCTGTAAATTTAAAAGGGCTCTAATTAAGCACACAGCATATTTTTTTACAGAAGTTTTTAGTTAGTGATCTTCTATTCAAAAGCAAGGTCTTCACTAACTAAAATCTTCTGTAAATAAAATATGCTGTGTGCTTAAATAGAGCCTTTTTAAAATTTACTGAATTGCAATTTAATAAGGCTGCTAATTTGTAAAGTTTCACCACTGTTACAAGCATTATTCATATAAGCATAAATTGTATTAAATGAGCAGAAGCATTAATACATACTATATAAAGAGAGAATTAGAAGAGGAGAGTTTTTTATAATTACTTCTGGTATTGGGACAACAACAATACACAAAAGAAAGGCACAGCAATGGACACCAGGTTTGGAGCCCAGTTTTGCACAGTATTTTGTTTTTTTAAATGACCAGTTAGTGTGTTCAGATCTCTCTTGGGCCCTCATTCAATTGCAATCTGGCCAATTGAATAGGGGTCTAAATAAGCCCATAACATATTTTTTTTAAGACGTTTTTAGTTAGTAAACATCTATCCAAAAGCAAGGTTTTCACTAACTAAAAACTTATTAAAAAAAATATATGTTATGTGCTTATTTAGACCCCTATTCAATTGGCCAAATCGCAATTGAATGAGGACCTAGGTGTGTAATCTTGGTCACCTACAAAAATATAGAGACAATAACCTATTCTTATCTTGGACATTTTTGTATTTAAGTATTTAAATGTGAACAATTTTGGCTTAGGTTATGCACATTTTTTTTTAAATGCCCAGCTTTTAGAAACAGAAGTTTATAATGATAAAATAATACAAGAAAGTATACATTAATTTAGTTGGTGTATTTATATGTATATGCTTTTTGACAGATGTTGTTATAGTTCATATATTTGAAATACCCCTTCAGAAAAAGCGGAACAGCACAGAAGAGGAAATTGTGGGTAACCACATAAGAAAGATATTTTTTATAAAACAAAATGATGATGAGAAGCTTTTTGCAATATATTGAGGAAGTAAATTTAATAGACAGAAACTAATTTTTAGAAAACAATAGTGCTAAAAAGGAAAATTTAAGAAATAATTAAATATATTATATTACAAGATATCTAAATTAGGCTTATTACACCTATCCTGCATTCCTTATCTGCCCTAATCCCTCTTTACCTCCAACACTTCTTATTCCTATAGTCCAACCTCCTCTTCCACTCCACTTTCCTTGACTCCTCACTCCCTGTTTTTCTTAGCACTGTTACTTTCCCCCTTAGTAACCCTCAGCCACCTCATTTGTCTTGTTCTTACCATGTTTTCCCGCCACTCTTTTTCTTCTTTCCATCTTTCTCTTCTTTATCCTGTTTCTTCCTCTTTCTTCTCCGTTCTACCATCCTGTACGTATATACAATGAGTGTTCTTAGTCCAGTCCTCTATGTATTTGTATCATATATCTGTGTTCTCTTCAGTGTGTCACAAAAGTAAAAGCAAAGGTTGACCAGTTTCACAGACAAAAATAAATGTCCTCAGAGTCCTTAAAAAAATCTGGTCAGCTTGATATAATATAATATAAATGATGGTGGTGGTTAAGGGTTAAACTATGTTCAATGAATAAATATATAGACTGTAAGCTCCTGGAGCAGAGCATTCAGCACTAATATTAACTTTTATTTGTAGCGCGCCAACATTTTCCGTAGTACTGTGCTGGGAAAAAAAACAAGGAAGAATACAATTATAACAACTGAAGAAAATGAAGGGCCTTGTTATGAGCTTAGGATCTTTGTAGAAAGTGTTTTTTTCCAATGCACTCTACAAGATTGGAAACTCGCTACTTACAATCTAAAGGGATCACATATTGTCCATCACATCAAATTGGCTAATGTCAAATTGCAATGTATTGTCTTTGTATTCTCTGTATGCCTAATAATTGATTATCTCATTTTATTTCATGGTCCCCTTTATTGTACTCATAAAAATAAAATTATGAAAAATGGTGGTGAAAATGATGAATAGCAATGATAAAATTATGATGTGTTGAGACAGTTTTGGTTCTCTGATTTTCCTCTTTTTGAGGGATTCAGAGTAACTAGATAAATATAAATTGCCACATTACTCGACAGTTGTTCAGGGTTGGCAGCATTATGGAAAGAGGGACTTGCTCAAGTTCATCTGGTGTTCTGGCCTAATTTGGTGTTGTTAAGCTCTGCCCTATAATAACAGCTGTACTTTTGAGTTCTAGTTACAATACTACTCATTATTATACTAATTAGAACACTAAAGAAGAACTTCCAAGGTCTGGGCAATGGCATGAGAAGTGACTGTAGAAGGGTCTATCAGACCAAGAAGATTGTGTCATTATGTGAAGTCCTCTATGATCTTGAATAAACCATTTACTTTTGTGAAGTATCTTTTAGAGTTTGGTGGATGGTATGTTATACATAGAATATTTTTTTACTGTAATGTACATTACGATATACAATGAACATTGCCCTGTAAGATAAGCTATCACTGTGGAATATAGGGCTTCTCCATGAATGATATGTACTACATATGGCATAACATATGTAACATTTTGATACAGTGGCACATGGGAAACTATTCTACAAAATAAAGGATAGAGGAATTGCAGTATATATCTGCAAACTGATATAAAATCCATTAAAAGATAGAATGTAAAGGGATGTTGTAACTAAAGTATGACAAATGTGGTAAGTGGGGTTCCTCAGGTTTCAAAACCAAGACCTATTTTTTTTTTAAATATGTGTATTAATGTCTTAGAAGTAGGGTTGACAAATAATAATCCCCATTAACTGATGACTTCAATCTATGCCAGATAATTAAATCAAACCAGGATATGCTTTCCCTCCCATTGGAATTGTATAGAAAAGAAGAATAAACAGCTCAATGGCAGATGAGATTCAAAGCAGAGAAATATGTATTTAGGAAATAAATATTACCATGTAATGATTCTACTAGGGTCTAGGGGATATAGAGTTGCACCACCACTACTTGTGCACTATCTTTTACTTCCGAATAAAATTACAATATAAAAACAAGTATAAATTCACTCACATTTCCACACGTCAATCAATAAGGTAAGGTTATCTGCATGGATATTAATGGCCCACCAAACCACTGAATGTACTGCTGAGGAAACACTTGATAACGTTGGGGCTGGTGGCTTGGGCCTAGCATGCAAAATCTGGTTTGCTACAGTAGGATTAGGCTGCCCAGCCCTATTCTTAATGCTAGGCACAAGGAATTATGCTGCACAGTGAGAGGGGAGCACACGCACGCAGGTCCCATCAAATGGGACACCCATAGAGGTAAAATATCATTATACTTATTGTTTTGTTTATGTGTTAACATTGGATTTGATTTATCACATGTATGACCATATAACATTCCTTATGAAAGTAGAATGAAGTACATTGTCCCTTTAAGAGGAATACTAAAACAAAGGAAACAAGTTCAACACAATATAAATCCCTCTTTAAGATCTCTCTTATAGAGATAATAAGGACATTGAATAGCTAAGAAGGTAACCAATCATAATGTATACAGTGGCATCATTGTGTCACTCGGCTGTATTGTGATGAATTGTCAGTTGGGATTGGTCTATAATAAAGTGATACTTGATTGGTAGAGAGACAAGTAACACCCTCATTACATACCAGGAAAAACATTATGATTGACTAATGACCACTATGTAGGTGTGGTTTGGAGTTTAAAAAGTGGCATTCTAAGGTGCCAAGGTTTTTTTGTGTGTGTGATAAAGTGGTGAACAAGCTGTATATGAAACACTACACCATGCTTTTTTAGTTTTTTTATCATTTTTATGGAGGTCAATCTACCAATGTGATATTATTGTGTGGGCAAAACAGGACAGGCGGTTGAGAGTAGGAACATGGGTGGTGGTTGTTAGTTGAGTGGTTATGGTGTACATAATTAATAGACAATTATTTTGGCATTGTGCCCTTGAGTAAAGGAGGTGGATTGAGCTTTGAGATATTTAATCTCTTGAATTTATACCCTATCTTCATATATCAATATATGAAATCTCATTGTTGAAAAAATTAATCGAATTAACCTCTTAGAATAATAGTTTTTTTAAGAGGCACAGTTGTTTTTTAAACAATTACATTAATAAAAGTAATGATTATAGGGTAACATTCTGGGGTTCAAGTGCTCCTAATTGAGGGGATGTTTGTCTTTAATAAGTTGTGAAAAAGTTTGAAAATGTACTATCCAGGGAGGGACCTGTATAAAAGTGGTATACCTAGAACCCTATTGGAATAGTGGACAATAGTGGATAAGCAATCCAAAATTGTGTAAACTTTTCTTGCCAAGAGAGTTAGAGGAAAATTTCTTATTGTTCAGTCCTTCAGTTGTGTCCAACTCTATATGGAACATATGGACGCAACAAGCCAGGCACCTCTGTCTGTGTTTCTGGTTGTGTTTATTCATATGGTTTTCTTGGTAAAAGATACTTTAGTGGGTTGCCAGTTACTTCTCCAGTGGACAGGCAATTTGTCAGACCTCTCCAATATGACCTGCCCACTCTACATGGTATAGCTCACAGCTTCATTGAGGTACACAAGCCCCTTCACAATGACAAGGTTGTGATCCAGAAGGGGAGAGGAAAATTATTTTACCTTAAAAAAAGAAAAAGATTTTCCAAAGTAAGGGCAACCAGATTGTGTAATTTTCTACCAAAGGAGGCTGCTACATTAGATTCAACAGATAATCTTAAAAGGGTTGAAGATATTCTGAATAAAAAGGAGATACAAGGTTCATTTAAGTAGAATGAGTAGGATACTAATCCAGGACATAATCCATTTGCCAGTTTTTGGAATCAGGTACAATGTTTGGTCCTATCCTGTTTTGGGTTCGCCACTGTTCGCTGGTGTTGCGTAACGCTGCCTACTCTTGGAAAATGCGCTCGCTCCAGTCGCCATCTAGTGGTATAAATGAGCTACTACACCCAGTAAGTGGTTAGGGTTTGGGGTTAGGATGTTAGGGTTAGAGGGCAAGGGTTAGAGGGTTAGGGTTAGGGTGAGGGGGTTAGGGTTCATTTGGATGCGTTTTTATACTACAGGAGCAAATTACCAGATGGTGCAGGTGTACTACTTAATTTTCACTGTTTAAAGAGTGGTTGGCGGCGCGCTTCCACAGCGGCGCATACCAGATAGGATAAGTCCCAATGTTTTTTCTCCAAAAGTAACAAATGTAATTTTTTTCTGGGAAGTTGCCATTTTGTTGAATTTTACCAAAAAATATCATATTCTGGCTTGTTAAAGAGTTAATAAAGCATACTATCAGATGGGATTTGGCTCGTTTAGCATGAATTTCTATTTTCTTGGTCTGTTCCTCATAATATTTTGTTTTTTAAAGATTTAATAAAGTATATTTTGAATGAGTTTTGGTTCTTATATAGTGTTCTCAAGAGTATTTAACACATCCCAATGACACTAGTATTAATTTCTGTTCCGGCATTTACACCTTCCCCAGTCATATAGATGATAAAATATACTAAGTATATTTGGGTTAATTTTGCTTTGTTACACATACATCATGACAAAAATATGTTATCCAATCATAATTACGCAAACAAAAAACAAGATGATGTGTAATAATAGTTATTAATCAATAAACAATTTATATAGTGTTTCTTTCAAAATGCTCACAATCCCCAGTCCCCATAAAACAATGTTTAAGCAAACAGTAAAAACAAGGTTTTAAAATATATTTAGCAATTAGCTTGGTTTAAAATATCAATAATTTAGGGAGTGTGTGTGTGTGTTAAAATAATTACAATGTTGCAGAAATGCCAAAATTATATATTGATATATTATAGTAGTATAATAAAAAAAGGGGGCAAAAAAATAATGCCTCCCCGTCGGGGAATCGAACCCCGGTCTCCCGCGTGACAGGCGGGGATACTTACCACTATACTAACGAGGAATTGCATGTAAACTGCTAGCTGCACAGTCTTCTTATTCATGACAATACGATCTCTACGCTCTAGATTTGAAGTATTATTGTTAATTCAGTTTAACTGAAAAAAAAACTGTCCATTTGAACATAATGAAATGCGATTGATAATGATTCTGACTGATATCAGAAGACTTCCTTTCTCCGATCACATTGTTATATACTGCAAGATAAATACACAAACTACAACTCCCATGAGCCTTCGCGCGGCTCCATCTTGCCCCAGTGCATGGTGGGTGCTCTGTGCTCACTTTTCTGCCTAGTCTCCTGTCCCTGGTGTTACTCTGTAGTATCTCTCTGTAGAGCTCACCTGTGCCCGCCCTGTCACTCCCGGCCGTCACAATGGCAGATCCCAGCTCTTTCGCCACTCCGGACCAGTTCACCACCAAGCACATGAATCTCAAGCTCTCCGTGGATTTCTGCAGCAAAGTGATCCGAGCCCAGAGCGCCCTGACCGTGCGGTGCCTGCAGGACTCACTCACACAGCTGGTATATGGAGGGGCACTGCGAGGGCACAGCTGGTATATGGAGGGGCACTGCTGGTATATGGAGGGGCACTGCTGGTATATGGAGGGGCACTGTGAGGGGCACAGCTGGTATATGGAGGGGCACTGCCAGGGGACATATGCAGAGGGCTAGCACAGCATATACACATAGTATAGATGTGCATGGGGGCATAGGACAGGGTGGCAGCCATGGTAAGGGGTAGGGAAGGTACCAGGGGTACAATGAGAGCAAGGTGTCAGAGGAATACACAATGTGCAGCACACCGTGCCAGGCAAGCATAATAGGGGCACATGGCAAGCATGATGCCAAGGGGACAGAAGCAGATGCACAGTGCCCAGGAATGGTGCCAAAGGATGTAATGTAACGAGTGTACTTGGGAGAGAGGGTACAAAGATCATAAACAGGACCAGTACCATGAGGGGCAGGGGTCCAGGGGTACTTTAACTCCTATTCTTCTCCAAGATGAGGGTGCATTACTTTATGAATAAGGTATTAGGTAATCCATGCACATGGCTCATGTATATGAGCAGTGCCCCATATTTATATCTATGTATAATACCACCTATATGTATATCATGTATACCAGGCCAGTATCCTTGCTGGAGCACAGGTGGTTACTTGAAGATTGTGCCACTTATTCTTAGGTAGAGACAGAGATCCACGAGTAATGGGAACTAGTGGGACCTACTGTGTAAATGGACATAAACATACAAAAAGGGACTTTGTCACCTCATAAGGAAGATGATTTTATTTTAAAGAACATTCAAATCTGACTATATATGGTACTAGAAGTCTTTCTCTACAGTAATTTAATTTCTGAAATATTTAGAAATAATTTTGCATCTCCTGGATGCTGATGTGAGACTCAGAATACTTAATAAGGGTGGGAGAGGGGTCTAGCAGCCAGATAACATGTGTAACATGTGTCTTTATTTTGAACATTACAAGAAAAGCAGGCTGTGATCCTAATTAGCACCTGAAAGCAGATAATTAAAATGCTCATTTGCATATAAATGCAGCAACAACAAGGGATTTCACAGAATTGGTTCACTTAAGAAAAAAAAAAAAGTGTAACTCAACATAGGGCCAGTTGTTTATGCTCTTTCAGAATAACCTAAAAACAACTTGATTTTAAGGTGACAGGCCCCTTTTAATGAAAGTATTACTTAGATTTAAATGGCAACCAAAAAAAGTTGCACAATTAAAGTTGATATTTTTATAATATATATATACTGAACATTATAGGTAAAGACTGAGAGACCCACTAACACATTTAGTAACATTGTACTTTTATTTATAACTGGCTTACTAAAATGACACATTTCTATACACATTGTTCCAGTTAATAAGATACACAACATTAAAAAGTTCATACCCTCATGATTTTAGTATTATTACTATAGAATTGCCTGTCAAAAAATGACGGCAATGAAATTGGTAGCTAATGCTGTTTGGTGTATAATAATGAAATATATAATACAATTAATAAATGAATATACTTTACCTATTTTGAAGCATTGTGTTGAAGAGCTGGCAATCTGTTTGGATGTTGCTGCAGCATTAGTGGTGTGGAGCTGATGTGTAACCATGCTGAATGTGTGCAGTGTAATAGTGTGCGTGCGTGAGACCAAACCTTTGGCGTACTCGTGTACTTCCGCATTGGCGTAAAATGGCGGGTAATGTGTGGTATGCATTTTACCAGAATATCCGTAGGTCGTTTGTGGTGTTTTGCGAGTTTCTTGTGGTGTTTAGAGTGCTGTAGCTTCGTTTTCGTTTTGTTCGGCGGCCATTTTTTCTCTTGCTTCACAAATTTTTTAGTGTTCAAAATCTTTTATTTTTAGTTAAATGAAGGTGTATGTTTTTTTTTGAGGTCCTGGCTGCTTCCTCTTGCTGTAGGTAAGCTTTTTATGTATGTGCTGTGTGTATTTATTGTTTTTTGAATTTTGTAATGTTCGCGAGTTGCGTCCGATTGTTGCGAGGTCGTAATGTGCCTGCAAGCGTTAGCAACGGCTCGTATGCTCACAACTATATATGTGATTATTATTATTGTTTATTTATAACGCGCCAACAAACTCTGTAGCACTGTACATAAGATAAGTTCCTGGCAAAGGTAAATACAAATCAAAGCAAGGAGGGCCCTGTCTTAGAGCCTCAAATCCAGTGTCCATGATGCGTTCCCCAAAGCACCCTGCAGGATTGAAACCCGCAGACTTACAACCTAAAGGTATTGTGTGTGTGTGTGTGTGTGTGTGTGTGTGTGAGCAGTAATGAGCGTGTTAGGGTGGAAGGTGATACGCTTCTTTAAAGAGATGCAATTTTAGTGAGGTTTTGCATGTTTTGAGACAGGAGGACAATCTGGTGAAGCGAGGCAAGGAGTTCCAGAGAATAGGGGCAGCACAAGAAAAGTCCTGAAGGTGAGAATGAGAGGAGGTGACGAGTTGTAGAAAGAAAAAGGTAATTAGCAGAATGAAGAGGGCTGTTGGTGGAATATTTGGAGATAAGAGCAGATATGTAAGGGGGTGCGCAATTGTAGTTATTATACTCCTTTAAAGACTTGATAATAGAGAAATGTTTTTAAGAGTTAAACTTTTTTTTTTTTTTGGTAACTAGTATATTCAATTGTGTTTTAATGGAAATAACCATTTTCTATTTGTCCTAACATAAATAGTAACTTCTGAGGGGCTTGCGTGCAGTTTTTTTAAAATGATATATCAAGGGACACATACAATGTCTACTAAAGCAAAGATTTCCCCCCAAAAATGTTTAATGCTCATGGAGTACATAGCAGGTTACGTTGCTGTTACATACTTTTCATACTACAGTGGTCCTTTAATGTGTGTAACTTTTGCTATCTATATGCTTTATGCATATCTATTACTTGTTTGAGGTTCCTTATAGGCTCCTATTACTTATCTTACATATACCATCAGGCCTGAGGTACCTTATATGCAGTGCAATCTAGTTTCCTATTCCTTATCTTACATGACATTGGCCCTCATTCATTTGCAATTTAGCCAATTGAATAGGGCTCTAAATAAGCACATAACAATTTTTTTAAAGAAGTTTTTAGTTAGTGAAGACCTTGCTTTTGGATAGATGCTTACTAACTAAAAACTTCTTTAAAAAAAATATGCTATGTGCTTATTTAGAGCCTTATTCAATTGGCCAAATTGCAATTGAATGAGGGCCATTGTGTCGAAGATTTCTTTGCTAGACTATTATTTCCTTATGTAGAAACATTGGGGAAGTATGAACATTTGGTAAGAAGTGTCTAATTTATGGTATACCCTTTTGCAGAACTTAAAGAACCCCTGCAGTTCAGTGACAGGACACTTGTTTGTCAAGTATGTGCCAAACTAACAATATTAGCAGCTATGTTAACCCATGAACATCAAAAATTAATATTTTCATAAAAATAAAGACTAAGTATAGGAATCCATTTTTTTGTTTGTTGCATCACTTTCTCAGAGAGGAATCATGAGCCTTTAAGATATAATAAGACTGAAATTAACACCACACCCATTTCCCCACACTTGCCAGTATCAGACTCCTTGCATACGGAAATGCAACCATATCTCTCCAAAAATGTAGATGTCCTCTCATACACACAACTTCCACGTATGTATCATGGATTCCACCAGGGTCCAGTAGAGGCATCACCATTTTTTATAATTAAAAACTAGCTGTATGACTCTTGTTCTGCTTAAAGGTATATGGAAATTTCATGGATTATGAATGCATCTGATAGAGGAAAATCAGTAGTATATGCAAAATCCCCAAATAAACCTTAATAAACTTACTTTAAGGCCGTTGACTTTGAGAAGGAACGTCCCTTAAAATCTAAGCTTAATTAGAATAAAATTCATAATTGGTTATGGTGAGTGAGAGTCAGGGGCAAAAATATATTTGTTTTCTGGTCACTGGCTAAAACAAAGCTGCTCGGAAACTGCTGACAGCTGATTCGCTAGGACGCAACTTCGCACAGCTCATTTACTAGGAAGCTGTGCAAAGATAGCTGCCTTGGGGGTGTAGCTTGCACAGAAAATGTTATATGTAATAAATGCAGTATTTAAATTTGAACTGTTGCACTTTATTTTAATGGTAGCAGACATTGTGTCCCTAACATCATTATAAATACGGTAAGAATGATGGGAAACTATGATCTCTATTCAATTATGTTTAAAGACTATCGCTTACCATAACCACTTGATAGAATTCAATAGAGGAGTAAGCCCCAGTAAGATTTAACTTCTTTTTAGACTACATGCAGCCAATATGGAATCTCTGTGGCATAACTATAGTAAGCTGAATATAAGATTGTCTTTAAAAATGCTTTTATTCCACTTGGTCATCTGTTGTTAGTTTGTTATATACTCCACAAGTGTGTGGAGTTTTTCTCGAACTACAGTGTACCTTTTCTTTTCAGACCCAACTATTCGTTGATCACACTTCAGTCACAAACTAATTTACTGTAAATGATTACCCACAAGCAATATATAACCATTAATAGTATTGTAAAAAAAATAAGCATTATTTAAAAAAAGCTGATGTTTATAGTTATGAGCTCCTGTCCACAGCACTATTTATCCCCTAGCTCACCGTAACAGGCATGGGAGGGTCAGTAATTCTTCTAATCCAAGATTTCTGAATATTATAATGTTACAAAGAGTTTTGTGCATGCCCAGTGTCAATGGCAGCACTCATTTGATCATAGTCACTAGATCGTCTATAGGTGAGACCAGTAGCTCTCCATGCTCTTCTTGACCTGAGTGTTTTTATATGTTATTTAAACACAATAAAAAAAAAAAAAAACTTTGCATTACTAATTGCTAATTGGAAGGAGCTTTTGGAAGGAACATCATAATGCACCGTTGTTTATGTCCCCATTAAAAGGCCACTGTAGTTCATTTACAAGTAAATTGCATATGTTTATTTGCTTGACATAGCCTATTGAACAGTAAGCAGTTTAAAATAAGTAGAAGTTAACATTTCTTTTTTTTTTTGCCTTTAAACTGTCCGTTTTCTCCTCAAGTAAAGCTGCATATCTTCTCCTACCTGTGTCTATCAGAGGCGTGGCCAGCTCTTTCTGTGTGCTCGACTGTCATGGAGCTTGGAGACAGACTGGGCTGATGTTACTGTCCCTGCACCATGACATCATTAGCTCTGCCTACACAGTGGTAACATGCTTAGAGATGCCCCATAGGCCCGCCCTAGTGCATGACCCATCATAGCCCTACCCAACGCATGCTCTGTAAGAATCGGAACCTACTCTGGTCAGACTTTATTTTTACTCCCGCAACCAGGATTTAGCTCACCACGCCCCGGATGACATAGATAAGCAGCTCTGCTTGAGGGGAAAATGCACAGTTTAAAAGTGAAGATTTTTTTTTTCTTTTTTTGCATCCTGTTTTTATAGTCTATGCACAGCAAAAAAAACACTTGAGCCCCACTTGTAAATGCACTACAGTGGTCCTTCAAATGGGAGCTTGTTTATTACTATTGATCGGAGAGTCCACAGGCAGAGTTTTAAGGTCTAAGCAATGTTGTCATCTGAATATGTACAATGATGATGATGTATATATGTACATTATAATTTACATATATATATGGATATTTGAAACCCTTTATTACTTTGGGATACGTAAATTGATTATATTTGTACTAAACTTCCTTGTGTGGGCCATGTAAAAGTCATACAACTTATTTCAAGAACGTCGTTGAGTAATCTCTGGAAATGAGCCAGCATTTATGAAAGTACTGTTTCAAAACAATGTTTTGCAAGATTGTCTATTACAGTATAGCGTTACCGAACTTCTGCCAGTATGTATTTCTTCAGTGCGTGACCTTTTTTTAATGTACAAGCATTCTCTGCATCTATTCTGTCACACTATAAAGGTATAAGACATTATCTAGATGTAGATCCTACTTGTGTATTATTCCTGCTTGTCTTTGAATAGATGATTGCACAAACTCTTTAACACTTGGGGATCAAAAAACAAGATGGAAAGCCTTGTTTCTTTTTCCTTTTTTTTTTTTTTGTACAAAATAATGTTTACATAATGTATAGAGATAAACAACTGAATCTAACAAGCCCTGTAAGAAAAACATTTTAACATGGCTCATATGGGATGTCTTGCAAGATAGCTACGGGAGTTCTTATGAAAGAATTTAAGTAGATAAAAGTCCAGCAGACCTTTACAAAAGAACTTACTGATCAGTAACTAGGGGGTTTATCACTTAAAGACCCATGTGATATTTTCCTTTATGAGTACACATAAAGGGCCAGATCTCCTTGAAGCGTTTTGAAATACCTTTTGAATTTTTATATGCACTTTTTTTTTACTGAGAAATCAAATAAAGTAAAATATGTGTTTATATATTGGAAAGACTGGTTTCTACACTCTTGCCTCTCACATGGAGTTATTGCTCTGTGATCACAATAAACAAAAATGTAACTCTTACCACATTTGTCTGTGCAGACATGGAATATCGGTACTCACCGAAAACAGGAATGCTACAGGTTAACTGACCAATGCAGTGTAACCTGAGTCTTGCACAATGGACTCCGCACTGTACTAGTTACTCAAGTGCTAGCCAGTGGGCGGAATAGAATGTATTTAAACAGAGATTAAAATTTTAACATACAGTCTTGTGCTTATTCACACCATAAAGAACACTTAAAGAGCAGAGTGTGAAGTTTCAAATCATCTTATTACAGAGCATTAAATGGCAACAGATACACAGGAAAGTGGGTAGCAGGTGGGCATTAAAACCTGGAGATCTATTTTAATCAGATGGGACTTGGCATTAGCTGGGTCTCAGCGTTTGGGTGAACAGATATTTGTATTTGCCGTTTGTGATTTAGGCTTTTTTTTTTTGTGCTTTAAGGAGTGTAGGATCCAATTCTATATTAAGTGTCCTTTAAAAATGCTTCTTTAGGCTATTTTTTTTTCTCCAACTGGATCGTCTATGTGTTTTATATGCTCTTTTCCCTGCAGCAGCCTATTTTCTACACATCTTTGGTGGCAAAGTGTAAAGAATAAGCTAAACGCCCCTTCACAGTTTGTAAAAGAATAGCTGGGTTGCAGCCTAAAGGTGGTGGGGGATAAAAAGCTATTTTCTGTATATTTTCTTACAAAATATTAACTTTTTTTCTAAGCACAATAAATTAAAGAATGTTTATACAGATCTTCATTGCTTAAGTTATAAAAGCTGGGCGATTACAGTGGTCCTTTAGATGTATTAATCTTAATGTGAAACTGGATGAAATGTAATGGGACATGGCAGAGATGCACAAAGCCGTAACAAAGTGACCTAGAATACGGATTCCAAATAATGTTTATATTTTTCAGATTTTGGACTCCAAAGATCTCACCATAAAGAAAGTTGCTGTAAATGGTCAGGAGGCTAAGTTTGCTTTTGGGGCCAGTCACAGTTTTAAAGGAACTCCTCTGGAAATTACTCTTCCCTTTCCACTGACAAGGTATAGTCTACATTTTGAACAATCCCACATTCATTGTGTATGTTATTGAAATCTGATTTTTTTTATGTATACATAATATCCTCTAAAACCAGACTCCTTTATCAAAACTGTCCTATTATTTGCATTATGAGTCATGACATTTAACCCCCAACATTATTATGAATATCTCCTTGACACAGTAGCAGGTAAACCTTTTAGTTTGAGGGATTTACTAACTCAATGACCCGTTTCAAAACTAATCTCAGCAGCTTTTAACCAGCTTTATTACATAGTTTCTTAGTGGCACACTTATCAAAATGGTCGAAGTACGGGTGTGAAGTCTGTTGCAATCAAAGTTTCTGGTTATGAAGATATTCTTCTGCTTACTTGGCAGTCTCTTGATATTTTCATCTGTATTAGTCATACCAGCTTTAGGGAGTTAACTGTCTTATTGCCTGTTCTGTATTTATAATCTCAACTGTTTCATGGATGTCCGCTTGAGTTAATATCCAAAAGCTAAAACTAGAGCGAGAGAAACCATTTAAAAGATGTGTTTTCTTCCCTCAAATGATGAGCTAAGAGGATTTAACTGAACTGCCAATGAGCCCTACATATGACGGTATACCAATTTTAATAAAGGTATGTCAGAGGTATCTGAACTTGCATAGGCAATGTGTAAGTGTCATTCTGTGCATTAATCCTAATTGGTTTGTGCATTAATTCTTCCTGTTGGTTTAAGGAAGGTTTTTCAGGCACAAGACAACTTTTTGTATTTTAAAATAATTTTTTTGAAATGCATAAAAATATATTCCATGTCCCTTTAACTATTTTAGATGGGCAGAGCACAATAATTAATTGCAAAACAATACACTTATAAGCAATTGCTGCTCAGCATTGCCTTCTTTTTACCAGAAGCAGTTTTTTTGTTTCAATTGTTTTTATTGTCACAGAGTTGTAAATCTTATACAGTATTAATGTTTCAGCGATGGCTCGCAGGCCAAATATATGTTGTAGATTGCTTAACCGTAAACTTATATGATGGTGACATTTTCATTTAGTGACAGTTCCATTACATTTTCCTTTTTCTTAACCTTTCTAAGTAACATTAAACTGGTAGCATGGTTGTTTGCCTGTTTTTGAGATCTCTGATGGTTTTAGTATGATATGCTACCTCTTGTTACCGTTTTTTTAACATACAAAATAAAATTAACTGGATATAACAACTTTAACTACAGTGTCATTCGTGTGCTTGTGTCTAATGATTCTTCTTTCCGTCCTTTCATGTCGAGGGACCGTTTTTGTATGTATAATAGACAGTAGATTGAACTAGGTCACTCACCTCTGAGTCTTGCCGTTTGGCGCTGGTCTGGGGAGTCCGGCAAGGGGGGGCCCAAGTTCACTTTTCTTGAATTGGTTTATCTCCTAGTTTGTTTGTGTTGTTAGTCGTGTGTGTGAATCTGTCAAACAACATTATGCCATTTAATTTGTGTATTACCTCTTGTATCCTGAGGTCTGGGGTTCGCCATTTTTGAGCTATGTGGCTTTTTGCTGATAGCATCAGGTACTGAAACCATTTATTCTGGCTTTTCGAAATATGTGTAATAGGTCCTCCTAGGAGGCATGTGTCAATTGACCAAGGGATTGGTGTATGCAGTGTCTCTGAGGCTAGTTTTAGCACTTTGTTCCAGAGGTTTAGGGCTATGGGGCATTCCCACCATATATGTTCGAATGTCCCCCTATCCTGGCAGTGCCTGAAACATTGTGGGGGGATTTGCGTGTTAATGGTGTGTAGTTTTGCAGGTGTATAATATGCTCTATGGAGGAATTTTATGGATGTTTCCCTAAGGGAATAGCTCAGGGGGCTCTTCACAAGTTTGAGGCAGGTTTTCTCCCAGGCCTTATCATCTTTTGGGGTTCCTATGTTTTGATCCCACTTAAAGGGAGCTGTGTTGTTGTTGTGCGTCTCTCTAATTGCTGCATATAGTGTGCTTATGATGCCTTTTGTGAGTGGGGCTTTTTGGCAGATCACGCTTAGCCAGTTTGGTCTGGGGGCTCCCCATTTCCTAATAAGTGTTATGTAGTGTTTTATCTTACAAAAGTTAAAATGTTCTCTTAATGGGATGTTATGGTTATGTCGGAGCTGGTCAAAGGTAAGGACCTTATCATTTTGTATCCATGTGTCTAGTTTGTTCAAGGACCACCAGTTAATTGAGTCCTTGTCTAATGTATCCCATATTGTTGGGATTGTTAAAGTGGGTGTTAAGTTTGATAGGCCTCTTGTTATGTGGTGTGCCTTGTTGGTTTTGTGCCAGGTGTGTAATATAGAAGCAGTTTTTTAATGAAAAAAATCTTGCTTTCTTTTAGTCTGACTGAAATTCAAATGTCTGTGTTGAATACACCCCAACTTTGGATTTTGCAAACACTGTTGCATTTCCTTGCAATATCATTTGCAATCTTTCAGTGGCAGTACCAGATTCTGGTTTATGGGGCAATCCTTAAAGGGACACTGTTACCTCAACGGGGAGCTGATTTAATTTTAAAGCATATTAAACACCAGCTTGTATAGTGAATCAATTCTGAAATATTAAGAATGGATTTGGCGACTTTTGTATATTAATGTGCGACCTAGAACTTGATAAGTGTGGGAGAGAGGTCGAACAGTCAAATAATATTGGAGGACTTTTTTTATTTTGACCACTACAGAAACAGACTAGCAGACTTTAATCCTAATTAGCACATCAAAGCAACTAATAAGTGTGAACACCTCAATTGCAAATAAATATAGCAACAACATGTAATTTGCCACGATTAACTTTAGGAAAAAAATAACACAATGTATAGCCATTTTTTCATGCTGTTTAGGAATAATCTATAGAAATGTTTTTATTTTGGGGACAAACAGTCCGTTTAATTTATCTTCTTAAAAAAAACATTGCGTTAAATGATTGAGCTTACACAGGAACCACGCCCAGTAACTTGCTTCAGCAGACCAGGATTACAGGAACACCATATAATCCATTAGAATTAGGATTAATGCACAGAATGACGCTTACACCTTGTCTATGTAGGTTCAGATACCACTGACATACCTTTATTAATTGGCACATTTTTTTACAATTTTCTGGCACACAGACAGGCCAATCAGTAAGCCCTGTCCCTAAATAATAAGCTGCCCCCTGCTTAGTAGGAAGACCTTGTACCTCTGATGTGGGCTGAGTGAGTTTACCAGATAACAACATTGTAGCATAATAGTCTGGTGCAATAGCCTGCAGACTAGCTAATATGTTTCTTAACAAAAAATTCCTGTAACATGAAACATAATACATACAGTATAACAGTGTAATCATATTTTAACCATAAGCATTAAGATATACATAACCATAATAATAAAAACAGGGTAACTCTGGCCAGTCAGGCCCAGGCCATAGTGTAAAACAGTCCATAAAGCAAATTTATCAAAATATAGAACATTTTTATCTCCTGTTTTTTTTTTTTAATCTTAATTAATGGATGAATATTAACTGTGCATCAACTAACTTTTTTTTTTTTTTTTTTTTAATTGATGAATTTTATGTAACTCAATTATTCCTCCAGCTGTCCCACCTTGCTGCTACCTGTAGTGTGTTTGTGTCTGTGAGTCCTGAAAGGACCAAAAAATTCCACAAGAATCCTGAAAATCATCATGTATTATATTTCCTGCAACAATCAAATTCAGCTGCTTCTTTAAATATACTTTACACAAAGGAAAAAAGAAATAGAAAATGGTATAGTGAAGGGAGTCTATAAGCATTTAGTGGGAACTTGCAGTTTATATATGTGCATTTTTTAATAATTCCTGTCTTTAAACTATTTATAACATTTTAATTTTTATTTCCAACTTGATATAGGGGCCAAGAGATAATTTTGGAGATTTGCTCAGAAACTGCCCCAAAATCATCAGCACTTCAATGGCTCACATCAGAACAGACTGCTGGGAAGAAACACCCATATCTCTTCAGCCAATGCCAGGTGATGATTTTGAATA
The DNA here is from genome assembly GCA_027410445.1 of Discoglossus pictus. Classification (NCBI taxonomy): domain Eukaryota; kingdom Metazoa; phylum Chordata; class Amphibia; order Anura; family Alytidae; genus Discoglossus; species Discoglossus pictus. Next base: position 287,418,674 of record CM050167.1, on the reverse strand, counting down.
TTATTTCCTAGCCAGGATCCTTGCAGTTCCTCTGTGCTAAGTTAATGTAGTTTGCAAAGTCCTCCCAATGGTATTACAGTATGAAAGCACAAATTCTGACATTGACACTTACCGTATTCTGTCCTGACTAGTAATGAAAATCAGCAATTACCTGTTACCATTACGTTGTAATCTGTTGTTCAAACCCCCCAAAACAATGCAATTTTATTGTATGGCTAATAGATTGGCTTCCGGGCAGCTCCATTACTATTATTGAACATTCCTTCTGTGTGTGTATCTGTCTATCAAAGTTCTAATACTACAGTAATTCTTCAAATACAATACATGCTAAGTAAGTTACCTCTACGCTTTGAAGTTTCATAGATGTGTGAGATAATCTAATGTTTCATACATGTCCACATTCAGACCAGAGTTCTGATTTGTAGATTCATAAAATACATTGTATCAATTGATTGTTTAGGTCCTTTGTTTTGTAGTTGATATCTAAGCTCAATTCCAAAATAAATCAATTTACAAAAATCAACTTATAAATAAATCAACTTATTCTTTGCAATGCATTTTCTTATTTATACCAACTTCTCGTCTGTTTAGGCCTGTACATAGTTTTATTTTTTTTATCTGTCCATTATTGGAAGATGTTCAATTTTGTAACACATTTAATTAACTTTATTTTTTTGTTTTTAGGCAACTCATTGCAGAACTATTATTCCTTGCCAAGATACCCCCGCTGTGAAATTCACCTACTACTCTCAGGTTTGTGATTTAATATTCTATTATTTATAAGTTGTGCTGAGTTGCTAATTTTAGTATTCAAATTGCATATATAATTAAAAATGTAAGCAAACCTATTATCTGAAATAAGTATTGGCTTCTAATATGGTGATACCAGTTCTGAGTTCTTCACGTAAATTTACCCACTCTAGCATATGATACATTCAGCCATAATTTACAACTTGCCATTGCCTTTTAAAGGAAACTTAATTGTATCCAGTTACTGCATACCTGTGTATATGATGCACATTTTTATATCCCATCTTTCTAGTACAAATCTATGGAAGTGGCTCTCTTCCCAATAGCTAAAGAAACAATACAGGCTATCTGTGTGGGATAGCAAATATCTTGCCTTAATTTCCCATTACTCTGATGCTTCCTGTATTAATGTTTCTGTTCGTAGAATGTCTACCTATTCTATGGAATTGATCTACTCCCACAAGCACTGAAGGGCTAATCCTTAACTTGTTTTTGTTCCACTTCTACTACAAATTTTCTTCACTTTTTTTTTTTTTTAAACCACCATATATAACCTTTGTTCTTAATCAGTCTCTTACATATCGCACTAATGCAGATACACATTCCACAGCATTAACCATAACTGGAATCTCTTACATTTTCTTTTTAATCCACTCCTTCTCTGACAAAGCCATATCTCTTTACATTTGTATGTGCTCTCTGACATGCTCATCCAAAACCCAGGTGATAGTCTTGATTCTCATGTTTAACACTTTACTAATTAGTACTTTGATTTTGCTTCTGGGAATTTCAGTTTTATGTTTTTCTGATGCAGGTCAGATCACTCGCTGTATACACTCCTCTATTTCTCCACATTTGTTATTTCTCCTATTTGATACACTCAAACCCCACCTTTACCTTGCCACACAACACGTACTCCCATACTCTTATTACCCTTGCCATATACTAGCAAGACTGACAATGTAGGACACCACTTTATTTCCAGTGATGTGTTTCTGTCTAGGCCATTAGTGGGCATTTCAGGGGAGTAAAAAAGTCCAGGATCTGTGTGCATGTATATTATTTTGTTCTCTTTAATTTAGCATATTTAATTTAATTATGTGCATTTATTCTGATTTTAAGAGCAGGCTGCCCACCAATGGGTTGAAGGTGTGTATATGTGTGTGTGTGTGTATATATATATATATATATATATATATATATATATATATATATATATATATATATATATATATATATTATTATACGCACATGTATTTATGATTTTATGTGAGGGTGAGAGTAAGGGCAACGCCAATCAGAATGAGTCTATGATAGCATCATCAAGCCCAAATAAACCCTTGCTTTATTCCACCTTCCTTTTTATATTAGCTTTGCACCTAACATTCTCTGGTTTGCAACAGCCTCCCCCCCCCCCCCCCATTTCTATCAATTGTCAGATTTTGTTTTTAAATACAAATGAATAATGCTTTTCTAAAATAAATCCTACTACTCTAAATCCCTTTCTAACCCCACCCCGCCCCCCCACATACTGATCTAGCAGTGACAAAAGTCACAAGTAACTTGCTTGCTACTAGTTACATTGTATAGTTACATAGGCCCTCATTCAATTGCTATTTTGGCCAATTAAATATGGCTCTAAATAAGCACATAATATATATTTTTTTAAAGAAGTTTTTAGTTAGTGAAAACCGTGCTTTTGGATAGATGCTTAATAACTAAAAACTTCTTTAAAAAATATATGTGATGTGCTTATTTAGACCCCTATTCAATTGGCAAAATTGCAATTGAATGAGGGCCATAGTAATTAAGGTTGAAAAAAGACTTTCAGTCCATCAAGTTCAACCTTTTTAAGATCTCCTCTGATCTGCAATATGCAGATTAAATATTAATGAATTAGTTGTTAGTTAATTATTAATAAATTATTTATTTCTTTTTATTTTTGATTATTAATTAATCCAGAGGAAGGCAAACGGAAACAAAAACCCAAGTGAGACTTGAGCCAATCGTCTCAAAGGGAAAAAAAATATTTCCTTCCTGACCCCAGATACTGGCGATCGGATTTCTCCCTGGATCAATACTGTCTCTATAATTATCCATGATAACCCTGAATTTCCTTCTTAATTGGAAATAAATCCAGTCCCCTTTTAAAGTTATCTATTGAATCCACTGTCACCACCTCCTCTGGTAAAGCATTCCACAGATTAACCACCCTTACTGTGAAGAACCCTTTTCTTTCTTTAAGGTGGAATCTTTTTACTTCTAACCTCAAGGGATGTCCTCTTGTCAGTTGAAAACCTCTTGGCACAAAAAGCTCCCTTGACAAATCTTTATACTAACCCTGGATGTATTTATATAATGTAATCATATCTCCACTTAGATGCCTTTTTTCTAGAGAAAATAAGTTTAATTTGGTTAGTCTTTCTTCATAACTTAGCCCCTCCATTCCCCTTATTAGTTTTGTTGCCCTCCTCTGTACCCTTTCCAGCTCTAAAATATCCTCTTTATGAAGTGGTGCCCAAAATTGTACTCCATATTCCAAATGAGGGCATACTAGAGATTTGTACAGTGGCAGAATTATATTTGCTTCTCTTGCTTCTAATACATGCTAATATTTTATTTGCCTTTGCAGCTTCTTGGCTTTGAGCACTGTTACCTAGGTGGTTGTCTGCAAGCACTCCCAAATCCCTTTCAATATCTGATACCCTTAGATTTGCTCCATTAAGATTATAAACTGCATGGCTATTTTTCCTTCCCAGATCCATAACTTTACATTTATTTGTATTAAATCTCATGCCGTTTAGATGACCATTCTTCAATTGTATGTAAATCCCTTTGGAGGAAAAGTACATCATTATCTGATTTAATTACCTTGCACAACTTCGTGCCATCAGCGAAAATGGAAATACTAGATTCAAAGGTTACTTCTTCCTGCTGATTCTGATAGATCTCTGCCTTTGAATCTCTGACATTGCATTTACCAATATCCCTCTTCCATATACATGTAAGCGATAAAGCTATTTATTAGCTTGTGAAACCTTGTACCTTCTATGGAAGAAACATTCTCTCTTCCATTTTCTGCTGTTGCCATTCAAGGCTGATCTCACTGCAATCCGTTCTCTCTGTAAATCTTCCCTTTTTATAATATCACTATCTGACTACAACAGACTTATAAAACAGATGCTCAGGGATCATAACTGACTTTGCTCTGTTATTCCTCGAGTTTTGCCTAATCAGGGACTGCTACTTCCACATAAGCTTTGCTCAAAACAGCCCTTTGTCAGCCATGGCACTGACAAACCCACAATATGACTTGAATATTCTCCTTTATTTGTAAAGTGCCAACATATTGCATAGGGCTATGCGGGGTTTAAGTACAAGGCAGAACAATTTTTAATATAAAAGAAACTTAATTTTAGATTGAACTTGCCATTTAAAACATCTACAAAGCATATTTAAGTAAGTATGAAATAATAAAATATTCTGTGTACAATGTTTTTAAAAATGGAGCCATAATATAGAAATTCAACCAGATAATATTTTTAAAGCTGTGCTATATACAGTGTGTGATCCTCCCCAGAAACCTAGCCTCCTGGACATAAGAATGTATGGTCGACACCTGCTGTTTTTATATACTTTTCTGTGGTTATTGAAGCTGTCACACTGTCTATAAGATAATATATTGTAGTGTGTGTGTTAACACTTCTACTGTATAACATGCAGTGGTCATTTGTGTCACTTTGCCTTTTTTTTGCTAGGTTTCCGTTCCTAAGGAGTTAGTAGCTTTAATGAGTGCTATTCACGATGGAGACATTCCTGATCCAGAGGACTGCAGCAGAAAGATCTATAGCTTTCATCAAAATGTAAGATCCTGAGTATATACTATAATATCACTTTTGGGCATATAAAACCTTTCAACCACTCCGGGTTTGACAATTATATTTAACCTTAAGGCGTTCCACATATAATAAGCAGTGTTATATTACAAGTTGAATACATTGGATGCTGTCAACATATTCAGTGTATGTTTCCCTGTTGTCTAAAGAAGAAATATCTAATGCTTTGTAAAAGGACAGTTTACCTTTCTTACTTGCTGATCCCATACTTTTTCTTTAGCAGTAGTCAGAGGCAATGTAAGACTGTGCCCCCACTTCCTTTAATACGCAAGACACAAAAGGGCTTGAGAATAAAGGATCATCATATGATTTTTTGTTGTTACACTGCGTTGATTTGAATTATTTTGCTAAAGTTAGGAATATGTGTATTTCATACATGCCACAATGACAAGCTGTTATACTTCAGCCAACCAGTAATAATATAAGAACTTTGAACTCACTGAGTGGGTTCAAAGTACAATTTATGTGCATAGAAATACTATTTTATAAAAAAAGGTGCAAGCCTGTGAGAATGAATATAAATAATTTTTGTTGCACAGAAAAAGTGTATCAAAAGATATTAATCATGTATGTATGTAAAGGTACCATTTAAGATGCTTGAGATGATCAGTTATCTGCAGGCCACCAGTTGGTGCATATTGGTGTGTCTGCAATGGGGATACTATATATGTAATAAAAAAACAAAAGATATAGCATGTGCTTTTATTTTTTTCTCATCAGGTTCCTATACCCAGCTATTTGATTGCCCTGGTTGTGGGAGCCTTAGAGGGCAGGTGAGTTGTGCATGCTATTCTTTAGTAATATATATATTTTTTCCCTTTTAAATATGTAGAGTGAAGCAGTCACATGCTTTTGCCTCCTAGCACGCCACCTTCCACAACAGAGTGGGATATGGGATGTGATCTTTATAAACATGTATTTCACATTAAATCAAAATGTGTTTTAGGTGTCCAGTCCCCTATATACTACCTTCCCATCCACAGTTTGACTTGCATTTTCTAAATGTATGATTACTTGGAGAGCAAGCTACTACTACCACACTTGTTCGAGCAAGTCACTGGTGCTTGATTTGGTAATCCTGAATTGTTTCTGTTTTGTTCTGCCACTTTAATATATGCCTCCATTTTTTGTGGAAATACGGACAACTCAGTACTATTTTTAAATAAAATAATCAAAACTAGCTAAACTAACTGTACTTTGGCACGTTATTCTGTAATATAATGCATTAGAAATAGAATAATGCATTTTTTTTTTGAGTGTATAAATTCATGCTGATGGTTGTAAAATCTGTGAATATGTTCTCTAACTAATAGAAAAATTGGTCCAAGAACAGTAATATGGAGTGAAAAAGAACTTCTGGAGGCTTCTGCATATGAATTTGCTGAGGTTGGTTCCACATTTTTTATAATATCTCTTATTTCTTCAAGCAAAAATCAATATTGCACATATAACAAATGTCAATTAAATGCATACTTATGATGCGTTCTGTATAGTAACAATTTTAGTCTAAGATATTGGTGTGTGTGAAGCTGTATTTGGGTGTTTTAATTTTAAGATTTGTTATAAGTATCTGTGGATTCATACTATGAAAACAAAAACAACTTTTTTAACAGAGTGATTATCATGTTGTTGTCTTTCTTAAGTTAATTGTACATTACTTGTTAAGGGTATTCCTCTAATTCCCTTGATGCAAGAAACCTGTATTTACAAGTTGTTGTCAAAGTAGCCATACATTTTATCCTACTTAAACAAAACATAAATATATATCTTTTTACCTCCATGTTGATTACATCTGCAAATTGCCATAGATGCTATCATTTCAGGGGGTATTGTCATGAAGTGATTCTAAAGTGAACCAAATGGTATAACCGTTCCACATATTTTAATTTATAATTTAACATATTGGGCCTTCAAATACATTTTATATCTAAACTATTCATTTTTATGTGAGTTTAGGGATACAGATACATCTCAACCTCTCGCATGGAAATTAGATGAATTGTACTTTTTCATTATACTTGTTCTTTTTTTTAGACAGAAAAAATGCTGAAATATGCTGAACAACTGGCTGGTCCTTATGTCTGGGAGCAATATGATCTGCTTGTTTTGCCACCTTCATTTCCATATGGTGGCATGGAGAACCCCTGTCTTACCTTTGTAACCCCAACTGTCCTGGTAAGATCTTCTTGGATATAATCATCCTAAAGATTTCTGTGTCTTCACATAGTTATAAAATTATAGTATTGAAGTATTCACAATATCACCTCTACATGTGTGTTAAAATCAACCACTGTGTTAATGTTGCTCTGTTACTAGATGTTGTAGTACATTTTTTTTATAGTTAAATGCACTGAATTTAAAGATGGCAAATACCAAATGTTACTGTAAACAAGTGAAAAACAGCATTTTATTTTTATTGGAAATGCAAACTGTTTTAATACACACAAAACTTGTATGACTCAGGAAAAAAGAAAGGGATAAGAAAAAAAGAAATTGGGAATGAGTAGCATCCTTATTAAAGACTAAAGTTGCAATATCGGATTAAAGATTACCACAGTCATTTTTAGAATATGAACTAAAACAAGGCTGTAGTGTTTTGTGGATTACTAGGGCACCCAGTGCATTTTGGTGAGGCAACCTAAAGAGAAATGTAAAACCTGAAATCTTTGTATGAGAAATTGTTGACACTTTGTCTTTTTGTGTTGCAGGCTGGTGACCGATCTCTGGCAGGTGTAAGTCTTCATTAGATCTGTCTTATCCAAATGATAGTGATTTGTTGTTCCGTATTGGTATGCTTTGGTTTGTGTTAATATTTCTTAATATTAATTTTTCTCCACTGAAAAAGAATTGGTCTAGCCGTGATACACAAGCCCAGATTTATCAAATGGCGAATGCATTTTGGTGTATTGATGTGCTTCAATACCCCATTAGCAATCGGCATTAAAATCTGCACATCAAATTGCCTATTTGAATTAAAATAGTGGACCTGTTATGTATCTTCTTGTGTGCTGACCTATATATAGTCTGACCAGTGTAGCTTCTGCTTTAGACTGAGCATGATCAGTAAAGGGAGGGGGCTATGATGGCTCATGCACTGTCACTGGTTGGAGCCTCTGGGGGTATAGCGAATTATGTTATGGGGAAGGGCCAGTGACATTAGCCCAATCTGCTTCCAAGCTCCATGATAGTCCTGCACCCAGGGGTGACTGCACCCCTAATCGACACAGGTAGGAGATATGCAGCTTTGCTTCAGAGGAAAATGGACAACCTAAAAGCGAAGCAACATATATATTTTTTTTTTTTTCCTTTTTTTTTTTTTTTTAAACGGTTTGGTGGGTATAGACTGTAACACAGTAGGCAAACATTTTAAGCCTTACTTGTAAATGCACTACAGTGGTCCTTTAACCTCCTTAGCGGTAATACCAAGCGTTGCTCGGGGGTTAATTGTCAGAACCTAAATCTGCAACCCTGAGCCACGCTCGCGATGACTCGCATGCCTGTTCCAGGTACCCCATCCCCCGTAGGTGGCGCAGGGGGCAGGAAGAAGGCGGTCTGGCCGCGTCAGCACCCCCGAGTGTACTGCTTTAACATTCTTGGGTAAACAGCCAGACCGCCAGGGCGGTTAATAAAATTATGTATAAATATGCAAATAAACACTTAGTTTGTTTTAAATATGAAAAACAAGGAACCCTCCACGCCCCTTGCATTTCTCTCTTCTAGACTAGAGCATATTAAATGTTTTCTGTCAGAAGGCTGAGTCAATTATAATGTGTGTCACATATCTCCATAATCAGGATTGCATAATAAATAGTGTTTATGGAATGCCTTCTCTGCTCTTCTCCAAGCTTCTGATTTGAACTATTGCACTTAAGCAACGTACAAATAAGACACAACATAGTGGTAAAACAAACTGCCATGCTGAGCCATGCAGCATGCTGTTAACTCTGTCCTGACCCAATGTGTTTGTATTCGGCCCCTCTGTCTAAAATGTACCCTCCACCACTCTGTAAAGCTAACCCCTGGCTTTCCCACGTGCAGGCTATATAATCTGACCACTAGGGGCAGATAACATAATACATACTAGAGCCAGTCACCTCAAATTACTCTCTATGAGAGAATCTTTCCAAGTTTTCACACCTTCCCACCTAAGCAAACTTTCACCTCCTTTCTGATCCTGATATTCCTTATTCCTTTTTTCCCCCCAGGTTTCTACCTCTCATGCCCTTTAGATTGTAAGTGGCGAGTTTCCTATCTTGTATGGTGCTTTGGGAAAAAGCACCTTCTACAAAGACTCTAAGCTCAAAACAGGGCCCACCATATTCATTAGTTGTTAATATTGTATTTTTCCTGGTCTCTTCACCTGTACAGCGCTATGGACTTTGTTGGCGCGTTAGAAATATCCGTTAATAACAATAATAATAATAACTTTGACCATTTAAAATTATGTAAAAGTATATCTATGCAAAAATGAAAATCTGACACATATATTTTAAATTACAGCTTTTTTTTTTTTTTTAAGAAAATCAAATTTACAGCGGTAGATTTTTAAATATGTTAGAGAATACCGAAATACATGAACTTTACATTGTATCACTCTCTTAGGTGTCAACTGTCCAGACTTAAAAATATTTGAGTTTAAGAAACACAGTTCCTCATATCTGTATATGGCTGCAATTTTTAATCTTGATTGAGTGATTTTTTTTTTTTTTGTCAGATAAGATACCACAGTGTTTAAATTAGTTAAATACTCTTTAGATCTTCTGTATCCTTTTCACAGTTTCAATGTTTGTGTGAAACTTTTATTTAACCTAGGTCATCGCACATGAAATTTCTCACAGCTGGACAGGAAATTTGGTCACAAACAGAACCTGGGAAAACTTTTGGTGCGTACATTTATTTTAATCGCTGTATTAAAATAATCTTGACAAGCTTGTGAAGCATCTAACACTAGCAGTTGTGTTAACCATGAATGTAAGAGCATATTAAGAGAAAATCATGAGTCAGCAAGTGCATGGCATGACAGTAATCCATCTCTTTTCCAAGCATGATTGGGTAGATACAGAAGGGGGAGCTGGCAAGTTTTCTTCCTATCCCACTCAACACACCCTTCCTTTACCCCAGTAATCTCCAAGACACCAAGTTCTTTATTTATAGCTTAAGTGAATCTTGGATCTCTTAACTGTTATTTTTCCTTCTGTAAATATTAAAGTATTATATACATCATAGGTTAAACGAGGGTCACACTGTATATCTGGAACGCAGAATTGATGGACTTCTTTATGGAGAGCAATTCCGTCAATTTAAGGCTTTGGGCGGCTGGAAAGAATTACAAAATGCGGTATGTTGAAACTTTCAGATGCAGAGGGGTTTTTCATGTCTGTATAAAATACCACCCTACCTCTTCCTCAAATGTTGTAATCTTTTTGTTTTGATGGCTATAATATTCAAAGCTTTTTACACTGTTATGTACCGGTTTTAAAGCCATTTAGATGTTTGTGACAATTCAACAGGGTGAATCATTGCTGTTGTGATCTTATATCTTTATATTGCATAGACGCTAGTATCATCCTTAATTTTTTTTCTTGAACAAACACAATAATTAAGCTAGATATTCCAGATCACAGTCATATTGTACTCCAGATTTGTGTGCGTTTTGTTGACAGGATTTGAGAAAATAGTGCAAAAATGTGACTGAAGCAGGATATATTTGGTTATAAACATGCCATTCAGGAATTTAGCTTCAGCATGATTTTGTAAGGCATGTCACTATATTAAAATGCATTTTTTGCCAATATGCAGATTAACACTTTTGGTGCCACCAATGTCCTTACAAACCTGGTTCCTAATCTACATGAAGTGGATGTTGATGCAGCATTTTCATCTGTACCTTACGAGAAAGGCTTTGCATTGCTCTTCTACCTTGAACAGCTTCTTGGTGGGCCAGGTATGTGATATCTGCTTCTTACAGAAAATTGTATCAGAATCTGTGTCCTGCAGATTGCCAGCATGACAGTCCTTGGTACATTCTCAAGATGCAACAAGGAATCTCTGGAATTTATTATACATTATGTTTTTATTGCTGTTTAGTCACTTTGCATTTCAATAAACAAACACACAAACTGTTTATTGGGGCACTAGCCAAGCTAAGGTATATTGGATATATTGCTTTTAATCTATTTCTCTGTTTACATATTCTGTTTTCTATCCCTCTAAAATCTTTTTAATGTAGAAGACCTGCTTTTTTCTAAATGCATGACAGAAAGTTCGTGACTACAGTGTCCTTTAAGTGATAGTTGCATTATCCTTGTGTTTCCTTGTTGTATTTTACAGTATTTTTTTATCAATTCTACCACCCATAACTAACAAGTTTATATTGTTTGATAGCTTAGTTCAGCTTCACAATTCAGTAGCCAGAAAATAAAATACTCATGAGTTCCCTTAGGACAGATGAGCTGTCTGTGGTTAGGTTTTCTGCAAAAACTGTTCTAGCCAAGGCTGTGTTTCAAATCCTGGATAGAACAGTCCCTAAACTGGCATTGGCCACTTCACATTGACACACGTCTGCATTTGTGTGTTGATCCATTCTCCATGTTGTGATTAATCCAAGTATTCTATTCTAAATCAATATTGATGCATGGCCTGATGTAGTTAATATTTAAACTGGAATACATTATTTTGGTAATGTTGTACTATGTATGTGTTATACAGAAATTTTCCTGGGATTCCTAAAGTCTTACATCCAGATGTTTTCCTATAAGACTCTAACTACAGAAGACTGGAAGAACTTCCTGTATTCATATTTCAAAGACAAGGTAACAGAATTGTTATCTCCTCTTCAAAGTACATTCATTTGGCTAGTTATAATTTATAACATGCTTCAGATACATCCTTCACAACAGTGTGAGGAAATAATAATAATTTTTATTTGCCATGTTTTACACTTTCTAATAGCCATCCTATGTACTAATTTTTGCAAATCATAATATTTAAATGATCATTGTAGTGCATTTACAAGTAATGCTTATATTTATGTTTGTTTTGCATATGCTATTAAAAACCGTATGCAGTTTAAAATGAATACGTTTATTTCTTTTTTCCTTTTTTAGATTTCAAACTGTTTGTGTTCCCCTCCACGAAGAGCTGTGTATCTCCTCCTACCTGTGTCCATCAGGGGTGTGGCCAACTCTTTTTATGTGCTATATTAAAAATAGCCTGACCAGTGTAGGTTCTGCTTCAGACTGAGCACGAACTGTCATTGAATGGGGATTGTGGCAGCTACAAGCATGATACAATAGAGCTGTTACCTCTGTGTAGGCAGATGGTGGTTGTGGGGCTAGTAACATCAGCCCAGCCTGCTTCCAAGCTTTGATAGTCTATCTCATGTGAAGAGCTGGCCACGCCTCTGATAGACACAGGTAGGAGGAGATAGCTTAAGAAGAAAACTGACAGCTAAGAAAAGTTACTTTTTTTTTATTTTTAACTGCATAACATTTTTAATAACATACCCAGCAAACATTTTGAGCTTCAGTTATAAATACTGTACACTACAGTGGCTCTTTAACATAATGTGTATGCCACAAAAGTATTTCACTGAAAAAGTGTTGTATTGCTCATTATGTAGGTTGATATTCTTGACAAAGTTGACTGGAATGGTTGGATGCACACTCCTGGGATGCCACCAGTAAAGCCTCAGTAAGTCTGCTGCATACATCACACTCATGTCCACTACCTAATGTGTAGGTTTCTCAGCTCGCCTTTTGTTCCACTCTAGTCTTAACATTCTAAATATTCTGCCCTGCAAATCTATAGGAAGACCCATTTACTTGTGATTATTGACTTACTTACACCCATATGGGATTTATTTGTCTCCTCAAAGATTGGGAGTCTGGGGAGTCATTATTTTCAATAAGAGATCATTAAATTACAGGGCAATTTTATTGAGAAATGTCTCTGTTAGGGAGATCTTCGCTACTCGCACATTTTGGTGCGGTACATACCCCTATCAGTCAGAACATGGAAATGACAGCTGCTTTCCTTCCATACTGGCCTTTCTGCTCCTTAAACCCTGTGAATGTCCCAGTTAGGTTAGAAATTAAATTATCTATAAATTTAGGATATTTGCAACTGAGTCTTTAATTGACAATCGCAAAAGGCAGCAGAAAGACCAATGTTAGTTCTAGACTAGAGAGAAGAGGCAGGTACAGGAGGGAAAATCTAGCAAGGTAAATTCTGCCTAAAAATAGCATAATTCAAGGCAACACTAACTTTGAACCAGTCTAGAGAACAATGTATTTTTAATGTATGTGCCTTTTTAGTATTAACAAGAAACCTGATGTTGCAGTAAAACAATTTGTATTTTTACAGGTATGATATGACTTTAGCTAATGCTTGCATCGCACTCAGTAACAGATGGGTAAAGGTAAGAAGTATGGTGTTTTTATTTGGTTGTTTGTTTCATGCTGTATTTCAGTATTCCTGGAGGAACAATAATAGCAACAAGTCGGGTGCATTTGTTTGGTTATGGATTGTTAAATTCTCAATTTTTATTACTATATCCTACCTTTTCCATATTGATCAACTGACAAAAGAAAAGTGTTTTATTTATGCACCCGCTGAGTTCCAACTGACAAAAGCAGTCTTCAAGAATGAAGTATTCATTTTTAATAATAGTAATATTTATAAATGGCTTCCAGTGTCAGACATAGATGATGCTTAGCTTAGTTCAGCACCTTTTATCCCCCACTATGATATATAATATGTCCTGCAGCAGATCTAGGTGATGCGTTGGGTGTGCTGTTGGTTTCAAATAAGATTACTTGTTTCCTATCCTAGGCTAAGGAGAGTGACCTGTCCTCATTCAGCAGTGATGATTTGAAAGAACTGTCTTCTCATCAGCAAATTGAATTATTGACTCTCTTGCTTCTTGAGGTAAGATTTGGTGGTAAATACTAGAAGGCCATTTTCAAACATAATGAATACAGTGTTTTTCGAGTTTATTTATAGTTTTCCACATTGTTTGTTTTTTAAGAGAACATGAAAAGCATATTTTCTATGTTGCATCTGACATGGGGGTTGTTGTGTTTGTGTGTTTTTTTTTTTCTCCTTTCAAATGAAGGACTCTGCGTGAAAGCAACTAACTTAATCTATCCTGGGAATTGCCCCATCTAACAGTAATTGCTCTGGCTGTATTTGTCTCACTGTAAAGCCATATGCAATTGACAAGACTGTGCAGACCACAAGGAGTAATTGACTTAATCAAGGTCTGCATAAGCTCAGTCTTGTCTGCTTCGTATGGCTTTACACTCTCACTAAACAAAACCAGAGCCCCAGGCTTGGTTGACAATTCCAAAAAATAATCGCCACATCAATTGGATTACTTGATATTACACACAGTTTTAAATGATTCCATATTTAGGCCCTCTGCTGTGTATCTTTCTAATTTTAAAGCCTAGCTGGCAGAAGTGTCCCAGGTACACAAGTATAATACTGTATAAATGCTCTGCACTGGTAAGGCCCAAATCATTTCATTTGTTTGGCTAAAGCTAATTATACAACATTGTTCTATGTTCAGCTGTCTGTCTGTTATGATGTGTAATGTCACTTATTCCACAGCTTAATATAACTTGGATATATCTAGCAATTCCTTTTGTGGGACAAAATGTTTCCTTTTTTCTTTTTCAGAAACCCCTATCCATCTCACATGTGAAGCGCATGCAAGAAGTATACAACTACAATGAAGTAAAGAATTCTGAAATTAGATTCAGGTTAGTTCAATAAAACAAATATGTTTCATGTTATACTTAAACAAATTTTCATATTTCAGATTATTGTTGCCTTGACCTTTGTGTTGTCAGGATAGGCGTGTAGAACAATCTACCAAATTTCAACAGTTTGGCATAGTATAGCTGCACAAACAAAAGTACAAATTGGGGGGTGGGAAAGACACCCTCTTGTCTTCTTGCTTAAATCCCACAAATAACTATAAAGCCATATTTTATTATTTACTTAAAAACTCAATTTAAAACACAAATGTTTAAAAACTGAGTTTGTTAATGCTCATAATAACTAAAGGCAACAAATGTGCTTCTATATTGCCCTTTTATTTTTTGTATTTTTATAATTAGATATAAATAAAGGAAGTTGGTTCATAATGATATAATAACCTTCATTATCCTGTATGGTATAGTAAAACATTATTTCAATATATATATTAATGTCTGAGGTGTTCAAATGATATGAAATATATTTGGAGTACTATATGTTACATATAAATAAAAGTGATGCTGGTTTAATTAAATGCTTAGGACAATAGATGTCAATTCACCTTTTTGGTTTCATCTTGCATAACAATGAATTAAAATAGTAAATGTTAACCAGACATAAATGGGTTAACGTAAATACTATAGGGTTAATGTTAACCCCACCCACACTCTTTAAATAGCAGCAAGACCTGACGCCTAACCCCCCCTAACCTGCATGAATGTAGTCCAACTAGCTGCATGAAATGCGCGTTGGGCTCGCAAGAACTCGCGAGGGATGCAGTTTGGTCCGCAAATGCGTACCCTCGCAAAGCGAGGGGCCGCATTTGCAGAGGTAGAGGCTCTACGGCACCTCACACGTGGTTACAAACACCCACACAAGCGTCACTTTACCAAAATAGAGCTAACACGCAATCACTATATACGGACTTATACAAAAAAATACGAACCTCGGGAATTGGAACAGAAAATTTACGGACCTAGCATACAAAAAATACCATTGACGTGTTTTTTTTTTTTTTTTTGTGTGAATTCTATTATGTTCAGAATATAATGTGCAACAACAATATATGCTTTTTTATAACGGATACAGGTGGTTGCGTCTTTGCATTCAAGCCAAATGGGAGGAAGTTATCCCATTGGCTCTAAAAATGGCAACTGAACAAGGAAGGATGAAGTTCACACGTCCTCTGTATAGGTAAGTCATATACGAGCCAGCCTTGCTTTTATAAAAGGAACAAAACTCTAACTTATATTACCTTTATTTTCACTATTGTGTAGCAAGTGGCATGCTTATGTGTTTTTAAATCTATGTTATGTCTATTATAATGTAAATCTGTTTTTACATATTAAGATTTTTTTCTTCTTCTGTCATTTAAATATTTATAGTGTTACTTCAAAGGGCTACCTAGAATTCTTACCCGTCATCTTCTATTGATATGTTGTAGTTACATACCCCAGACAATTTTTTCCTAAACTCTTGTTAATCAATATTTTTATCTGACATCCCATACATTGTGTTTAAAGGTTAGTGCTAAGCTACACTAAGCTAAAATAAAGCTGTAGAGCACAATATATAGTGACTGTCAATGGTTATTGCAAATACTTTATACACTGTTGCTTTACAGTGTTGCAAAATGACTTAGAAACAGATTTCATAGAACACTGATATACTTTTTATACATATTCATAAATAATCAGCTTCTTTGATCACACTATATCAAATGATTTTATTATTAAATTGCCTTTTTATATGCATTTTATGTGGATCTTAAATAATTGTTTTATTATATTTATTTTATTGGTAAGTGAGGGCTATACTAATAATCTATGAATGTTTAACTGATTTGCCCAATCACAATCTATCTATATAGCTAGCTTTTATTCCAGGAGAGCAGTGATCATACTGGTACATACTTTTTATATTTTTACAAGTAATTTACATTTGCTCTTTTGCTCTCATCACCTCTGCCTAAGGTGTCATGGCTACATGGAGGTGAATCAAGCAAAGCAAACAGGGATGATACCCCTTCGATTTTTCCCTTCATTGACCATGGCCTTGTTGACCTATTCATAAACACATTCCTAATATAATTATTGACTTTATTTACATCATTATTATCTATAAAACTATTGCAGTGTAATTTTATATTAATATTTAATTTGTAATATTAATATTTATTGAAATTCACTCTCTTCCATATCATTCAAACATATTCTTTTTATGTTTAGGGATCTGTACAATTTTGACACGGCTCGTGAACTGGCCGTCAGCACCTTCCTGAAAAACAGAGCCGCCATGCATCCAGTGACCGCAATGCTCGTGGCAAAAGACCTTCATGTCGATGCTTAATAATGCACTCTTATGTGATTTAGTAACCTGCAACCAGGGAGCCACTGCTGTACATGTCATGTTCATTTACTCCTTAATTTACATTTTTAAACAACCCAAACTTTTGTGGTGCAGAGCACTTGAATTATTTGTAAAGAAGACCTCTTTTGTACGCTTGCAACTTTCTATCGTAATATTGACCTATAGCTATATAATAAAAAGATATTACCTAGAAGAAATGTAAATGTTTTTGTTTTTATTCTACATTTTTATATAGCAGAAAGTAATATGCAATTTCTATAGGAATGTGATGTGTGACACTTCTACATCAGTGTTTTCCCAGCTGTTTCATCCATGGAGCCCCAATTGAAAGCCAAACCTATTGACAGAATCGAAGGACGCCAATATAGCCATCCATAGTCAAACACCAATGACAGAACTCCAAAGAATACACCAATGGCCTCATTCACTTGAACAATTGTAAGTTATGGGCGTCCGCAATGGAGCCCGTAAGCTAATTTGCAGCTTGCAAAAAGACGCCAATTGAATAGCAAACGGGTTACGGGCTTGAAATTGTAACTTATGCTCCATCTAAGCCTTTGATCTTTCCTGTCTTCAAGCGTTATAATCGCTACAATTCCGCAAGCCTGCAAATTCTTTCCCACCTGTAAACGGCAAATGTAGAAGAAAATCCTATGAGTAATAGAGAGGAATCGCTAAGGGGTTAAAGACATATCCGTAGCACTGTAAATGCAAAAAAAAAATCAATAATGCACTGTAAATGACGAGGAAAGCGACACTAGAATTAATTGCACAACAGTCTCAAGCTCGCAAATCGGCAATCAAAAATTTATTTTTATGTTTCAATTCTGGGGTTTTATCAATTTTGAGAATCAATGAGTTAATACATATCAGGCCTCCCAATTGATCTACAGTGCCTTGCAAAAGTATTCACTCCCCTTGACTTTTTACCTATTTTGTTACATGAATTGAAATGAGAAAAATATATACATAAAACTATTTTTTTGAAATCGAAAACAGAAAATTGGCGTGTGTGTGTGTATTCACCCCCTTTGTTATGAAGCCCATAAAAAGCTCTGGTGCAACCAATTACCTTCAGAAGTCACATAATTAGTGAAATGATGTCTACCTGTGTGCAATCGAAGTGTCACATGATCTGTCAATACATATACACACCTTTTTCGAAAGGCCACAGAGGCTGCAACACCTAAGCAAGAGGCACCACTAACCAAACACTGCCATGAAGACCAAGGAACTCTCCAAACAAGTAAGGGACAATGTTGTTGAGAAGTACAAGTCAGGGTTAGGTTATAAAAAAATATCCAAATATTTGATGATCCCCAGGAGCACCATCAAATCTATCTTAACCAAATGTAAAGAGCATGGCACAACAGCAAACCTTCCAAGAGACGGACGCCCACCAAAACTCACGGACCGGGCAAGGAGGTCATTAATCAGAGAGGCAGCACAAATACCGAAGGTAACCCCGGAGGAGCTGCAGGGTTCCACAGCAGAGACTGGAGTATCCGTACATAGGACGACAATAAAATGTACTCTCCATCGAGTTGGGATTTATGGCAGAGTGGCCAGAAAAAAGCCATTACTTTCAGCAAAAAACAAAATGGCACGTTTTTGAGTTTGCGAAAAGGCATGTGGGAGACTCCTAAAATGTATGGAGGAAGATGCTCTGGTCTGATGATACTAAAATTTAGAACTTTTCGCCCATCAAAGAAAACGCTATATCTGGCGCAAACCCAACACATCACATCACCCAAAGAACACCATCCCCACAGTGAAACATGTTGGTGGCAGCATCATGCTGTGGTGATGTTTTTCAGCAGTCAGGACTGGGAAACTGGTCAGAGTTGAGGGAAAGATGGATGGTGCTAAATACAGGGATATTGTTGAGCAAAACCTGTACCACCCGGTGCGTGATTTGAGGCTAGGACGGAGGTTCACCTTCCAGCAGGACAATGACCCCAAACACACTGCTAAAGCAACAATTGAGTGGTTTAAGGGGAAACATGTAAATGTGTTGGAATGGCCTAGTCAAAGCCCAGACCTCAATCCAATAGAAAATCAGTGGTCAGACTTAAAGATTGCTGTTTACAAGCGCAAACCATCAAACTTGAAGGATCTGTAGTAGTTTTGCAAGGAGGAATTGCCAACAATCCCAGTGGTAAGATGTGGCAAGCTCCTAGCGATAGGCATTTTAGCTTTTAAACACCATTTTGACAAGGATTGCTTTTCCAGATTGGAAACCTTGCATCTATACATTGTCCACCCAGTTCACCCTCAGGAGCTTTTCTACATCGACTTCGTCTAGCCTGTGTTTAGTTCAGAAAACCTCAGAAGGTTGGAATCCAGTAATAGCTTGGAAGTGTCTGAACAAGCTTCTATTCGTCAGAAATTTGATATGGAGTTTCCGATATCCATGATCTTCTCCCTTGCAAATGGATACTGACAATAGGCCAAGAGGACTTTTATCATCATGCTCTTGTTCTTCACAGTCGCAGTTGTTTCCTCAAGATATTTTGAAGATCTTTGTGACCCTACCGGGAAAGGTAGAAAAGAAGGGATTAAACATTTCTCTCTACTTAGATTAGATTCTCCTGCTGCATCAGGAACCAAATAGTCTCATGAGACAAAACCATACCTATCCATTTTGTAATATTTCAGTTCAGCAGGAAGTTGTGTTTACTTGGAACAAATAGATTGGAAGAATGCCTCAACAGACTCAGGTGGTGCTGGCTGGGTTGCAGTTTTTACAGGAAGAAGCAATGCAAGTAGCATGGCTTATATTATGTCCTTTATTCAGATTTCCATTTCAAGGATCCTGGGTAAGGTCCCACGTGTACAAGGCTGTTGCCTCATTTTAGAATAGTAAAAACTTCTGCTCTTTGTCCTTTCTGCTTAATGACGTGTTCTTATGTTTTTTTCTTTGGAAGAATAAAACCTAGTAGGGCTGTCAGTTATATAGACTACAGGCAATTTAAATTAAGAGGCAGATCTCTTTAGTAAGAACGTTTCAAGATAACTTCTTGCAGCTGAATCCAGACGTATTGGCAGTGTTTTCAAAAATATGGGGCACAGCAAACATAGATCGTATGGCCTCTCCTTGGAACACTCATATGCATTTATTTTTGTTATTTTCTAGATGTTAAGCCTTTGCATATTTTAGATGCCTTCTCTATAACCTGGGATTTTTCATTTATCAAATTTTTTCCTATTATATTCAAGATATTTCAAAGTCAGAGGTGGTGGCCATTATTCTATTCTGGCCAAGAAGACTTTTTCCATATTTTTTAACATCAATTAATATATCAGCCTATTGGTCTTCTCCATTGAGACAAACTTCTTCTTCAGCGTCGCTTCAAACAGCCAAAACTCTCTAGACTGTACCTTACGGTATAAAGATTGAGCGAGCTTGCTTGAGAAGCAGGGAACAGATATACTCCTAAAAGCTAGAAAGCCTAATGCATCCTCTATTATAGAATCTGTTAGCAAATTCTTCATTGGAATAGGGAAAAGTGCATGAATTATATGAGGTATTTGCTTCTTACATTTTGCTATTATCACCTAAGGATCCAGGTTATCACAATTTCAGCCCTCACAGGGTCATCATTTTATCATCCGGTTCCTCAAGCTTATTATCTGTGTCAGACTTCCTAGAAGATCTTTTGAGTATATTGTCATTCAGTTCCTGAATTTGTTGTCTAGGTGAATGTATACAGACAACTGTTTATATACATATATAAATATAAATATATATATATATATATATATATATATACACACACACGTGGTGGGCGGTGCTCTAACTCAGCTCCAGAATATTCATACCTCTGCTACAGGAATCCTCCTGTGGAGTGGATGGGCTTCTATTCCAGAACAGGAATCCGGGCGTTACAAATAACCTCTATATAAAAGAGAGAACACCTTGCATATGTTTCCTAGAAGAGTCTGCCTATAAATGTTCAAACTTTTCCCAATAAAGACAAACAGAACAATACAACTTTGTTTCAACCCGTAAACATGATTAAATTACCTGCCCATACCTCGTTAATTCAAACAGCTCTCTGCAGTATCTCACTGGCTAATCTGAGGAGGAGGGAGTTAATCCTATCACAGGGTGTGCTGGTAATTGCATCACAAAATGTAAACACATGCAAAGTTCCTTTCTAAACTAGTTAACTCACAAACTATTTGATGAGAATATCATGGATTGGACAGGAAATTCAAACAGGTTGTTACCAAGTAACTCAGTCCATTGATAAAATATCCTGTCTCTGGTGATAGGATTAGCCTGCACTGGAATGGTGACCAGGGGAGAGGAACAGCACCTAACCACAACTATACCCAGGATGGTGTTAGGTGGGTATGATTGTGGTCAACTCAGGTCACAATTCCTTTCTTCATGCCTCACAAACAGTGTGCCCTTATACATGTAATACTGAAGTAACAAACCACAATAAATCAAGTTTACAATCCCAGAGCAATTAAAACATATTTTGTTAAGGTGCATAGTGGAAGAGAATTAATAAAAAAAAAATGTGGACAGATCTTAAAAAAATATTTGTCCATTTTATTAAACTTACAACAGGTTAATAATACAAATAAATCCAGAAACTTAGAAGGGTACATCTCTCTACAAATCAGTGACTTATTAAACCAGGAATCATATAGCTATGTGTTTCCAACACAAATATAGACACTTTGATGTGGTTTATTATTCGTGCACATGAAAATTGGAGTTCAAACACATCATTTATGGCATTCAATGGCAGGGGATACACAGGTATGTGGCAGATGAGTAAGCATTAGCCCCTGGGACTCTATTAATCAGGTATGACTTGACATTAGTTGGGTGCCAGCATTTCATTGTTTGAGCAGGTATTTGTAATTGACATTGTGATTTAGTTCATGGTTCTTTAGTATTGTTGTATAAGGCTGAGTAAGCGATTAGAATTGTTTTTGTGCTTTATGATGTGTAGACTTCAAGTGCTGATCCAGTTGGCATAGATTCTGGAGTGGGTTGCTGGTTCATTCTCCAGTGGGGCACAGGATACAGCTCCTCGTATTCCTTGAAGGTACTGACCAGGCTTTGCTAATCCCCATAACAGAAACACTGTGAGAAAACTGCTACAAGTGACTGCTAAGATTTTTACACCAACACCCTATTTTAATAAGACTTTTCAGATAATTTACAAAATAGGGCAGTGCAATAACATGAAAAATCAGAAGGAAATATTAGGTGTACTAAACACCACTCACAAACGGTTTTAAAACCATTACCAAGTGTTGAAGCAGCAGTTAAAAAAATAGAAAAGCATGAAAGTTCATTATTTGACACTTAATACTCTAATATACACTTGGAATTAAAGTATATGATATTTTTATCATTATCTCAGTTTCATTATACAACATCCAGGGTAACAGCCAACCCGGTACTCAAGGGGTTAATACATACATACACACACACATTATATATATATATATATATATATATATATATATATATATATATATATATATATATATATATATATATATATATATATATATATATATATATTATACACTAGCAACTTGCCCATCAAAAAATTACGGCAATAACATTGTAAGGCAGGCAATGCTGTTTGCCACAGAGAGTAAGTGTTTTGGTGGTGTGAGATCCTTGTGCGCTCATTGCGAGGCTGGCGCTGAGCGAATTTGGCGCTCATCACGTGGATCGCAATGAGCGCCTTTAGTGTTCATTGCGAGCCTCTGGGTTGGTGTATCTGTTGTTATCATAGGCGCTTTTGAAACTATGAACTTAACCTATAGTCTAATGAAAAAGAAAGAGAGGAAGTGTTGTGCAGTTGAATGGTGTAAATAAAAAAAACACAATATGGTAATGATTTCAGCACTTACATACAGTGCCTTGAAAAGTATTCACCCCCATTGACTTTTTACCTATTTTGTTACATTACAGCCTTCAGTTCAATGTTTTGTTAATCTGAATTGTATGTGATGGATCAGAACACAATAGTCTAAGTTGGTGACATGAAATGAGAAAAATATATACATAAAACTATTTTTTAGAAATAGAAAACAGAAAATTGGCATGTGCATATGTATTCACCACCTTTGTTATGAAGCCCATAAAAAGCTCTGATGTAACCAATTACCTTCAGAATTCACATAATTAGTGAAATGATGTCCACCTGTGTGCAATCTTAGTGTCACATGATCTGTCATTATATATACACACCTTTTTTGAAAGGCCCCAGAGGCTGCAACACCTAAGCAACAGGCACCACTAACCAAACACTGCCATGAAGACCAAGGAACTCTCCAAACAAGTAAGGGACAATGTTGTTGAGAAGTACAAGTCAGGGTTAGGTTATAAAAAAAATATCCAAATCTTAGATGATCCCCAGGAGCACCATCCAATCTATCATAACCAAATGAAAGAACATGGCACAACAGCAAACCTGCCAGGAGACGGACGCACACCAAAACTCACGGACTGGGCAAGGAGGGAATTAATCAGAGAGGCAGCACAGAGACCTAAGGTAACCCTGGAGGAGCTGCAGAGTTACACAGCAGAGACTGGCGTATCTAGACGACAATAAGCCGTACGCTCCATAGAGTTGGGCTTTATGGCAGAGTGGCTAGAAGAAAGCCATTACTTTCAGCAAAAAACAAAATGGCATGTTTTGAGTTTGCGAAAAGGCATGTTGGAGACTCCAAAAATGTATGGAGGAAAGTGCTCTGGTCTGATGAGACTTAAATTGAACTTTTCGTCCAAAGAAAACGCTATTTCTGACGCAAACCCAACACATCACATCACCCAAAGAACACCATCCCCACAGTGAAACATGGTGGTGGCAACATAATGCTGTGGGGATGTTTTTCAGCAGCCGGGACTGGGAAACTGGTCAGAGTTGAGGGAAAGATGGATGGTGCTAAATACAGGGATATTCTTCATTAAAACCTGTACCACTCTGTGCGGTATTTGAGGCTTGGATGGAGGTTCACCTTCCAGCAGGACAAGGACCCCAAACACACTGCTAAAGCACTTGAGTGGTTTAAGGGGAAACATGTAAATGTGTTGGAATGGCCTAGTCAAAGCCCAGACCTCAATCCAAGAGAAAATCTGAGGTCAGACTTAAAGATTGCTGTTCACAAGCGCAAACCGTCCAACTTGAAGGAGCTGGAGCAGTTTTGCATGGAGGAATGGACAAAGATCCTAGTGGTAAGATGTGGCAAATTCATAGAGACTTATCCAAAGTGACTTGGAGCTGCGATTGCTGCAAAAGGTGGCTCTACAAAGTATTGACTTTAGGGGGTGAATAGTTGTGCACATTGACTTTTTCTGTTATTTTGTCCAATATGTTGTTTGCTACACAATAAAAAAAAAAAAAAAAGTCATCTTCAAAGTTGTGGGCATGTCCTGTAAATTAAATGATGCAAATCCTCAAACAATCCATGTTAATTCCAGGTTGTGAGGCAACAAAACACAAAAAATGCCAAGGGGGGAATGAATACTTTTGCAAGGCACTGTATATACACATTGACTAATATGCTAATGAGATTAGCACTGACATATACACTGCAGACTTTACTATATTTATGTTTATTGATCCATTAACCTATTTGTGGATTAAATATTGCATTGTATCATATATATAGTTGTCACTTGTCACGTTTGCTATGTTGGTCACGCAATGTTAAATAATAACAACTCGCAAGGGCCACAGTTGCTGGACTGCAATGAGCGCTGAAGGCGCTCATTGCAGGTTTCACAATGAGCGGCGCAGGCGCTCATCGCAAGGCCCGTGGGACTTGGGCTGCCCCCTGCACACACTGCAGACATGCTAGCCATGTCTAAAGGGGATGGGATATGGGGCCTGGCCGTGTTCACCGTGCAGTAGGAGGGACGAAGTTTCAGCCGCACAGAGATGATCATCCCATAGATGCATGTTCAGGCTCCGGGTCCATAGTGGCGGCCTCTGCACGGATGCTCTGAGTGGGGTTGTAGGCTGCTCCCCGGACGCTGCCCCCTGCACACAGTGCAGACATACCGGCCATGTCCAAAGGAGACGGGATGAGGGGCCTGGCCGTGATCATCTCAGACATCAGGAACTGTGAGTGCCAGGGACCAGCAGAGGGGGAGGCAAATGAGTCAGGGGGACAGAAGAATGCGGCCTGATAGGGGCTATGGGGACCAGGGGCAAATTTGGGGGCATTGCCACAGGGGCAAATAACATAGGAATGCACTCTGACAGGAAAGCACTGGAATCAGGGGCAAATCAGGGGGGAAATACTACAGGGATACAGTGGCAAATAACATAGAAGTGCAGCCTGACCGGGAACCACTGGAACCGGGGGCAAATTAGGGGCCATACCACAGGGATACAGGGGCAAATAACAGAGGGATGCCGTCTTATAGGGAAGCTCTACAGAGGATTGCTGTCTGACAGAGAGAGAAATATGAATTAGGGACAAATAGCAGAAACCTAAGGGGCATTAGTGCAGGGATTGCTGCCTGGCAGGGTAGAGGATTTTTAGATTAGTCTTGGACAAATTATACAAATATGGGGCAAATGCTACAGGGAATTCGGAATAATGGGGGAGAATATGAATCAGGAGCAAATGATAAGAGGAACAGGGGAATTATATGAATTGGGGTATATACATTGCATGCCATAGGTTAATACTGCTGGTATATTAGCAAATACTGCCTGTCAGATGCAGAATAAGATGTGTGGGCCCTGGGATAATCCTGTAGAGGTGCCAGTCACTGCAGTCAAACTACAAAATATCCAATGGATAATAGTAATACAAGACAGGAACAAATGCACCTGCGCAATGAGCGCCAAAGGCGCTCATCGCGAGGCCTGAAGTTGCGGGCTTGACGAGGCCCGCAATGGAGCGCCAAAGGCAGTCATCGGGAGACCCACAAGGTAGAGGGGGGGAGAGGCTTGCAATGAGCGCCGAAGGCATTGCGCCGCCAAGCCTGCAAATGTTTACAAACCGGTAAACGGCAAATGAGAGACAGAGGGAGAGGCGGCCAAAGAGAGACAGGGGAGGGAGAGGAGGGAAAGAGACACACGGGTGAGAGAGTTGGTCTGTAACGCTTGCAAAGTTATGGGCTTGCACATGTGCGCAGCTCAAGCCGTGGCTTGCAATGAGGAGTGAAGCCGCTCATTGCGAGGCCCACAAGTTAGAGGGGGGAGAGCCTTGCATTGTATGGCAAACAACAGCATTGAGAGGCTTCAATTTCTTTTGCAATTTCTTCATTGTCGATGGGCAAGTCACTAGTACTATATGATGATGGGTTTCTATAGCATAGATCGTTAAGTTTATATTTACTTATTTAAAATTACATGACAAAATATCTCCCATAGCTGCTGCTTATTCTTCAACTAACAGTAGACAATTAATACTAATTTGTGAACAGCATAGCAATAATATTTTTTTCAGATTAGGCAATTTTGGAGATAAAATTGACACATACATATACTAATTACCCTTGGTCCCCACCACACATCCTGCACTAGGTCAAGTGTATGGATGGGAAGTATTAAGTGGCAATTATTAGTAATGAGTTAACACATTTTACCTATAAGACACTGGCACCTTTTGTAGCATTTGTCTTATGAAAACGTAATCTTACAGTCTAGCAAACATGTAATGTGACGATCCGAGGGTAGGTGCTTTACAAGCCCAGAGCCACCTGCTATAGACTACAGGTTAACTACCCACAAGGACTATGGGGTTCTTGAAAATCTCGGCACCAGCATCCTGATATCTGGCTTCTGTATCGATCAGGGTCCTTGCATCAGAAATCTTCACTTCCAGGCTACCAGGAGACTCCAGATCTGCTTATTCTTGGGGGCTTGATAAGACTTGTTACAGTCAAAACTACTCCAGCAGGATCCTACAGTCTCTCAGTACCTCCCTGCAGAGATCCAGGAGAACAGGAGCAAAATAAGAGACACACAATTTCTATATGTTTCCAGTGAACTGATTTATTTTGAAAAGTCAAACAATATTTATAGCAGTGAGATACAGAGGGGGTGTACACAATGTAAAAATGAGAGGGTGTGGCAGAAAATTACAGGGGATGACCTCATGGGGTCTAGCAGTACCTTGATAGCTGGCACCTGAGAACAATAGGGCTACATTCTAATACACATCCTGCCATGTCTGTGTCTGAGTGGTCCATACCTTAGATAGAGTACATGGCAGATGGGATTAACTTAATTTGTTAACAATGGGCCAGAGCAGATTACAATACAATAGAGTTGAAGGAGACAAGCTGTCTGTCCCTTAATGGTCTAAGATCCAGGACCTGGAAAAAATGGGTCCTTGACATGTAATAATCTAGTTTTAACTCTTTAGATGACATAAGAGTCATCCTCCCAGTGATTTTGCTTCACAGATACTATGATGGTTACACTAGCAGAGAGAGGAAATATGCAGCCCATATATTTTACCATATTAGCACTTAACTGAAGAACAAATCTGTGTCTATGACTAGAAGTTCTGAGTCTTGTAGACTACATCAACTAGAATTACATGCAGGGAGGTAATTTGTGAATGGATAGCATTGTCCGAGGCATACTTTTATTTACATTTTTCTTAGGCAATTAAACTTCCTACCTTGTAAATTCAGCAGGAATTAGTGGATGCACATAAACATGACAATATATACAAATATTAAATAAACTACATTTTCAAAAACATTTAAAAATACCAGTGTCCTCGGGGAGATGAATATTGGATGAGTTTTTACAGGCAATAACTTGGTAAATACTGTAGAACAGGTGGAAACTTTGGAGGTTATACAAAGGAAAGAGTTTTGGGATGTAACAAGTAAATGCATTTAATATAATACAAAAAAGATGCATTCAATCTAATTAATATTAATAAAGCACTTCTCATAAAGCAAGCATGTTAAAAATAAACCTCTTTCAATTAAATTCAGTTCCATGTAGCTTATAATGTAAATAGCATTATCATCCAGTACAAATGGTAAAAAATAATTTATAAAGCTCTGAGCATAAATTAATATAACATGGATACATTCATAAAGAGTGTTCAGAATTATAGCATCAAATATATTATTCTACAATGCCTGTATAGTTCAAAAGGATACATGCAATATGGCAGCTGACTGTGGCAGATATCACAATCCAAGTGTTGAGACCATAATGGCATCTGCTATTTAGAAGCATGATTGTTTTATCAAATAAATACTTGGTTACTGAAATTGCAACTACCAGATGTTGACTTCTAGTTGACTGTAAATGATAGATTAAAATCATTGAATTATATGAAAAGAGACAAGGTGATTAATTAATTTTGTGCTATTGGGAAGAGCGGATATAAATTAATTTTTGACCGAATTTTCTTTTCAAGGGAACAACCAAAATACAATAGAGGAGTTGGTTTGCAAATGTACCTTTAAATCCTGTCCTTGTAGGGTGTCCCGATGGCTAGAGCTGAGAAACACTCAATTAGACCAGGGGTAGTTTGTTTATCCCAACATTTCCTAAGGCCCAAAGATATTTGTCAAAATTAAGTTAAAGGTTCTGATTCTTGTATGGTATCCATACACAATTTTTAATAGAATCAAATTCAAAGGGCCAAAAAATTACAGCTTTTTTTTAACTCTTTTTAGAATGTATCACTGTCATTTTGAATGTTTATAGCAGGGGTAGTCAACTATTTTCTTACACGATTCTCCATAAAAATGAAGTCAAGTTCCAAAAATCCTATTTCTTCTTGATACAAATATGTTAATGTAATGGCATTCAGCTACGTACAGACACAGCATAGTAATGGGGACATAGGTGAAAAAAAAAAAAAAAGTTGGACAGCATATTTACACATTTGCAAGGTTTTGTTGAGCTATAGGATACATTTAATAATGCAATGGATGTCTGAGGAAAAAGAGTTGCAGACCCTAGTTCATTTATTGAGTACTTCTGGTTTACAGTATCACGCCACTTTACAGGAAACAATTTTTGTGTGCCTTATTAAATAACCTCTAAGTCAATTAAATGTATTTTAGGGGGCACTGATGGGAATAATATGAATTCCAGGCTATATTATTACTTTAAGGTTAAAAGGGACACTGTAATCACATTTTCAAGCAAGTCTCTGAAAGAGCAGACTTGAACCAGAAAAGGTTTTATTGGTAGAGTGTTAATATAACATTTTAGGTTTTGTTGTTCTGGTTTCATGCACACAATTTTCCAATATTATCCTTCAGGGTTAGGAGTAACCAATTTATCCACAGTGCCCCCAAACTTTCAGTGCAGTACATAACATACCCTAATTTATTTGGTTAGATGGTGGTCCTCACCGTTTCAAAGTTGCATTTCTAGAATTTTTGAGTTTGCGGCACAGTTTTCTCCCACATAAAAGTACATTTATATGGTTTAAAACCTGCTCTTTGAAAGTGTTGTAACATTTTCTGACTTTACTATCCAGTTTTCAGAGAAACTACAATCAAATTTGTATTTCGAACAATCTGACTATTACAGAATCACCCTTTGTAAAATGCATGGGCCATATTCAATTAGGAGCCTGCAACTCTATCGCAGACGGCCGAATGTCTGCGAGTGTGATGCGGGCTCCCGTTCGTCTCAGATTGCGATGCTATTCAATTGCTGAAGGCCGCAAGTTGCTGTCCCAAAGCCGAAACCGTAAACCATTCACTGGCTCGTAGCATTAGGGCGGGAACATGATCAATTCACCAAGCTCGTAACTGCCCATTTTGAATCAGCCAATATAAAATGAGACTGTCATTATTATGGCAGTAAAACATGGAGGTTACATGTCAATCAATAAGGTTTGGGGGTCCGACTTGCGATCAGACTCGCAAAACCAAAAAATAAAGAATTATGAAAATGAATGCCAATACTTTTATAGTCCATAGGGGTGGCCGGATTTGTATTAACTCATTGATACCAGAGATCGATTTAACCCTGAAATGAAACCTAAAAATTATATTTATTTCCTGGTGATTTGCGGGCTTGAGACTGTTGTACAATTAATTCTAATGTCTGTCATCACTTTCCCCGTTATTTACAGTGCAGTAGTGATTTTTTATTTCCATTTACAGTGCTACGAATAGGTGTTTAACGCCCTTGTGGGTCCTCTCTAGCACTCATGGGATTTTGTCCTTCATTTGCCATTTACGGGTGTGAAAACATTTGCGGGCTTGGGGAAATTGAGCAATTGAATAGCGATTTGCGATTTTAGCCTTGCAAAAGTGACAGATCAAAGGCTTCTGGAGGCTGTAAGTTTAACCATCCCCATCTTTTAAAGGCCGTAACTCGGAAGCTGATCAGAGTCCGCAAAAAGACGTCAATTGAATAGCAAATTACCGTATTTTTCTGTGTATAAGACAATATTTTTTGCCAAAATTTTGAAGTTTAAAATAGAGGGGTCATCTTATACACGGAATACAGCATGGCCGAGCCAGCAGCAAGTGGCCGCTAGATGGCGCTGTGGCAGTTGTAAGGCAGGAGAAAAGTTTACAGGTATTGGAAAAGCATTGGTTATTATTACAGTGCTTATGTCCATAGAAATGTGTAGTCTATAACTTCTTATTGTGTTACACATATATTTAAGTGCACTTTTTGTCATGATTTTCATTAATTTCCATTCCAGCTTAATATCCCTGTGACATCATTTATTATTGTGTTAAACCGGAAAAATACAATGCACAGCGCGAGTGACCTGAACAGCTTGTGTGTGGCATCTAATACACACAGAATGTGCCTCATATTTCATGGAACTTTATTTGTATATCACATGTCCTATTAAAAGTGTTATAGAATACACATGTATATGGACAAAAGCACCACACACATATACCACAAAGAAGCTGTTCAGCTCAGTAGCGCTGTGCATTGCATTTTTACGGTTTAACACAGTAATAAGTGATGTGCTCACAGGGATATTGAGCTGCAATGGAAATAAGTGGAAATCTAGTATGGCAAGAAGAAATCATGACAAAAAGTGCACTTAAATATATGTGTAGCACAATAAGACGTTATAGAATACACATTTCTATGGACACAAGCACTGTAATAACCACCAATGCGTTTCCAACATGTGAAATCTTTTTTCCTGCCTTACAACTGCCACTGCGCCATCTTGCAGCTTTGTGGCTGGCAGTGCCTGGCGCTGGACTAACGGGCAATGTCCGCCATCTGCCTGGTACAAAATGGCCATGATTGTATATTTATTAATTTTGGGCTCCAAAAAATAGGGGTTGTCTTATACATGGGGGCGTCTTAAAATACGGTAGCTTGTGGCCTCACTTTCGGCCTACCATATCTCCCGAAACCTCAATTGAATGTGGCTCCATATTCACTTTCTATTTATTTTTCTTGTCCATTAAGAAGGTGACTTTCTAACATTTGTTTAGAAATTAAAAGGATCACTGTAGCCCCATACTTACAGTATGCGCTTTTGAAGAGCTACACTTGATACTGAGATAATTGGTGTTAGACATCTAGATAATAAATTAGAGACTGCTTTTATTTTTATATAAAACTAGCAACTTGCCCATCAAAAATGACGGCAATAAAATGTGAATCCTGGCAATGCTGTTTGTCACACAATGAGACCTCTCCCCCTCTACTTTACTGGCCTTGCGATGAGCGCCTTTGGCGCTCCTTGCAAGTCTCTCCCTCTGTCTACTTCCTCGTGTCTCATTTCCCCCCTCCTGTCTCCTTCCCCTTCCTGTGTTTTAACCCCCTCTCCCTCCCCATGTCTCTTCCCCCTCCCTCGTGTCTGTTCCCCCCATTTCCCTCCCCTGTGTCTCTTCCACCTCCTCTCCTTCCCCTGTGTGTCTCCCCCTCCTCCCCTGTGTCTCCCCCTCCTCCCCTTTGTGTCTGTCCCCTCCTCTCACTCCTTTTTGTCTCTCCGCCCTTCTCACTGTGTGTCTTCCCACTCCCCTTTGTCTCTTCCCCCTCCTCTACCTCCGCTGTGTCTCTCCCTCCTCCTCTGTGTGTCTTCCCCCTTCTCTCACTCCTGTGTCTCTCCCCCTCCTCTCCCTCCCCTATGTGACTACCCCCTCCTGTGTCTCTTCCCCCATCCTCTCCCTCCCCTGTGTCTCTTCCCCCATCCTCTACCTCCCCTGTGTCTCTCCCCCTCCTCTCCCTCCCCTGTGTCTCTCCTCCCCCCTCCTCTCACTCCCCTGTGTCTCTCCTCCCCCCTCCTCTGTCTCTTCCCCCTCTCATTCCCCTGAGTCTCTTTCCCCCAGTCCTCTCACTCCCCTGTCTCTCCCTCCTCCTCTCACTCCCCTGTGTCTCTTCCCCCCTCCTCTCACTTCCTTGTGTCTCTCCCCCCTCCTCTCACTCCCCTGTGTCTCCCCCCTCCACTGTGTGTCTACCCCCTCCTCTCCCACCCCTGTGTGTCCCCTCCTTCCCTGTGTGTCTCCCCTCCTCCTCCCTGTGTCTCCGGCCTGTGCGGGCCGCCGCAGCGCATGCGTGGGCCTGTTGGGCAATGCGCAGTTGTCAAACTGCGATTTGTCGCAAGCGTGACGACGAATCACAGTTTGACAACTATTATATGTGATTATGCTGTTGTGGAGGGAGCTATTTTTGTTTGTTTACTGCTTCTACAGGACGGAGGAGACTTCAATAAAAGTAGCTGAATAGTTCAGTGCATTTGAAATGTGACAATTCACAGTGGCAGTGCTTTTGAAAGAATAATGTTACCTCATTAATTTCCAACAGATCATCCATGAAAAAAGCAAGTCAAACAAGACAAGGACTGCCTTCAGTGAAAGCAGCACAAAAGAGCATGCTATAAATAATTGAACATGGTGGTCCTTTAATACTTGTATTTTCCACAGCTGTGTTCTGTGGAATCACGAGGTCTCCCTTTTGTGTTATCGCGGTTTCCACAAGGCAACTGCCCCAAAATATTCCTATTTGTAGAAAGATTTGTGCTGCCCTTGAAAGAGTCCTGGAGCATCCTTACAGGGTTATGGACGTCTTTTGGCCATGGGCACAATTTCTGTGCCCAGGAGAGAGGTTGGAGCTTCGATTGGAGCCAGTTTGGAATTATGTCAATACCTTTCAAGCCTCAAAAAAGGCTCAATGTCACAATGAACTCAGGAACCACTCCTTTAAAGCATTTTTATATAACTAATTTACCTCACTATTGCATGGATAAAAATATTTGAGATCAAAATAAGACACTAGACTTGGCTGAAAAACATAAATATCCAGAGTGCAGGTTTTGTATTTCTTCATTACATTGGTCTGTCCTTAGAAATATAGCATAAAACTTCACTAGGAAACTCCAGTGGAATGGTAAAGTCCAGGAAACTGGTAGGTAACCATTTCGCTTCCCAAATTTACCCGTAGTTTGAAGCCGATAACCAATAACGGTTTTCATAAACAGGCTATTCTGTGTTAGCAAATGGCTGCCTTGTCAGAAGGTGATTCTTTCCTCTGTGGGTCCGATGTGTCTGAAGCTGTAAGTGTAAAAACACATCATTTACAAAAATTATATTTGTTAATGCTTAAGGTTTTAATAAATACAATAAAAAAAACAGTGTTGCAATCAGAATATCAAAAACTGTACTGTGCAAAAACTAAGGGCCTTGTTCAAATGCAATTTGGCCAATTGAATAGGGCTCTATATAAGCACAGAGAATATTTTTTTACAGAAGTTTTTAGTTGGTGAAAATCTGCCCTAAAGTAAGGTCTTCACAAACTAAAAACTTCTGTAAAAAAATATGCTATGTGCTTATATAGAGCCCTATTTAATTGGCCACATCACATGTGAATGAGGCCATAAGTAGGTCATTTATAAAATTGCAGAGACACGTGTCAAGTGAACAGAGAATTATGGCCTCATTCAATTGCGATTTGGCCAATTGAATAGGGCTCTGTATAATCACAGAGCATATTTTTTTACAGAAGTTTTTTAGTTAGTGAACTTCTATCCAAAAGCAAGATCTTCACTAATAAAATATGCCCTGTGCTTATATAGAGCCCTGTTCAATTGTCCAAAATGCAATTTAATGAGGACCTTATTCTCTTTATACCATGGCCTCAACCCTCATAATAAAATATGAATAAATCATCTAACAATAGATTTCTCAATGTAAGTCAATTGAAGCCCATCTTTAAATATTATGCAAAGTAAAAAATAAGCATTTTGCAAAAATCTATAAATATAGTTTTATATAAAAATGCATTAAAAAAGCAATAAAAAAAACACAGTCCTATTTTGAACCAAGATATATGTTAATACTGACCTTTACTTCTAAAATATCATGAAAGCTGAACCGTTACAGTGGTATGCAATATAAACATTTCTAATATTATATATATATATATATATATATATATATATATATATGGAACAACATAATTTAGCATAATTTAGCTTATTTGGGGCAAAAGTGTGATAGAAGCCCTCACAATGACATTTGAATGTCTAAAAATGAGTTTAACGTATCCACAATACAGACACAGTATATGGTACATTTGCATCACCTAGAAATGATCCACCATTTTGCTTTAACAAACAAATAACGACTTTAAGAAATAAGCCTGTATCCATAGCAAGATGGAGAAGCTGAGTCTCACTGTCAGACAGCACCATCTAAAATGTACTTTTCATCATTACACATACTAGTAACTTGCCCATCATAAATTATGGTATCATATGTTATGTTCAATTGTCTGTGCTGTCTCTCTCTGTGCTGTCTCCCTTTATGCCCTCGCTCTGCCCTCTGTCTGTTCTCTGTCTTTTTCCCCCTCCATCTCCCTCTCTCCCAGTGACACAGTGTCTCTCCCCCACCCCCCTTATCTGCCTCCTTTCTCTCTCCCTCCCAGTGACACAGTGCCACGAATGCGCAAATGGGATGCAACTGCGCATGAACGATTTAAAGATAGTAGCTTGTGAGTAACGCCTGCACAGAACTCATCTCGCAGGTGTTATTCACAACTGATAACTATTATAGGTGATTGAAACCTTTTGTTTTATTATTAATAGCTAGCTTGTTCGTTTCCGATTACATATATCATTTTACATTTAAGTGTCCTTTTAAATTTAACTTATATTTTTTCTTCTTTTTATCTAAATGTTGAAGCATCCAAGAACGATCAGTCCTAGGCCCCCTCCTCTTCTCCATCTACACATCCTCACTCGGCACCCTAATAAATTATTTTGGGTTCCAGTACCATCTCTATGCAGATGACACCCAAATCTACCTCTCAGCACCAGGTCTATCCCCCTATCTTCTAACACACGTCTCCAACTGCCTCTAGTATATCCTCTTGGATGTCTGCCCACCATCTAAAACTCAACATGTCTAAGACTGAACTCTTAATCTTCCCACCCTCTACTACAGCTTCAATTCCTCACATCTCTTTCTCTGTCAACAATGCCATCATTACTCCCACCTCCCAAGCCCGTTGTCTCGGTGGTCTTCTGGACCCTGCCCTCTCTTTCAACCCACACATATAGTCTCTAACCAAATCCTGTCTTCTCCATCTAAAAAACATATCCAATATATGCCATTACCTTACACAAGACACTACTAAGATTCTAATACACTCTCTCATCATTTCCCATCTTGACTATTGCGACCCGCTCCTTGTTGGCCTGCCCATCACTCGCCTCTCCCCACTTCAATCCATAATGAATGCCTCCGCCAGACTCATCTTCCGTACACATTGTTCAGTGTCGGCATCACCTCTTTGTCAATCACTTCACTGGCTTCCCTTAGCCTCCAGAATAAAATTTAAAATCTTGACCCTAACTTATAAAGCCCTCAACAACAGCGCACCCCCCTACATCTCTGCTCTCATCTCCAAATACTCCCCCACACGCCCTCTTCATTCTGCTGACGACCTTCTTCTTTCTACCACTCTTGTCACCTCCTCTCACTCCCGCCTCCAGGACTTTTCTCGCGCTGCCCCTATTCTCTGGAACTCCTTGTCTCGCTTCACCAGACTATCCTCCTGCCTTAAATCCTTCAAAACTTCAATAAAAACGCACCTCTTTAAAGAAGCCTATAACCTTCCTCCCTAACATGCTCAGCACTACTCTCTCCCTACTGCACCCCATACAAACTTCAACCTTTAGATTGTAAGTCTGCGAGTTTCAATCCTGCAAGGTGCTTTAGGGAAAGTGCTATGGACACCGGATTCCAAGCTCTCCATTCCTTGCAATGTGTGAAGCTTGAACTTGTCATTGCCTATAACTTAACTTATGTATAGCGCTACGGAATATGTTGGCGTGTTACAAATAAACGATAATAATAAAGAATGAAATGATGCGGAATACATGACATAACAGATGATCTCCTGCCTGAACCTTCCTCGCTGTCGTTTCATTCAGCAACTGAGGTGGAGGCAGGACTACAAACCAACTCTATCAACCACTGGACACCAATAAGTTAAATCCCAAATCAAGTATTTTGATGGAGTACAGTAGAGGGGGCATAGACACATACATAAAAACAATCTGATTCCTCAGTTGAGAGATCCGTTTTTTTTTATGAACAATTAAAATCTGTCCACTGACACCAATGTATTTAAATCTAAAGGACCACTGCCGCCAATGCAAATCTATTGGAAGTCCTACTGAGCCATCTAATTTTACTAAGCTAATAATAAAAAAGATTTAATGGAAACCATGACATGATTGTTCACCCCTTAGGATGTGTAAAGGATAAAATTAATTTGTATACATATTCAAAATGTTGTTATAGATATTAAAAAAAGGTAATATCAGCAAGGTATAATGAATGCCAATATGTGTGTGACAAGTCATCAGACATTATAAATTTCTCTGTGTATTTTTTCATGGTTATTTTGAGGTTATAGGATAGTTTAACCACTTAAAAAAAGGTATACAGAAGTTTCCTGGGTTTTAAATGTTTCCTAATAAAAAAAAACACTGATTAATAGAAAAATATGTATTATATTGAAAAGTTGTACTTACATATTTATATGGTGGATACTGCTATCTGGATATGCACACCCCTAGGGCGCTTAAATAATAGTGTACCCAGCTGCAAAGGAAATGCTGCCAGTCACATGGTTGGTGGGGTCACAACTGAAATTTTCCACAAAGAGATAGGGACAGAGAGAAATAAACAAAAGCAGCAATTGATGCAGGGAGCAGGCAAGCTGCAGGTGTAATCTAGTGTGAATGTACTGCACAGATTGGCACATGTTAGAAATTACTACAGTGCCTTGCAAAAGTATTCACCCCCTTGAATTTTTATCTATTTTGTTACTTTACAAGTTCAATTACGTTCAGAAGTCACATAATTAACGAAATGATGTCCACTTGTGTGCAATCTAAGTGTCACATGATCTGCCATTACATATACACACCTTTTTTGAAAGGACCCAGAGGCTGCAACACATAAGCAAGAGGCACCACTAACCAAACACTGCCACGAAGACCAAGGGACAATGTTGTTGAGAAGTACAAGTCAGGGTTAGGTTATAAAAACAAATAAATATCCAAATATTTGATGATCACCAGGAGCACCATCAAATCTATCATAACCAAATGGAAAGAACATGGCACACTAGCAAACCTGCCAAGAAACGGCCGCCCACCAAAAAACTCACGGACCGGGCAAGTAGGGCATTAATCAGAGAGGAAGCACAAATAGCTAAGGTAAACCTGGAGGAGCTGCAAAGTTTCACAGCAGAGACTGGAGTATCTGTACATAGGACGACAATAAGCCGTACGCTCCATAGAGTTGGGCTTTATGGCAGAGTGGCCAGAAGAAACCCATTACTTTCAGCAAAAAACAAAAGGGCACATTTCGAGTTTGCGAAAAGGCATGTGGGAGACTCCCAAAATGTATGGAGGAAGGTGCTCTGGTCTCATGAGACTAAAATTTTACTTTTCGTCCATAAAAAAAAAACGCTATGTCTGACGCAAACCCAGCACATCACATCACCCAAAGAACACCATCCCCACAGTGAAATATGGTGGTTTCAGCATCATGCTGTGGGGGTGTTTTTCAGCAGCCGGGACTGGTAAACTGGTCAGAGTTGAGGGAAAGATGAATGGTGCTAAATACAGGGATATTCTTGAGCAAAACTTGTACCACTCTGTGCGTGATTTGAGGCTAAGACAGAGGTTCACCTTCCAGCGGGACAATAACCCCAAACACACTGCTAAAGCAACACTTTAGTGGTTTAAGGGGAAACATGTCAATGTGTTGGAATGGCCTAGCCAAAGCCCAGACCTCAATCCAATAGGAAATCTGTGATCAGACTTAAAGGATGCTGTTCACAAGCTCAAACCATCCAACTTGAAGGAGCTGGAGCAGTTTTGCAAGGAGGAATGCACAAAAATCACAGTGGTAGGATGTGGCAAGCTCACAGAGACTTATCCCAAGCAACTTGGAGCTGTGATTGCTGCAAAAGGTGGCTCTACAAAGTATTGACTTTAGGGAGGTGAAGAATAATGCACAATGACTTTTTTTGTTATTTTGTCCTATTTGTTGTTTGCTTCACATTAAAAAAATAAATAAAAATATCTTCAAAGTTGTGGGCATGTTCTGTAAATTAAATGATGCAAATCCTCAAACAATCCATGTTAATTCCAGGTTGTGAGGTAACAAAACAAGAAAAATGCCAAGGGGGGTGAATACTTTTGCAAGGCACTGTATTTTCATGTAAGAGTCTGACTACATATCCCAGGCTGCTTTGCAGCACAAACAGCAACCCCAGATTGTGATGCAAATGTTTCAGCCTCTGCTTCCTCCCGATTGGCCAAAGCAATTTTTTAAATAAATGCTAATTTAGCCATTTTGCTAACTTCAAGGTTAAGTGTTTACGGTAAATGTTTTTTTTTGGATTTTTTTTCATGCAAAAAAAGTTTGCATACACAACTGATTCTCCTCTATTAGATGCACTCATAATCTATTTTTCATTTATATCTTATATTCTTTAAGTTTCATATTTTCGGTAAAGCCATGTGGTCAAACAAACATTCATGCTCACTAAGTACATTTCATTATTTGCTTTTATGTTTTAAGCTACCTTGTTCGTTTTCTATTACATAATTTGTTTAAAGTTTCTTTAAGATATGTTTTAATCACATAAATCATCTATCATTTTAATAAACACTTCTATTTTAGTTACCTATTTTATATAATCTATAGCCATATTTACTTTAACAACTTATTTTTTATTTTAAGCTTCCTTATATCCTTAATACATAATATCACAAATATTCCCTTAACTTCCAATGTTCCATCATTTTGTTTAAGCCATGTGGCCAAACAGCCCTGCCAAGTTATGACATCACAGCTTTTATACAGAAAATGTGTATCCTCTACAACCATGAAAAGCTAGGCTTGGTTTGTCAAACAGCATCAACTTACTCAAAAATGTTCAGCCATTTTCAAATAAGCATGTGATCTAACAAATAATGAAACAGATACCCCAAGTAATGACAGCACAGCTTTGAAACAGGGGTTGGAATGCACCTGTTAGGAGTAAGG
This sequence comes from Discoglossus pictus, assembly GCA_027410445.1. Taxonomy (NCBI): domain Eukaryota; kingdom Metazoa; phylum Chordata; class Amphibia; order Anura; family Alytidae; genus Discoglossus; species Discoglossus pictus. Next base: position 287,379,398 of record CM050167.1, on the reverse strand, counting down.
AGAAGAATTCCATATCTTCCTCCCTGTACTAGTTATCACCGTAGGGTGGATGTTCCAAGGGAATAGAAGGAACAAGAGCCTATTTACCTTTTCCTGCACATTGTGAACTCCAGGGTGCCACATTAAGATAAAAAATTAAGATATGTTGTAATAGATTACCAAAGCAAATGCTTTGCCTAAAGTAATTAATGGTATATATTGCTGAGGCAAGTTTCTTTGTTATGCTTTTCTAAAAGAACAAACACATAACTTATTTTCTAGGATTTTTCCCAGACCTCACTACTTTTATGTTCAGGAAGTGTCTGCAGCGTCTGGAGGCTGCTTCTGAACAGTCAAAAAATCAGATTATTGCTTTGCGTTGCCTTGCAATGTTGTTCTTTTTCCCCCCCCTCTAATCTGATACTTTGTAAGAGTGAATGTGGATAAGCTTTTCACTGAATTGCTTTTAATTATTTTTGACCAGGATCATTAAGGTATACGTTTATAACGCTCAAGCCTTATATAAATGTATGTATATTAAATGTCCGATATTAAAGAACACCCCGATCGTAATAAGCACACAGCAAGTGTTAAGACACCTTCTAAGATCTGTGAGAAGATACCTAGGTGTGTTATTTGTGTTAAGAAGTTGCCCCTCTTTTATAAGGATAATCTGTGTGAATTAAGAGAGACTTTTTTGGTTGGTTCTTACCAACCATTAAAAGGTTTTTGGCTGAAGTTAACAAACCCTCTTCCAGTGAATCCCGTCAAGTCGATCAGTGAAAAGATCTATGGGGGATCTAACAGTGTCTCAAGATTTTCTGGAAGTCCTGTCACGTTAGGGTTACTCTAGTTCAGAGAAAGATGAGGTCCAAGACTTTGGGGCGCAAAAAATTCAGAAGTTGAATTGGATACTTCTGCCTCAGAGAATGCCTTTTTTTTCTTATCAAGACTGTGATTCCTCAATTTCTGAGGTACTTGTGGCTTTTACATTTCAGGAGACAGAAGTAATATCCTTTTTTTTAGGTCAGAGAAAATGAAATAACTTCCTATACACAACACCATTTATAAATTGTCTAAATAAGAATGGAAGTTTCTAGAAAGGAAAATGGCTACATCAAAATATTTACAACATGTATTGGCCCTGGATTGTGAGGAAACAGACATTTAGAATAATCCTCTAAAAAGGCAGATATTCCTATTGAAAGGTTGGCTAAATGCTTAACAGTTCGTCTAGAGATGTTTCAGCAATTTAAAACCCAATGGACATAAGAATATGACGGCTTGCACCGTAACAATCTGTGTGGCAAGGACTACGTGTGACTGGTTGATCAAGCCATTGTTACAAGGGTATCCTGAGAAGAATTATTGCAAAAGTTGCCTGTGTTAAACCGTGCTAATTACTTTATTTGGGACAGCTCTTGGGAAGCTCTGAGGTTGTGTTCAAGATCAATATTTTTCACTACAACAGCCATAACAATGTTATGGCTAAAGTCATGGCAAGCACACACATGCTCTAAGAGTCAGTTATGCAACATGCTTTGAGTTGAATTCTTTAGTTGAGGCTTCCACGTGATAAGAAACATCTATAGCGAAAATTCTTCTTAAGGTTACATTTCTCACAGTACAGATACCAATTAGAAGTAATACCAATAAAATATTTTACAAAATAGTAGATTAACATCTGAGCAACTTCAAGGATGAGAGGATAGGTTTAGCTGTTTTATCAAAGGAAGAGGAGATTCGGCAACATTTTCAGGCCAATCCCTTTGACGCCAGAAGTTTGGCAGAGGAACTAAAAGTTGGTTGGAGGATACAACCGTTCAAAGATTTCTGGAGTCTCATCACTTCTAACCAATGGGTAATACCGTTCCTTGATCAAGGTTATTGTTTTGAGTTTTTAAAGAATCCTCATCATCAGTTTGTAAAATCTTAATGTTTTTTCAGAAAAGCAATACCGCACCTGATCATACAAAATTGTATAATCCCTGTTCCATTCAATCAAAGATTTCAAGGGGTATATTCCAGAATATTTGTGTTCCAAAAGGTCCATTAAGATTTTTGTTTGGACCTGGATTTAAAGTTCTTAATTATTTTCTCAAAAGTTTCATGATGGAATCAACATTAACAATGTTTGTAGTCTTAAAAAAAAGAGAATGATCATGGCCTCCACAGACTTGAAAGATACCTACTTTCACATCCTAATTGCTCTAAACTCACAATGTCTCAGAATTGCAGTAGGGAAAGATCAACGGCCAATGTAATGGTAGTTATAATGGCCCATGTAAACAGACTAGGAATAGTGATCATTCCCTTTCTAGACAACTGACTGTTGTTTGCGGATTCAGCAGAAGCTCTAAAAAAAGATCCAGTATAGGGTATGGGTGCTGGAGGAAACAGGTTGGATAAACTATTGAGGAAAAGTCTTATTTTGGTCCATCACAAATTGTAAGGTTCCTGGGCCTCAATTTAGATTCAAAAGTAGCAAGGATTTTTGTTTTGTTAAGCTTGATTATTCATTTTACTGAAGAAGGTATCCATCCCTACCTATAAGGCAAGCTATTGGTCCTAGGATTGAGGACCTCTGTAGTCCCACTTGTTACTTTGGCAAAAGCTCACATGCACCCTCTCAGGAATCCTCTATTGCTGTTTTAGACATTCAAATGTGAACACAGATGTACTATTTATTTACTGTACGGTGGACGGCTTCTATCGCTCTTTTGCCCATCATATATTAAATTATTGTTGTGGTGAACTACTCATAAGGTCCACAACATGTTGATGATAGGCAGTAACCTTGAAACGACTATACGTGGGTAGGATTCCGAGCTTGTGTATAATCCAACCTTGGCTTTGCAAAAGAGCTGTGTAATGCAGCGGGCATAAGCATAAAGGAAGCCATGTTTTAATTTATTATGCATTGAAGAACAAAGCATTTGTGGCACATTTGCATGTCCCTGCTCAGCTTCCCAGAGTGCAGTGTGATAACTGTATTTCTTGGAATTCTGAACAGTTTTTTTAACTTGTTTTGGTATATATACATATACATATACACACAAATGTAGACCCATACACACACACACACCATTCAGTTTACAGAGACCAACTACATACTGATGAGTACCATTAAACAGGATGATGGAATTTTATGATACAGAGTCCTATATAAGGCTATTCTTTACAGCAGTGGTGCCAAGGCATATTGCAAGTGACCGGTGGATCTGTAAGTAGTGACTGCATAGCCATACAAATTACCTGATTAATGAGAAGTGAGAGGCAGGTGTGGGAAAGGATAGATTATATAATGGTGGAGGCGTAATAATGTAGAATATTGAGTGTAAAAGAAAAAGATCAAGTAAACAAACACAAGGAGAGATGTGAGTCAACAATAAATGCTAGACTTTGTCACAGAAAAACAATATACCCTATATTAAATGAAAGCTAAGCAAAAGTGAAAACTGAATACAAAATGGATGCTAAGAATAATGTGCCATGCACTGATTTAGGATATAAATGAGTAAGTAAATGCAAAATAACAGACTGTGTGGATACATAATCTAATATTTGAAGATACAAAATATATATATATATTTTCGCTACAGTATGTAGCCATAATTACAGACCAAAGATAGAAAGGATAGAAAGCTTGAAATTAAAATGTAAGATCTTAATACATAGATGAATTAGGAAAACAAATAATGAAACACAGTTAATAACAGTGAACAGACATTACCTTTCTGTACATCTTTGGAAGCACTGCACAGAGCAGAAGCAGCATCAGCTGGAATACCAACATATACTCCACCATAATTCCTCAACAAAAGAACAAAATAATCATTGGTATTGAGGTATTGTACATGACAATACCTTTTCTGTTGTCATGTCAAATGCATTATAAACTTTTCACAGATAGACAAGTGGAATGTAATTCTAAGACTAATCCTTGATCTCTTAGGGCCTCATTCTATTATCGTCCGTAGGAGATGCGGGGCCGCAAGGACCGGCCGCAAGCTATTCTGCTATTCTATTCCCTTCCGCCCGGGGATTCCGGCAGGCTTGCGGCCGGCGCCTTGTTATCCCTTGCGGCCGCACGAGCCGGAGGAAAGCCTTTGATCTTAAACGGCCGCAAGAGTTTCGGCCGCAAGAAAATCCTGGTTGCTATTCAATTGCTCCGGGAACCCTCTCTGCAAGGCTAAAACCGAGCCGCAGCTTACTTGCAGCAAAAAGGTCCCGCAGGCACACAAATAAGCACATTATAAAGCCATAATAAAGCCATCCTGCACTCTGAGGAGACTATAAAGTGATTGTAGGTGTTAGCATTCATAGCACAACATTCCCCTACACTCAAATTCGTAAATTTTTTTTTTTTAAATTTATGTCACATATCCATGTAAAAAGTCCAGAGGGCTTGGAGCACCTCAGACCCGCCCACGCTGCGGCCGGAAAATAAACAGTTAATGTAATCTCGGATTTGGGCTGATGTGCAAGCTTGAGAGGGGGTTGCTATTAATCCTCATGTCCCCCATTATGATCCCTAGCATTTACAGAGCTTTACAGTGCTGTCTTGAATTTATTTTTGCTTTTAAAGATTTCTGAGCTTACGGCCGGTTACAAGATATACGGCCGGCCGTAAGGGGATATCCTTGCGGCGCCGTATAATTGAATTGCAAGGTAACGGGAGCCCCGCAAGGAATCGCAGCTTTGCGGCCGATTTACGGCCGATAATAGAATGAGGCCCTTATTGTTTAATTGATCATTTTAAGTGTTCTTTCCATTCATTTTGCTTGAGTTGTTAAAAGATCATCACTTTACATAAATGTAATATTGCTTTAGTTCAGCAGAAAAACAAGAGACTGACCTTTTGTGACGTAGAGCCTGCTCCTGCCATATTAGTATTTAAAAAAAATTAACATTTCTCTTAATTTTATCTCATAAAACATAACATTCTGTTCATTTATGTAAAGCTTAGTCAGTTCTCCTTGACAGTCAGTGGGTTTTATTCATCTCAAGAGTTCAGTGCCGCATACATTTGAAGGTTTCTCAGAACTGCTGTAGCCAAAGAACCACTGAGTTTATGTATTTAAAATACACTGTTTTGAAGAGCTATACTTGCAATTAGGAAAAGTGCTTTTATATTGTAAACAATATAGTCTCTAATATTATACCTTCAATATGGAATTATGTAACACTGAAATCTCCCTGGCAGGAAATGGGTACAGGAATTCAGACACTTCAGGGGAAAGGTTAAGTTTAAGGATTTAATAAATAATAATAAACTTGGTAAATAAAAAGTCCAGTTCTTGAATCAGCCCATATGTTTGAACAAGCAGCAGCACAGACCGGCAATGAAAACAGACAGGTAGAGAAGCAGAGTACTGTAGTAACAACAGACAAATGGCACGTAGGTTCTCAGAGGTGGGGTAGTTGGTGCAGATAAAACTTGCCAATCCAGAACAGAAGCTATAAGTGGCGATGATTCAGCAACTGCACAGATCAGAGCTCATACAGGAATCCATAGAGGAGAAACACAGACATGCACCGTAGTAGTCAGCCAAACAGGCAGACTTAGAAGCAGATTGGCAATGCAGCAGACATAGGTAACAGACACAGGAAACAGCAGCAGACACAGGAAACTGCAGCAGGCGCAGGGAAAAGACACAGGAAACAGAAGCAGGCACAGGGAACAGAGGGCCTCCAGAGCAAACTGTGGAACTGAAGGCTGAAACCAGCACACAGATGAAGGCTGTCATGAACAGAAGGGCCCACTGGACTGTTTGGGGTTCATCACTTATTATATGTGTGGTTAGAAGGTACTAACAACTTGCTTAACAGTCATATCTGGGGTATACACATGGATAAATAATTCAAAAGAATTTTTATGGCCCTGCGATCGGCCACTTTTGAAGGCTCTTGCTTTATTCATGAAGGGGGAGCTAGTTTTATGGCTCTGTAAGAGGAGAGAAAATGTGTAATGAGAAGAAAGCCATGTGGGTGAGGAGGGTAGCAAGCTTTTTGCCTAGGAGGATGGGCTAGAACTGGGGGAAGGTATTTGTTGTTTTGTGTCATTTTTCTGTGTTTATATATATCTCTGTAACAATAAAGAAGTAGGCAGTCTGACTTTGGACACACAAAAGAAAGGTTGTGTCAGAGTCTGCTTGTACTAATCAAAGGTACATGGTGTGTGATTCTTAGATCCTAAGAAAAAAGGGGTCTGTTGGTGACTGTCTCTGCAGTAATGAGACTGTCATCTGGAGTGTCTGCTGGTGTCGAGATCTGAACAAAAAGTTGCGACCCGTAGAGAGAGAGAGAGATTTGGGGTGAGCGTGGTCCCCAAAACCTGCTGGGCGTAAAAGCTGGTGGCATCGGTGGGAGATCTCAAGCATTTTTACCAGCAGCCAGGATGGCATATGGAAACTTATCCAAGAGGGAAATCAAGTACTTTCAGAGGCTTGGTGGAGATGCAGACGCCGTCAGGCGATTTGTCCAGCGTTCCCAAACCAGCTCCCTGGTTGCCTGCAGAGCAGAGGTTATTCAGGAAAAAAGGAACCAGATCACAAGGCTGATGGAGCGGAGAGCACATCATATTGTCATGGAAGAGGACTTGGCAGCAGCTCTTTCAGATCAGTCGATGGCATTCCTGGGAATCCAGCAGGGAGGTGAGCTATCAATATGGCTGGTGGGACTGGTTTGGGACGAGATCGTTTTGGAGGAGCGGTATGATGATCTGTTGTAGCCGGCTATTGCAACAGCCCTCCTGCTACAGAATGGAGGTAATGAAAGGACTACAGGGTGTACTGCAGGGCGATCCAGCATGTGGCATTGAGACTATAGAACGTGGGGTGGTCCTGTATAATCAGGGCTACCAAGAATTGGGACTAAAACCAGGGGCCCAGGAGGCTGCATTGATTAAACCCTTGATCCAGCAAGAGCTGGAGCTGGAAATCAGTTACATGAATCTGCTGGTGGAAGCGGCCCAGGCTAGGACCTGGCTCAAGGGAGGGAAGGAGCCCTGCCAAGTGGATGGGGATGATGAAGACACATCCTGGCACCAGGAGGCCCTGGAAGCATACAGCTGTTTTGATTATTGTTTGCCCTCAGAGAGTACTGGCTGTGTGAGAGGTGCAGCTCTGGAAGGGGGCACAGAGGACTGTTGGCAGAAGCCAAGCCAAACAGAGAGTCTGGGTGGGATTATCAATGTTCACTGTGCCCTGGGAATGGACTGTGGGCCTAGCATGGAGCTTCAGCTGATAAAAAATGTCAGAGAGTTAGCCACAGCCCAGAGAGCAGGGGAGGTTATGATCCCTGAGATCCTGCCAAACAGAGACACAGCAAATCAGTTAAATAAGGACCACATTCCTTATGGTGTCCCAAAGCAAGGAGAGCTGAAGCACAGTGCCATGACTGTGGTCCAAGGAGATAGAGAAATTGAGTCCCATGCCCAGACTATTGCTCCAGGTGAGCATGGGTACTGTGCCCAGACTGCGATGCAGGGGAAAGTGGCGCCTCCAGTCCAGACCACTATCATGGATGCTGGGTTCAGGTATATTCCTCCCTGGAGGTATTAGTTTATGGGACTCCCAAGGAAAACGTTTCCTCTCAGACATTGGGAAGAGGAGGGCACTGGCCCTGGCTTTTGGAAGGGGGGCTAGCCATGTCACTTTGGGAACTGTCACCTGGACTATGTACCACCCTGGGACCTGTTGGACTGGGTGAACTAATAGGCCCAAGCACTGTTTTAGATGCAGCTGCCCAATGAAATTGTTTTCCCCAAAGGATGGGGAGGGAGGAGGCATGTGCCATGGCCCGGGGAAGGCGGTTGGAAATTGAGCCATGGAGGCTATGCCCAAAATTGTGTGCCCATTGGAATTAGTAGAATTGTGGACTGTGAGGTAATAACAACTCTTTCACTCGCACAAGTGAGATAAGTGTGGCTAGAAATTTGTCCGGCAGGACGAATTCCTAGGCCACACTAGGATGGGGGAAACTAACAGCTGTTACACCCAGCAAGTTTTGGGGACCATGCTCACCCCAAATCTCTCTCTTTCTCTATGGGTCGCAACTTTTTGTTCAGATCTCGACACCAGCAGACACTCCAGATGACAGCCTCATTACTGCAGAGACAGTCACCATCAGACCCCTTTTCTTAGGATCTAAGAATCACACATCATGTACCTTTGATTAGTACAAGCAGACTCTGACACAACCTTTCTTTCGTGTGTCCAAAGTCAGACTGCCCACTTCTTTATTGTTGCAGAGATATATAAAAACACAGAAAAATGACACAAAACAACAAAGACCTTCCCCCAGTTCTAGCCCATTCTACTAGGCAAATAGCTTGCTACCCACCTCACCCACATGATTTCCAGATGTATAGAGGCATCTGGCTTTCTTCTCATTACACATTTTCTCTCCTCTTACAGAGCCATAAAACTAGCTCCCCCCTTCATGAATAAAGCCAGAGCCTTCACACCTGGCCGATCGCAGGGCCATAAAAAATCTTTAGAATTATTTATCCATGTGTATACCCCAGATAAGACTGTTAAGCAAGTTGTTAGTACCTTCTAACCACACATATAATAAGTAATGAACCCTAAACAGTCCAGTGGGCCCTTCTGTTCATGACAGTGGCGAATTCTGGAATTCTTGAGCAGGGCAAGTGACGTAGGCAGTAACTACCAGACAGGAATAGTAAGCAGTTGCAGCAGTAAAACAAGCAGGCCAAAGATTTATAGGAGGACAGTACAACATAGTCTTAAAAACTGGCACTCTGGAGTTATGTCAGACAAATCTTAAATGGCCACACTCCATCCATACTGGTTGAGCCCACATTTCAGTAAATAGGGGGCAAAGCTATAACACAGGAGTAGACCATCTTTGCTATAGGTCTTCCTCATGGCGTACTCTGTACTAGTCTGTGAGTGAAAACAAGTTGTGGATTGACAGGAACGACTAGCGGGGCGTTCCTTGGACTACCCAAAGACATACCAAAACCACACTCCTGACACTCCATTTTTTATTCCTGTTGATCAATTATGAAGTGAGAGAAAACCTTGAAAGAAAAGGATACTGCTATCAGTGCAATGGGAATATGGAAGCTAAAATGCCAGGGCTTTCATTGGGGCTACTGGAAAGCTTGTTAGTTTACTAGGGCATATCATCCTGAGACAGCAGAACAGAGATATTTGCAAATTAACACATAAAGATGACATAAATGACCTAAAGTGCCTTGCAAAAGTATTCACCCCCTTAGCATTTTTCGTGATTTGTTGCCTCCCAACCTGGAATTAACATGGATTGTTTGAGGATTTGCATCCTTTAATTTACGGAACATGCCCACAACTTTAAAGATATATATATATATATATATATATATATATATATATATATATATATATATATATATATATATATATATTTTTTTTTTTTTTTTTTTATGTGAAGCAAACAACAAATAGGACAAAATGACAGAAAAAGTTAATGTGCGAGTGGACCTGTAGGAATATATCATCAGAGACTTTCAAAATACACCAATATTTTTGAGGATGCCTAACCGGCCTATTTTACTGACACAAGTGGATAAGAATATGCTCACTATGTAAACGCACCCCATACTCCGGTGTGGTGGCACAACTCAAGGTGAAGTGACTTTGACAACTACATTTTATGTACGGTTCTTATAAAAAAGGAATGGCTGGGATCTCAACAAGAAGGGCAACCAAAACTATACAGGACTTTTGTACAACAAAGACACCAACGCAGTCTGCCCGACAGCCAGCCTCAACTCCCGAGTGTTCCCCAATTGCTACCATGGAATCCACGGCGCCTAGTACGAAAGCAGACATACAATGATCTAAAAGATCTAATCTCCTCTTTTAGAACTGAAGAAACCAAGAAAGTGGCTGCAGAACTTACTGGTGAAATAAAAGCGGTTGATTCTAAAGTGACCGACCTGGAAGTGAGGTACCATGACTTATTAGCAGCACACTCCCAACTGAAAGGAGAAGTGTCAACCTTAAGAGATGAACAAAGCCAACTCCAATACGTGCAAGAAGACCTGGAAAACCGCTCTCGTCGTCAAAATATTCGGATCCGTAACCTCCCAGAATCCATTACAGATCTTCCAAATTATATGATGGATCTCTGCAAACTTTTGCTGCCAAACCTAGAAGAGGAAGCCTTCAGAATAGACCGCATTCACAGAGCATTGTCAGGTCGTCCTGTTGCTGGAGAGAGAGCTAGAGATGTTATTGCAAAATTTCATTACTACACGTCCAAGGAGCTCTTTATGAAAGCTGCGAGACCTGTTATTCCAGAGATTGCAGGTGGCCAGCCCACCATTTTTGCTGACCTTTCTCCGACCACTTTGTACAAGAGGAGATTATTCAAACCTCTTCTGGAGATCGTTTTGGCCCAAGGATGGAGGTATACCTGGGGCTTTTCTTTCAAATTGAACATTGTGAGAGATGGAAGAATTTACCCAGTTTTTTAAATGGAGGAGGGCATGGCGCTGCTCTCATCTTGGAACATTCGTTTACCATAAGTAGGGGAAGCGGCCCAACGCCCGGATGCCAGACCCTACAGACACCCTAGGCTGCAACAAAGAACCTAAGTCTGTAATAATCTTTTACATTTAGAAGGGTGAAAAACTAAAGGGAAAAGGAAAAGATTTTTCAATGCGTAATACACCCTATAAAACTGTGGACAGTAGAACAGGGACTTTGTAGCTTTATCTACATAAGGCACAGCCTCCAGGCTAAATTTAGCGACAATGTTGAGATAATTTAGTCCTAGTTTTCTGGGTAGATATGTATAGATGGAGGTATGTATATACAGATATATATATATATATGTGTATGTAGATTTATGTATGTGTATGTATATGTTTGATCTTATCTATTTTCACCTGGTGCCGACTCTAATATTAGCTCAGGGTCCTCTACAGCAGCTATCTAACGTTTAGATTTCATCTGCATAGTTATAGTCACTTAATTGTTAATGTTATGTTTCTGAAGCTGTGCCCCACAGGGGGTTAATTTTGTAAACTTTTTCTATTTTGACTTTATTTTGGTTTTTGTTTTGGCGAGTCGCCTGGATATCTTTCTGCAAGGATTACAGGTGCTTCACCATAGGTTATAGGAGGACAGCGAGTAGCTCTCCTCATTTCAGTGTAAATTGTATATTGTTCTGGATATATACTTAATATACCCATACAAACACTATACACATATCTTTCATAATTACTTACTTGTATACGGTTAGATTTACGTACTGTATTGTACAACACGGTTATTTTTATACATTGCTTTAATATAAATATATATATATATATATATTTATTTTTATTTATTTTTTCTTCCTCTTTTAGACGCCTCCTTCCTCCCTCCCTCCGGCTTCTCTTCTCTTTCTCTCCCCTCCCCCTCTCTATACTTGAGCTATTTACTCTAGCCTGGTGTGGAGCCCTACGAATCATTAGGTCCAAGTGAAGAACACCCCTCAGGTCACCTGCTTTCAGCGGATGACCTACTCATCAGAAGCTCTATCTCTTGGGTGTCGCTCAGAACAAGTAGTGAGTAATGGCTTTATGCATAGCATCTCATAATGTTCAGGGGCTGAATGAGCCGGTGAAGCGGGGGATTGCCCTAGGGGAGTACGGTCGCATGGGGCTAGATATTGTCATGGTACAGGAGACCCATTTTAAGAAGAATTCTATCCCAAAATATTGGGGGAAATGCTTCACGCAAACGTTTCATTCTACCGCCCCAGAAAAAAAAGGGGAGTGTCCATTTTAATACACAAGAGATTAAATTGCCAACACATATCCACACGCAGAGACACGGAAGGGAGATTCATCCTCGTACAGGGCACTATTAACGAATGCCAGATTTCACTGCTAAATATATACACCCCGAATATTGGACAGGCTACATTTTTTCATAAAATCTCAGACATTATGTCTGACTGGCAACAATCCACATGGATTATTGGGAGAGACATGAACTCGGTCCTGGACCAAGCAAAGGATAGATCGGGCTATCCAGACCCAATGATTATTCCCACCGCAACAAAGTCTTTCAAACTCTTACTTAACAACCACGGTTTGCTTGACGCATGGAGAATGACCCATTTTAATGATAGGGAGTACACTCACTACTCGGCTAGACATAACTCATATTCTCGCATCAACTATATTTTAATACAGCAACAGCTAGCTTCGAACCTACAGGATGCTGAAATCCGGCCCATTGCATGGTCAGATCATGATGTTGTATGTATTTCCTTAAATGACCTGTTGCCTAAAGGGCGCTCCCCCTCGTGGGCACTTAATCCAGCTCTACTTAATGACGTAGTCACGAAAGATAAAATACATAGCGCCATAAAAGACTATTTTGATCTAAATGGTGAGGGTGAGGTAGAGAGAGATGGAGTTCTGGCTGCACACAAAGCAGTGATAAGGGGTAAATGCATTCAGATTGTTGCATGCTCTAAAAGAACAGAGTTAGCCCAAATAAATATACTAAACAAAAAAATTTCGACCCTTAAAGCAATCCCCCTCTCTAGGAGACCACCTGAGACCCAGGCGGAAATATTTAAACTCAAACAACAGTTGCAGGGGATTTTACGTAAAAAAGCGGTAACACTACTGCAAAGAACCCAATCTCAGTATTTCACACTCTCGAATAAGCCAGATAAAATGCTAGCCAGAAAGCTCAACCAGCAACGAGCAAACTCTTTTATTCCAAAACTAAAGATGGAGAATGATAAAATTATCTATAAGCCACGTGACATTACGGAGGCATTTGAAAAATTTAACGCCAATCTGTATTCTGCACCTGCTAGGTCGGGCTCGATTGATCATATGACCCAAATAGACACTTTTTTGTCTTCCATTAAACTCCCAAAACTGGATGCCGGACATTCAGATCTGCTAGATGGGCCCATTGATCTAACTGAAGTTAAGAGAGCTATAAAAGAGACCAAGGCTCATAAAGCACCTGGCCCGGATGGGTTTACAAATTTTTATTATAAGCAATTTATAGATACGTTAGCACCCCATCTTCAGCGGCTTTTTAACGATTTTTTGTCTGGTAAGCCTACGAGGGCAGAATTCCTATAGATCTATCTCCTTGATCAATTGTGATGTTAAACTCTACACTAAAATCTTAGCGAACAGGCTATCTCAGGTGCTGCCGAGCCTAATACATCCAGACCAGGTTGGGTTTATCCAGGGTCGTGAAGCGCCAGACAACACCAGATGGATCATAAACTTGCTTGATGTAGCATCATTCCAGAATACGCCCTTAATGCTGTTATCCCTTGACGCGGAAAAGGCCTTTGATAGGATCGATTGGGTGTATATGGCTGAGACACTACATAATTTTGGCCTAAGCGAGAAGTTAGTGAAGGGTATTTTAGCATTATATTCGGCCCCGACAGCATATGTTGCATACCAGGGGTTTAAATCTCGATCATTTAAAATCACGAGAGGAACGCGGCAGGGGTGTCCTCTATCTCCTCTCCTCTTTGCTTTGTGCATTGAACCTCTGGCGGTAACCATCAGAGAGGATATGAATATAAGGGGAGTTAGAGTGGGAGAGACGGAACATAAATTAAAAAATTAATTATGGATTTAAATACGTGGTCCTCATACAAAATTTTGTGGTTAGGAAGGATTCACGCTATCAAAATGAATATTTTGCCCAAGCTCCTGTATCTCTTCCGTACCATTCCAACGGCTGTTCGTTCCAAGGATATCTTGGCTATTCAGGGGGCAATCTCTCGCTTCATTTGGGACCGTAAAAGACCTAGAATAAATAAGACGGCCATGGAGGCTTCAAAGGCCAGAGGAGGGCTGGCCCTCCCAGACCTATTGAAATATTGTAAAGCCACTAGATTAGCCCAAATCACTAAATGGTTTGGTAAAGAACAAGGGCCAATATGGGTAGAAATAGAAACAAATATCTTTGAACAAAGTGGCCTCCACATTAAACAGATTATTTGGCTTAGCTTACATTCTAAGTTGGGGAATGTCTCCTTTACTAACTGCATAGTCCAGTCTCTGGCAGTTCTGACCCAGACAAACAAGAGAATCCCACTGGTTGAAACAAGCCTATAGATAGCCCCATTGTGGGTATACCAAAGAACGGCACTAATTGATAGACTCTCGCAATTTAAGTGGTGGATAAACAATAAATTTATGGTGGTGGCTGATCTGTTGAGGCGTAATAGACAGTGGTCTATTACAGCATTTAGGGAAGAACACCATTTACCATTAAGGGAATGGCTTAATTTGTCCCAGATACATGTCAATATCTCCAAAGTAATCAAATGTAATGCCGCTGCCAGGACTACTCCATTTGAGAAATGTTGCCTTGAGAATCCGACTGGCAGACGGAATATCTCTATTATTTATAACTACCTAACAGACCAGACCACACCACCTAAATTACATCATCAACAATCTTGGGAGTCGGAACTTGCATTGACTTAAACGAGGCTCAATGGAATAAAATACATAAACAGGCGGCAGGCTCCTCATTGAACGTAATATTGAGGGAAAATTCACACAAGACTATTTTGAGGTGGTACCTAACACCGGCTAGGTTGAAGCTTTCCAATCCTTCTTTGGAAGGTAATTGTTTTAGGGGGTGTACTGATTTAGGTACTCTTAAACATGTCCTGTGGGATTGCCCTAGGATTGCCCACATCTGGCTGGGGACATATGATATCTTGGAGAAACTCTGGGATTGCAGGATTCCCCAAAAACCGGAAGAAGCTCTTTTAGGTCTACCCATAGAGGGCCTTAGTAACCAGGCTCAACTTTTGTCACACCAAGTGTTTTTGGCAACTCGAGTTACGCTAGCTAAAGCCTGGAAATACCCACATATAGTGAAGTTTTACGTAAGCTTAAGTTCACATATGATATGAGCGTTATCTCAGCTGACCTGAATCAATCATACAAGAAATGGGCTTCATGCTGGGACACCTGGATCCTTAAGATCGGATGGTAAAGTTACAGAGTTCTCTAATTCTTAGGACAATCAAGGTGTGGATCCTGATTTACATGTCCCTCTCTTCTCCTGTTCTTCCTTCTCCCCCTTCCCTTTACCCTAGTCGTGTTTTTTCCTTTGTTTTTAGGTTACAAGTTCGATAACCTGTATTTTTATATGTAAGTAATCTGAATTCATATAACTAAAAAAAAAAAAAAAGAGAGAGAGAAAGCAAAAAGTCGATAATTGAAGTTAAAAGGTTATTTATTTGTATGTTTATATTTTTCAAGGACATTGTCTATATCATTTTTGTTTTATAATTGAAACATGTGTATTATTGTATTACCTTGATACTCTTAATAAAAAAATATTTAAAAAAAAAAGAAAAAATTAATGTGCATAACTATTGACCCCTTTAAAGTCAATACTTTGTAGAGCTACCTTTTGCAGCAATCACAGCACCAAGTCGCTTTGGATAAGTCTCTATGAGCTTGCCACATCTTACCACTGTTTTTTTTTTGTCCATTTCTCTTTGCAAAACTGCTCCAGCTCCTTAAAGTTGGATGGTTTGCTCTTGTGAACAGCAATCTTTAAGTCTGACCACAGATTCTCTATTGAATTGAGGTCTAGGCTTTGACTAGGCCATTCCAATACATTTACATGTTTCCCCTTAAACCACTCAGCAGTGTTGCTTTAGCAGTGTGTTTGGGGTCATTGTACTGCTGGAAGGTGAACCTCCGTGCTAGCCTCAAATCACGCACAGGTTTTGCTCAAGAATATCTCTGTATTTAGCACCATCCATCTTCCCCACAACTCTGACCAGTTTCCCAGTCCAGGCTGCTGAAAAACATCCCCACAGCATGATGCTACCACTATGTTTCACTGTGGGGATGGTGTTCTTTGGGTGGTGTGATGTGTTGGGTTTGCGCCAGACATAGGGTTGATGGCCGAAAAGCTCAATTTTAGTCTCATCAGACCAGAGCACCTTCCTCCATACATTTTGGGAGTCTCCCACATGCCTTTTCGCAAATTCAAAACGTGCCATTTTGTTTTTTGCTCAACGTAATGGCTTTCTTCTGGCCAATCTGCCATAAAGCCCAACTCTATGTAGCGTACAGCTTATTGTTGTCCTATGTACAAATACTCCAGTCTCTGCTGTGGAACTCTGCAGCTCCTCCAGGGTTACCTTGGGTCTCTGTGCTGCCTCTCTGATTAATGCCCTCCTTGCCCGTATGAGTTTTGGTGGGCGGCCGTCTCGTGGCAGGTTTGCTGTTGTGCCATGTTCTTTTCATTTGGTTATGATAGATTTGATGGTGCTCCTGCAGATCCCCAAATATTTGGATTTTTTTTTTATAACCAAACCCTGACTTGTACTTCTCAACAATATTGTCCCTTACTCGTTTGGAGAGTTCCTTAGTCTTCATGACAGTGTTTGGTTAGTGGTGCCTCTTGCTTAGGTGTTGCAGCCTCTGTGGCCTTTCAAAAAAGGTGTGTATATGTAATGACAGATCATGTGACACTTAGATTGCACACAGGTGGACATCATTTCACTAATTATGTGACTTCTGAAGGTAATTGGTTGCACCAGAGCTTTTTATGGGCTTCATAGCAAAGGGGGTGAATATTTTCTTAATTTTCTGTTTTCTATTTCTAAAAAATTGTTTTATGTATATATTTTCCTCATTTCACTTCACAAACTTAGACTATTGTGTTCCGATTCATCATATAAAATGCAGATTAACAAAACATTGAACTTAAGGCTAAAATTTAATAAAATAGGTAAAAAGTTAAGGGGTGAATACTTTTGCAAGGCACTGTATGTGTCCTTTTAAAGTCATCATTCTAGCTTGATCCATCCTACTTATACCACAATATGTTACTCATTCACTGTAGTAATGTACTGTGGTTCTTTGTGCATTAATGCTAAAGAAAGTTGATTTTTAATTAATTGGAAGATAACAAAAAAAGACAGTTGAAAGGTTTGGTTAAATGTAAGGAAATATCATTACCTCCGTTTGTCATCAGGTGTTGAGTCTTCTGCACTGGAATATAAAAACAGATATAAATAAATGTTAGGAGACAACATGGTTCCTGAGGTTTTAAAGATCTATAATCTGTACAAGAGATAATGTTCATGAAGGTTTATTTGGGAATGTTTCAATTTGAACTAGGATTCACCACTGGCACTCTATATTGACTATACAATACTATAATATCAAGCTTACTCACTGCATACAGGCTCTTCCAGGATTACTGAAAGCCACCTTGGTGTCACTCGTATTTACCAGAAATGTGAATAAGAAAATATAACTCTAAAGGCAATTTTTAAAGGACCACTGCATGTTTGTGAAGTATGTATAAAATGAAAAACAACGTCAGCTGTGTAAGCAGTGGGCATAAAGGCATTTTAGCAACTCTGCGTATGTATAGAAGGTTGCATGTATCTAGCACTTCCTGGTATCCTGGAGTCTGAGGGGCTATGCTTATCTATTGAACAGCAGATGGAGGAGGCATTGAGGCAACCAAAAGGGAGGTAGAAGGAGGATGTGTTATTTATTGAAATGTGCATTCAGCTTTTTGTATTTGACACTTACTCTGCTCCCATATATGTTGAGAAGCAGGCAGTTGTAGGCAAATATGTACATTCTGCTATCCCTACTTTCAACACTGCAATCAACAGTTTTTTATATGCCCTGGAATTTCTGGTATAGCTTCATTACATACTCAAATCAGTTATTTAAAGATTATGTGACTATACACCTGTGAATGTCATTAACCCTATTTAAATTAGCAACACTGATTATTCGATCAGTGTCAGGTGTGTGACAAGTCCTTATTTAATACAATTTACTTAAATAAATATATAGTACCAGCGACTTGCCCGTCAAAAAATTACGGCAATAAAATGTGAAGGCTGGCAATTCTGTTTGCCACACAATGCAAGGGTCTCCCCCTTTATCTTGTGGACCTCATGATGAGCGCCTTTGGTGCTCATTGCAAGCCCCTCCCCCAGTCTACTTTACGGGCCTCAGCCAACCCGCCACCTTGCAGGCTCTCCTGTACATAAAACACACCACATTACATGCCCTGCTTTATCTCATGTCAGGACCTTGCAGGCTCTCCTGTACATAACACACAGCATTACATGCCCTGCTTTATGTCACGTCAGGACCTTGCAGGCTCTTCTGTACATAACACACAGCATTACATGCCCAGCTTTATGTCCTGTCAGGACCTTTTAAGCCACCCAATCTCTCCTGTGCATAACACACAGCATTACAGGTCCTGCTCCTATCAGAACCTGGAGCCCGCCCCTGGCCTGGCATGTCACACACTGATGCTTCCTGCTATCCATGTCCCATAGTGATCGCTGCAGTAACCCCACATGATCTGAGGCACTTCCGGTCCGGAGCAGAGTCAATGTGAGTTATGGCAGTGGGAGCTCTCAAACTGCGAGTTGTCGTCCGGCGAGGGCCGCAAAGCGTGATGACAACTCACAGTTTGACAACTATTATATGTGATGATGATTAGGTGAGGGTGAGATTATGTGTGTGTGTGGATGTTTGTGTGGGTGGGGGTGAAGGTGTTTTTTTGGTCTGTGTGTGTGTGGAGGGGTATGCCCGTGTGTGGGGGTTTGTATATTATTATTTGGGGTGTCTTTGGGAAGAATTGTTTGTCAGCTGTTCAGTCCGGAGCAGAGTCAATGTGAGTTATGGCAGTGGGAGCGGTCAAACTGCGAGTTGTCGTCCGGCAGTTGCGACCCTCGCTTTGCGATTGCCGCAAAGTGTGACGACAACTTGCAGTTTGACAACTATTATATGTGATTTGCTGCTGGTAATAAAATGTCCACACACCCCATGTCATTTTTTTTTTACTACACTGTGCTAATCATTATACAAGGTCACTCACTGCTACAGTTATAACCTATACCTACAGCAAAACCAATATAATTTTCAAATTCTTTAACTTTATATGAACTTTGAAGAAACTGCAAACATAACAGAAAAAGAACCTTTTTTTTTTTTTTTTTTAAACAACATTTTTTGTGAGGGCATCCAGTAGATGCTGGTAGCAAGACACTGCCCCAAGAATGCAGGATCTCACATTTTTGCTCCTCAAAGTGTCCAGATCATTGACCCCAAAATTATCCATAAGGTCATGGATGGACCACAAACTGTTGCTGAGAAACTCGTTGGAAAACTCTTTTCGTTCCTCTGTGTCAGGCTCATTGCTTTCCTGGGCTTCCTCAATCCCGTATTCCACCATTTGTTATAGGTCCCCGTTGAAGTTTGTACCAAGTCCTCAATGTCTTTGGCATCTCCTAGTCCAACCGTATTCACCTGGTCTCCGCTTTCATGGGCTGTTCTGGTTGCACATCCGCACACAGCTCAGGTCATATCTTCCTCCAAACAGCTTTTACACATTGCTGTGTAACCTCCTTCCAGGACAAATCTATGTTGGTTATGGCCTGCATGATGGTATACTTTTTCCGGAAATCCAACATGGATTGTTTGTCCTTGCTGTCTATTTGGTCAATGAGCTACAATTGAACAACTCCCCATCTAAAAGAACCAAGGGGCTACCACACATGTGTTTAAAGCGACAGTACAGAGAACCTTGTTCCATATGGGTCTCCAAAGCAAACGGCTATCACTGCACCCATGCTGACAAGGGGTTATCATCAGAAACGGCTTCAATTTGCACAACAGTACCGAAATTGGACCTCTTCTGATTGCCAAAGGGTTGCCTTCTCTGCTCCATTGACTGGACGGATATTGGCGTGTCAGGTGTAAAACCTATGAGAACAAACACTCTGCAACCATTGTTGGAAGAACACATGCTGGTGGTTGCAGCGTTATGGTCTAGGGAATGTTTTCTTGGCATTGTCCACTCATAACTCTGGAAGGCACTCTCAACTGATTGGGTTATCTACACATCCTTGTAGATCAAGTACACCCATACATGTTGACTGTCTTCCTTGGAACGGATGGGATCTTCCAGCAGGACAATACAAAAGGTTATATGGCAAGATTTGTCCAGGAATGGTTGTAGGAGCACGACAAAGCCTTCCAAGTACTTCCCTGGCCTCCAAATTCCCCGGAATTAAACCCCATCTAGCACCTGTGGTACCACCTTGATCGTTATGTTCGCCTTATGGATCCTCCATCACACAATCTTCAGCGACTGTCTGATGCACTGAAGTTTGTATGGCTACAGATACCCTTGCCAACCTTCCAACATCTTATTGAATCACTACCACGACATCTACCTGCTATCTGCGCTGTACACATCGGTTATTCAGGATATTAGCTGTTGGTCTTATTAATGTGACTGGACCGTGTATAATCTATGTCAGACACACTATCTGTATTGTGATTCATGAATAAATCTCCAAATGTGACTCAGAGTGATAGGATGTAAAAGTGACAATACAGTATATATGATAAATGACCACTCACCAGGTAGTGTTATGTCCTAACATGTAATAAAAGAATACAAATTTATGATCAAGTAAGGACCTGAAAAATTATTAGCCACACATGAACTTATATAATTCACAAACTTTATTCAAAATATGATTAAAACCATGAAATAACAGATGATTTGAAAGCTGCCTTTCGCATTATGTGGAAAGCACAAACTTTACAACTGATGGCCTTCTATATATTTTTAAATACATTCACAATTTTTGCTGAAAAACTAATGTAATAAAAAAGATACAGAACTAAACAAACAATCTTGTATAATGTGAGCACATCTATGTTACTGACCTTGCAGTTTTGTTTTGAAGCAAGCTGTCACCGTCATAAGCAATCTAACCCTAATGATCGGGCAGTCATTAGACATGTTTACTTTTCACTGTTCTTAGACAAAGTGACCATCTGTTGTTATTGCAAAACACTACTTTTACATACATAAAAATGCCATTCATGAGCAGCGGCAACCATGTAATCTGTATTGAGAAGAGCAAAATAAAAATAGGCACGGTTACAATTTATGTTTATCTAAATTATACAAATATCTAAGCGATGGGTGTAGGAACTGGGGGTGATGAGGTGAACAAATCCCCCCCCAGATTTTTAAATGTGTGTGTTTATGTATAGAAAAGCAGTTGTGTTCTATTTTTATATTATATATGGTATCACCCCACAGATTTTCTTTGGCTCCTACATCCATTATAAGCGTAAGAAAATATTTGGTGATATTTTTAAGTATTTAATATTTAGAGTTACTCTAAACGGCTATTTATTTATGGAGCAGTAACATAACAGTAACATATTAATTGTGTTAAAAAAAATAACAGTAATCCATTATGGTCAACCTTTTTTAGATTTCTTCTGATTCTTGTAATATGTAAATTAATTGTTGATTAATCCAGAGGAAGGCAAACATTAAAACCCATTAAATATTTGGAAATTGTTTAATAAATGAAAACAAAAGTCCTCACAGATCCCTAATACTGGCAATCAGATTACTCTCTGGATCAATACCCTTTCCTCTTTAGCTATACAACATCACCCTATACATACTTTTTAATCAAAAATAAATCCAACCGTCTTTTAAAATTATGCATTGAATTTTCTTTCACAAGCTCCTTTGGCAAAGAGTTCGACAGTTTGACTGGCCTTATTCTGAAGAACCCTTTTCTTTCTTTAAAGCGGAATCCTTTGTCTTCCAATCTAAAGGGTTGGCTTCTTGTCAGTTGAAAATCTCATGGCACAATATGTCCTCCTAAGGAAGCTTTATATTGACCCTGGGTGTCGATATATACTTTAGATAGATTGTAAGTTTGCGAGTTTTCAATCTGGTAAGGGCTTTTGGATGAAGTGTTCTGTATGTTTGCTTTTAAGCTCAAGGCAGGGCTCTCCATTCTTTTGCAAAGAGTTAATATTGTTTTTTGCCTTGTACTTAATCCCTGTATAGCGATATGAAATGTTGGTGCATTACAACTAAAGGATGATAATAATAATAAGGTAATCATATACCCTCTTAATTAATTTTTACCTTGTCAAACACTACAATATTGTTGTTTTACACATGATGCCTAAAATTGTACTTCATATTCCAAATGCCGGCTTACTAGGGTAAGCCCTCCTGCCATTTCTATCTCCGATACCCTTGATTTATTCCATTTTGATTATAAATTGCAAGCTTAATTTTCTCTTTTCAGATACTGTACATAACATTACATTTATTTGTATTGGATCTCATCATTTGACATTTAACTGTCCAGTATATTAATTTATGTAAGTTCCTTTGCATAGAAAGTACATCATTTTCTCATTTAGTCCTCCTGAACAACTCAGTGTCATCAGCAAATCAAGACGTTACTTTCCAGATACAGATGAAAAAAAAAAAAAAAAAAAGGAGACCTAATACTGAACCATGAGCAATTCCACATACCACATTAGTCCAATCTGAGTATGTTCCATTTACAATTTACTATTGAGTTGTGCAAGTGCCTATTTACCTGCTAATAGAAACTAATTTGTTTCAAAATACCTATGCCTCACAAAAAAAACTCCAACTTATTATTGTGCTCACATGGATCTATTACTTTATACTATCCATTGCAGAGTATATTGCCTTCCTCAGGTCAATAGCCTGCTGTTCTCTAGTACTGCGACTGTGGAGAGTGAATCTTGAAAAATTACATTTAATGCTTTGGTTTTTACAGAGCCCAGTTCAGACAGTACCATTGGGTGTATTTTATCAAGACCTGCAGCTTTATTAACATTCACATTTTACAGCCTCAAGCAACCTCATTTTTTGCAGCGTCCTAACCATTGGTTAGTTATTTAGTTTGAGTTTTTCTGTAAAATAATTTAACAGATGTTTGGGTTTTCTAAAAAATATAGGTTATTGGGTAAGCTTTGGTCAATCAGGCTTCTTATATAACATTTTAATATTGGTATGATGATGGATAAAGTTACCCCTCCTCTTTTAAAAAAAAAATGTTTATAATGGGAGAAGTTCATCTTTAAATTAGTCAACATTTGTCACTCACTAAGTAACAAAAAACAAATAAAAAAATAAATCAACAATTTGTAATAGCACCAGGTCTTGAGTATTTCTGAGAATTGGTGTAAGTAAATCAAAATGATTATATAAAACATGGATAACTTAAGAAATCATAAAATGGCACACAAAAGAAGAAATGCACTAAAAAAAAAAAAAAAAAGATAACAAGAAAGAGAGGTACTCACGTTTCCTTGGATACACTTCCAGGGCCTACAAAAAATAGAAATAGATTTTAGTGAACAAAAAGAAACTTCAAATTCACAAAACAAATATTGAAGCTCAGCTGTATTAAATGATTATAAAATGCTCCAAACCTGCCAACATAATTCAGTACCACGCCAATTAGGAGAGTTCAGGTGCGGCTTTTAAGTTCCACTTAATACATAGAAACTATGGAATAGAGTGACCTTAATAGCTCTCAAAAAACTAGGTTTAACATAGGAGTTTTTACAACTTTTTTTGTGTAATTCACCAGTCCAGCAGAGTCCCAACATGAGGCTTCGAAAACAGTATTATTTTATGAGAGATATAGTTTCGTAAGAAAGTGGTCACATATTAATGGCTTCAACCGATTCTGGTCACATCTGGAGTTAACATAACTGTCTATCTAGACTAGTTCTCACTTTATGAATAAACAAGACAAATAAATATTTCACCTTGTAGGAACGTATACGTAAATACTCCTTTGCATTAGGATTGAACATTAACATCACCAATATGCCTCATGTCTCGGGGCCAAAAATAAAGTTTATTTTTAACTTCCATAAGATATTGGGTGTGCGTAAGAGGTTGTGTGTTTTTTCCCCAAATGTTCTCCTTAGAGAATTGATAAAGCATATATAAAAAAAAATGAAATTGTAAGTGAGCTAATGGTGTTTTTAATGTGGCTGATGTAGCGTCGTTCGTTTTCTATGTCGTGCGAGTTTTTCGGAATATCCGTAGCTTTTTGGGGATATCCTTAGCTGTTTGGTGGTGTTTTGCGTGTTTATGGTAGTGTTTTGCGTGTTTAGGGACCTTTAGCCTCGTTTTCGTTTTGTTCGGCGGCCATTTTTTCTCTCGCTTAGGTGATTTTCGGGTCTCTAAACTCCGAAATTTGTGCTTAAATGGAGGTGTAACTTCACTTGCAGAGGTCCTTGGAGCCCCCTTGCTGTGAGTAACCTTTTTATGTGTTTCTTGTTTGTATTTGTTGTGTTTGTAATGTTTTTGGGGTTGCGCGGGTTGAGTCCTTGTTTTCTAATCTCGTAGGTGTTTTTCGGCAAATACGTAGGTGTTTGGTGGTGTTTTGCGTCTTTAGACTGCTGTTGTCTCGTTTTCTTCTGCGGCCATTTTTTCTCTCGCTTAGAGAATTTTTTAGTGTCTAAACTCTTTTAATTTGAGTTCAATTGAGGTGCAACTTTAGTTTTCGAGGTTCTGGATGCTCCCTCTTCCTGTAAGTAAGCTTTTTATGTATTTGTTGTGTGTATTTGTTGTATTTTTCATGTTTTGATGTGCGCGTGTTGCGGACGTTTTTTGCAAGGTCGTAATGGGTCGTAACATGTCTCGTAATTTGTTTGCGTCGCGACGTAAATTTTGTGTGGGTCGCAGTTGCTGGCAAGGAGCGCCTTCGGGTTCGCGAGGGCCGCGGGCAAGCTATGCGAGCCCGCAAGCGTGAGCAACGGTTCGTATGCTCACAACTATATATGTGATGAGACTACATTTTCCTTACATAATTTTTTTTTTAATTGATTTTTATTAGACAGGTCAGACATATAACATAGTACACCAAAAACATTAGAAGTGATAAATAGGAATTAACAATAAACATATTTAACATATTTGGTTTCCAGTGTGTCCTCTGCCTGTCCAAAACTCCTCTCCCTTTTCCGTTTTTCTGGTTTTATAATAGCTGATATTAGCTTTTAAATAACTTAAGGCTAACGAGAAAACTATATTTAATGAAGTCCCATAACTATGGGAAAAATATGATGAACTTGGATTCCTGACCAACTGTTTTGAGCTTGATTGGTAGCATCTAATAGAAAGATTATTCTGTGTTTAGGTTACTGTGTGGGCTAATGATGTTGGGTAAATTAAGACCACTACTACTATGGATCCCCTAATAGCTCCTTTGTAGGGAGAAGTGTCACTCACCCTATTCATCTGCCGCGTCTTGTCTCCCAGGCGGCCCAGCAGGAGGCCCAGCGCTTGTAGGTATGGTCTACCTCTGCGGACAAAACGCTCATGGAACGAACGAACTCAATTTTGTTTAAGACTACTTCAAATGTTGGGGTGGGTGATTTCCAATGGGCGGCTACTACTATCCTAACTGCTAGGAAAATTTGGTTAGTTAGGAATTGTTCTGAGTTGGACATCCCTTCTACCGGTAATCCTAGGATGGCCTCTTCTGGTCTCATGGGATAGCATTGACCCCATAGTTTCTCCAGGGTTTTGTAGGTGTCCACCCATGTGTGTCTAATCATAGGGCATTCCCATAATTTATGGATTAGAGTCCCTTTTTGGTTGCAGCCCCTTTCGCATATGTCACTAATTGTCTGGTTCCCTATGTGCATTCTTACTGGGGTTAGGTACCACCTCATAATAACTTTATAGGAGTTTTCTTTCATAATTACGTTAAGTGATGTGTGTTTGGCTTGTTTCCGAATACTATTCCATTGGTCTCTGTCTAAATTTATGTTGAGGTCAGCTTCCCATGCTGATTCATAGTGTAATTTAGGGGGAGTGACTAAATCGCTTAAATGGTTATATATTGTGGAGATGTTTCCTTTCCCTCCCGGGAATTTAATGCAACATTTTTCGAATAAGGATATATTTTGCCCTCCTTTATTCTTAGTGATGTGATTTAATCTTTGGTTTATAGCGATTAGGTTAAGCCATTCCCCCGGAGGAAGGGGTTTGTCTTCTAGGAATGCGGTGGTGGACCATTTTTGATTAACAACCGGTAAATCTGCCGCAATTGAGCAATTATTATCAATCCACCATCTGTATTGAGCATTAGAGTTTATTTTGGGGTTAGTTGAAAGTGGCCATAGAGGGCTGAGCCCTGACTCCTGGCCCAGCAGTCTGTTCCTCTTATTTATATCTTTCCATAGGGAAATTGAATGCCTCACACTTGATGGAATTGATTGGGGTAACTTGAAGCCCTGCTGGGTTGAGAGCCATAGTAACTGACGCATGATTAAATCATTGGACCCTAGTATGTGTTTTTCTAATTGAACCCATACCGGGGGGGAGTCCCTGACATACCACTTAACTAGTTGTGCTAATCTAGCAGCTTTAAAGTACCTGGAAATGTCTGGAAATCCGAGCCCACCATCCTTCTTAGTCGCAGTAGTTGTTTCTCTGTTTATTCTAGGTTTTTTATTGTTCCACAGAAAACTCATTAGTAATTTCTGTATTTTTTTCAAGTCTATCGCTAAAATCGAGATAGGTAAGGTCCGAAAAAGGTAGAGCAGTTTGGGGAGTACGTTCATTTTGACAGCATGTAGCTTTCCTAACCACGAAATCTTTAGTTCTGACCACCTGTGCAGGTCCCTAGTTAATTGTTTAAAGAGGGTTGGGTAGTTTGCTTCATATAGGGTCTTAGTTGATTTTGTAATTTGTACGCCTAGGTAGTTGATAGAATTCGGGGCCCATTTTATTGGGAAGTTATTGGCTAGTAGTTTTTCCGTGGTGGGAGGAAGTGATATATTAAGGGCTATGCTTTTACTTGTGTTAATTTTGAATCCTGACAGTGGGCCAAATTGAGACAAAAGTTTGAATAGATTAGGTAGACTAACCAGGGGGTTTGATATTGTTAGTAGGATATCATCGGCAAAAAGGCTAATTTTATGATCTGTCGGGCCGACCCGTATACCCGATATGTCAGTGTGCTGACGAATGGCAATTGCTAGGGGCTCTATACTGAGGGCGAACAGCAATGGTGATAGAGGGCACCCCTGTCTTGTCCCCCTCGTGATGTTGAATTTTAGTGAATTGTGTCCTTGGTATGTAACTTGTGCGGTTGGTTCCGAGTATAATGTCGCGATGCTTCGCAGAAAACCTTCCGGAATTCCGAATTTGTTCAGTGTGGCGTTCATAAATGTCCAATCTAACCTATCAAATGCCTTCTCGGCATCAAGCGCCAACAACATAGCGCGGCCTTCATTACTTTTGGTTATGTCAATAAGGTCAACAATTTTTCTGGTATTGTCTGGCGCTTCTCTCCCCTTAATGAACCCTACTTGGTCTGGATGTACCACTTCAGGTAACAGATTCGCTAGTCTTGACGCTAAGATTTTGGTGTATATTTTTAAATCTGTGTTGATCAGAGATATTGGTCTATAGCTAGCACATTGGGATGGGTCTTTCCCCGGTTTAGGAATCAGTATTATTTTAGCTTCTAAGAATTCCGGTTTAATTTTTTCACCAGCTAAGAAGCTGTTAAATAGCTTATGTAAGGTGGGGCTAAGTAGATCGCTCATATGTTTGTAGTAGAGGTTGGAATAGCCATCTGGCCCTGGGGCCCCGTGTGCCTTTGTGGATTTGATCGCATCCTGTATTTCTTCGACCGAGATGGGCTCTAAGAGTGATTTAGCTTTGATAGAGTCTAATTGGGGTATATTTAAGTTATTTAGTGTATTTTCAATTTCTAGTTTGTGGGTTGGGGTGCCTGATTCGGGTGTTTTGCTGTAAAGGTCCGCATAAAATTGTCTGAATTCGTTTACTATTTGATCTGGTTTAAAAACTGTCTGCCTATTTTTGGTGATTATTTTGGCTATGAATGAGTTTGCTCTTTTTTCTTTTAGTCTCGTGGCCAGCATTCTATCGGGCTTGTTTGCGTATCTGAAGAATTTAGCTTCAGTTCGCTGTAGGATATTGACCATTTTCCCTCTTAAAATAGTGTTTAGTTCTTGTTTGTAACTTAGTATCTTCTCATGGGTATGTCGTGATTTATCTTTAACAAATAGTTTCTGTGCTTCAGCAATTTTCTGGTTTAGAAGTAAGATTTGTGCTTGGTCTTTTTTCTTTTTGATTGAACTAATTTGTATACAGACTCCCCTGATCACTGCCTTGTGAGCTGCCCAAATTCCATCTATGTCTATCTCCCCTACTGTATTGAGGTCAAGATAATCTACGATTGCAGTTCTGACCTTATCTCGTGTGATAGGGTCGTTCAGTATACTGGGATTTAATGACCACCTTGGGTTATTTCCTTTCGGTAGGAGATTATTCATGGAGATTTTGACTAGATCGTGGTCCGACCATGCTATGGGGCAGATAGAGGCCTCAGTTAGGTTCCCTGTAACGTTCTGTGGGATCAGGATATAGTCTATTCTGGAGAGCGAACCATGTCTGGCGGAAAAAAATGTGTATTCCCTTTCTGTGGGGTTCATGTTTCTCCAGGTATCAATCATGCAGTTTGATTTTAGGAGTTTTTTGAGAGCTTTGGTCGCTGTGGGGATTTTTTGTGAACCTAAATCGTTTGACTTGTCTTTGAGCGGGTCTAAGACCGCGTTCATGTCTCCTCCTATTATCTTAAGTCCGTCTTCCCAGCTATCTGTGAGTTTCTGTATTTTTTGAAAGAATGGTGTTTGATCTGTGTTCGGGGCGTAAATGTTCAAGAATGAAACCTTACGTTCGTGTATGGTCCCATGTACTGCTAAAAACCTGCCATCTTTATCTGTTTGAATTTTACTTAACTGAAAGTTGAGTCTTCTGTGGAACAAAATCGTGACTCCCTTTTGTTTGGTATCTGCGGTCGAATGGAATGCCTGAGTAAAGACTCCCCCCCAGTATTTTGGTAGTGCTTGTTTTCTAAAGTGAGTTTCCTGAATCATTACGATATCAAGATTTAGTTTTTGGTAATTTCTCAAGGCTACCCCCCTCTTGATTGGTTCGTTCAGACCATGAGCGTTGTGTGACGCAATGACAATGTCCATATTTCTTATTGAGGTGTATGACCCTTTGGTGTGTCTAAATGGCTATCTCACCTTTCTGGAAGCCTGTTACTTCGTTATCCTGTGCCTCCTGCTGGTTTCCGCCCGAAGACTGCTCAGCAGCTGGCTGTGTGGGAGAGTATCTGTACTCAAAGGAAAAAAGACAACAGAGTATGAGCCAAATTGCTTATACTTAAACTTTCAGAATTATAAAAACCTGGCTCAGTAATTAAGCAAGTTCCTACTTTTCCTCTAGTGGGGAACCCTAAGGTAATCCTGGGTAAGAAGTCTAAGTACTTGAGTCTGTTTGTGTGTCTTACTGTTGGTCAGGAAGGCTCTTAGTATGTTTGAACTTAATTGTGTTCCTTACTTAAATAAAGTGTGGTAATTTAAACTACTATGAGGAGAGCGTTTGCTGTCCTCTTCGTATTTTACTGGTGGGCCAGTTAGTGTCTCTAAACTGACACTGAATTGGTCCGCCTAACCTTTCCCTACTGTAGGGTTTTTTGGAAGTCTACGTGTTAGCGCCCGTAGGGACGCCTTCTAGGTGTGTGTTGCTTTTGCCTTTACGGCCTGGGTTAACTGTCTATAGTGTGTATTAGAACTTTCACTGGTGTGGGTGCTACCTTATTGGATCTACTCGTTTTCAGATTCAACTAGCTTTGGTTGTCAGAGTAGCATGAAAACAAGGAGAGAGAGAGAAGAAGAGAGAGGAAGATGAAGCAAAAAAAGACAAAAAAAACAGAGAAACAAAATAAGTGACAACTCATTGTAGTAAGTCTTTTTCTCCGTTCATGGGAGGACTCCTTCCTCTCGGGTTTTCTGTTGGTTGTAACTGCTCTCCGACAGTGACCTTGATGTTCCATTCCGCCAGCAAGTTAATGCCTTCCTCCAGTGTTCTGATGGTGAAGAATTTTCCCTCTTTGGATATATTGAGGCGAAAAGGGAAACCCCATGTATACCTCCATCCTTGAGCCAGGATACAGTCCAGAACCGGTTTCAGTTGTCTCCTTTTGGCAAGGGTAGTCGGGGCTAGATCAGAAAAAAGCAGCGGTGTGTGCCCCTCGATGGGAGGGATGCCTTTTCTTGCGGCCTTCATGAACAGTTCTTTGGTGGAGTAGTAGTGGAATCTGGCAATGATGTCTCTTGGGCGCTCCTGTGGAGATGAACGGAATCCTAGGGCTCTGTGAAACCGATCCATTCTCAAGTTTTCTGGATGTATGTTTGGGAGGAGAAATTCACATAGATCGTTTAGGTATGCGTGTAGGTCCTTGACAGACTCCGGCACATTCCTCAGCCTTATGTTCTGTCGTCTAGATCTGTTTTCTAGATCTTCCTGTTGCAACTGTTGTCTAGATTGTTCCTCCTTCAAAGCCAAGATCTCCTCTGTTAGCTTGTTGTTATGTTGCATTATTTCCGAAATTTTAGTTTCCAGTTTTGTTGTTTTATCGTCCACCTTTTTAATTTCTGTGGTTAGTTCTGTTGTCACCTTCCGGATGTCTGATTTGACCTCCTCTCTGAAGTTAGATATTAGGTCTTTAAGGTCCTGGATGTCACTTTTAGTGCTAGGCGCTGACATTTCAGAGCTTGTTGCTGCGTGGACTGCGGCTGTGGGTGTTTTATTGGTGGGAGAATTTGCTGAAGATTTGGGTAGGCAGTAAGATTGGATCCCTTTATTGTTCTTTCTCGTGGCAACACCTGCCATCTCAGTGAGAGTATTGTAGATCAAGTTGTTGCCAGAGACCTGGTTTCACTTGGTTTGTCCCAGAGCAATTGTTAGCGTCCCTATATTGCTGGGCTTTTTGCTAGTTACATCTTTTTGGATTTATTAAAAGTTCTTGAACCGAAGTGGTCATAGCTTAAATGCTTATAGTTGAAAATTGAACTTTGGTTGTCTCTTTTTACTTGCTTGGTGCTTTTGAACTTTGTCCACTAGGTGGTAGTAGAGTTCCACTAGTACAGTCTGTTACACAAGCAGGGATTCAGCCTGGAAACTAGCCTTGAAAAACAAATGGTTTTGTAATCCTGTTTGGTTGGTAAGTGAGCCCTGTGCAGTGTACTTTTAATGTTCTGAGTCTAAGTAGACAGGTTGGGCTGGGTTGCTTGGACCCAGGGTATGGGGAGAGCTTTGATGGGGATATGTGGGTAAGGGGCCCTGGATTGCTTAATTTTCCTGGGGCTAATTTGCTTCTGATGCCCCCCTGGGTACCCCTTCCTTGGATCAGGGCTATCCTTTCCCCCCACAGCTCTATAGCCTCTCCCCTGTACCTGCTTATATATGTCCTCAGCAGTGCAGCTCCACACTCTCTCCCTCCAGGCTTCCAAGGGGAAAAGTTCAGCTGGGTAGGGATTCCATGCAGGGGACTCTTCCGATTTTATTGTTGTTTTTTTAAGGTAATTTTGGGATCAATTTGTTCCCCTAGGTCTTCTGAGTTTAGTGATATTGTTTGTTGGTCACTCAGGGCATCTATAGGGGTCGATTGTCCCAGATTAACCCAGGCCTTAGCTGGAGCTCTTGCAGGACATGTCTTTCCTCTCCAGCAGCTTAGCCACACCCCCTTCCTTACATAATTTTAAATGTTTATGCCAACATGCAGTTATCTGATTAGGAAAAAAATACACCAAATGTATCCACTTCTCACTTTCTGAACATTTTATATCCACAGGTAATATGATTAATGTAAACTAATAAAATTTTGTTAAAACAAAGCAGCGTTGCTTCTTGGTGCACATACAGATTCTTCAGGAGGTGGATGGGATGATCTGGTACCCCCATCTCTTTAAGAACTTGCCACATTTTGTTGTGATCCACACAGTCAAAGGCTTTAGAATAGTCTATGAAGCAGAGGTAAATGTTTTTTTTTTGGAACTCTCTTGCTTTCTCTATAATCCATCGGACATTGGCAATTTGACCTCTTGCGTCTCTGCGAAAACCGGCTTGCACATCTGGTAGTTCTTGGTCCATATATTGTTGGAGCCAGGCTTGCAGGATCTTAAGCATTACCTTGCTGTATATGAAATGAGTGCAGTTGTTCGATCCAATTCATTCAGTCTCATGTCTGATATGCACTATCCCTCCAACTTCCACATACTAGGAATAGGCAATGTATTTTCTCAAATTGTACTTCAATGTAGAAAACTGGACAGTGCCCTTTTAAATGCCATTATATTATGGGTCAGTTTAAAAAAAAAAAAAAAAAAAAACTCTCTCTCTTTCTATAATATATATATATAAAAATAAATACTGTATATATTAATTACCTTGGAGTTTCTCAGGAATTCAGTCTCAATAAACCCATTCTGTCCTCTCAAACATTTTTTACGAGGCCTAGTATGCAAACAAGGCACACAACAGAAATGTCGACATCCAATAGACAAAACTATCTTTATACAGCTCATCTCCCTACTATCAAGCCACCCATTTGGTTCTCCAACCTACTATCTCCTCTCTCATAATGCTGGCTTTTTATGGATTCTTGCTCCCTGTGGTTCACCACATCCCAACACCAACCGACTTACCTCACGAGGCAGAACATCTACCTCATGAATGATCATTTCATCCTTAGACTCCCATCTACCAAGTCTATCAAGCATCCAGTCCTCATGATCCCCCCAAAATGTGTGGTGTCCACTAAATGGAATTTGTGCTCTCCTAGAAACCCCTTCCTATAAAACCAACTGATCACCCTCAACCTGGAATTTACACTCAGCTGTTATGCACTGTTACCTTTATCCATGTAATTGGCCTAGCAAATGTACTATTTATTTACTCTACTAGTATACTCTGTACGATGGAGGGCTTCTATAATTCTTTTGCCCACTATAAATGAAAAATGATGTGTCAAATAGTCTTCCCACAAAATCTAAAAGCGCAAGATAGGAACTAGCTGATGTGATAGATTTTAAGTACTGTCTGTGAGTAGGTCTCCTGGCTTGTTCAAAATCCATCCTATCCTATGTGTAATACAGCAAGCATTGTCTAAAAGGAGCCATGTATAAAGTGTTTTTTGGATTAATGAGTGAAATGCATCATTTGTATGTCGCTGCCTCATTTCTCAGAGTGCAGTGCAATATGTGTATTGTTTGGACTTCTGAGCAGGCAATATGTTTTTTAACTTATTTTTAGACAATCAGATGTAAATGCAATATTTATTATATATATATATATATATATATATATATATATATATATATATATATATATATATATATATACACATACACATACATACCGGTATATATATATATATATATATATACATACATACATATACATATATACATATACACACACACATATACACAGATACACACACATATACAGACAAATAAACAAACATAATTTTCAGTGGGACATTTTGATCATCGTAAAAAATTAATAAAATAAGTAATTAATGATTATTCCTGCTATAACGTTTCTTACCCTCTTATCTCCCAGCAAATACCAGAAATTAACTCATCTGGGAATTCTAATATGTGACTCCTCCCATTAGTGACACGCTTATTTTAAAAATTCACCAATACCAAGCAAACAAAATTGTGAATGTATTTGTATTATCAGACATATTAAAAGGGCCACCAAAAGTATTTTTTGTTGCCTCTGAAAAAAGGTTAATGCTCTCAAAAGCAGGAGAAAAATGAATTCCAATTGTTAACGTATTTATAGGCTTGCCCCAGTTTATTTCTTTAGAACACAACTTTGGTAAAGCATGCTCTCTTAAATAAGAAAACAACAAAACAAATTGTGTTCCATGTCCCTTTAAGTACTTATTACTCATATTTGTACACAGAAATGGCAGATGTTTGGCTCTTTATTAATAAACAATAAATCATTATTCTTTTTGCCTGACTAGTACTAATCTGGCATTCTCAATATAGTATAAACCAGTCCTATATCAGCATGAAATGATTGCGTGAAATAAAATACCACAGTTATGCAAATTTCTCTTCACTATACTAGATAAAAAGCCTATTAATGTGCCTGTGTTTAAGGATAAAATGCCTAATTCTTTAAAAATGATATAACTACATTTATCTTACAAAAAGATGCATTCATAGTTAGAATGTCTGTATTATTTTACACAAAGCAAGGCTTGTATGTTACAAAAAGGGCTTAATGTATGACCACCACCCACATAATTCGCAGAAAGGCTGGTGGCAAATACTGCAGAAAATTCAGAAAATGTGGGAAACAGGAAGGTTTGTCTCAATAAATGTTATATATTGATCATTGTGGCTATGCTGCCTACCATGATATTGATACATACTGCACCAGGAAGTACTTGGTGGCCATTGGTTTTTGGATGTAGTATTTAAAAAAAAAAAAAAAAAGTCTTAATAAAACAGCAAAATGATTTTTGAAAGCAAAAAAATGATTTGGTCTCAGGAGGGTGTGGCCTTGTAAATTAACGTTCTATTACTGCCAATAAGAGCACGGTCAGCTGTAGATGCCACATTCCTATTGTGCAGAGTTTCCCTGTTCATTCACAGCCTCCTTCCCCCTCAGTAAGTTCAGCAGCAGACAAAAATGGTCAAAACAATAGCAGAAAAAGTACAAGGTGTATTAGTTTTTTTTCTTACATTATAAAAAAACATTGAGCTTATATTTACATGTAGTTCATCAAAAGAGTATATATTTTAATTATAAGACTGCAGTCCTATAAATAACGATCCAGTAAATTAATTTTCTTTTTAGTGAATTTAGGTATTCCTGTTTTTTGGGAAATTCTGCTGTGAAACAGTCTATAAATGAGAACCCACAACAACCCCAAAGAGATCTCATGGAATCAGTTGGATTTCATCACCGCACTTTAGTCCCTGAAGGAGTGTGGTAGTGGAAAATAAGGGCATACATTTATCATGGGAATCCATGCTCTCAAGTACACAACATCCACTCAGACCATATGGTGTGCCAAACTAATAATGTATGGTTGTTTGTAACCATGTAAGTGTCTGGCTCTAGCAGAAAATGCATGGATGCATGCGCAGTGAGCACCAAAGGCCCGAAAAGTACGTGTTTCACGAGGTTTGCAATGAGTGCCGAAAAGGAGAGGGGGAGAGGATTGCAATGAGCTCTAAAATACACTCATCCTACAACTTAGTGGGGGGGAGGGAGGCTCAGAGGGTGGAAGGGGAAGTTACGGGCTTGAAAAAAAAAAAAGCAGTCATTTGTTTTCAAGCCCGTAATTTGCAAGACATTTGGAGGCAGCCAAAAGACACCAACTGAATAGAAAATTATCTAGCAACCACACTTACAGGCTCCCTGCCTCCTCCCGCGGTAGGGAGTCCGTAAGTGAGGTTGAAAGCTAATTTGCTATTCAATTGGCGTCTTTTGGCGGCCTCCCAACGGCTTCGGAGTTACGGCCTTGAACATAAATGGCAGCGATTAAACCAGTAACTTTTTGGTCAAGCCCGCAAGGCTTGGAGCAATAGCAGTTTAAGCTTCAAGCCTTGTGGGCTTTAAAAAAAAAAAAAAAAAAGTTACAGCTTTAACCGCCGCCAAGCCTGCAAATGTTTTCAAACATGTAAGGGAGAGGAGGCCAAAGAGAGTCAGGGGAGGGAGAGGGGGAGAGTTACAGGTTTGCACATGCGCATGCACGTGAAGCCACTTATCGCAAGGCCTGTAAAGTGTGTGTGTGGGGGGAGCCTGAGTGAAAGACAGAATTGCGAGGCTTGAAATTTTATTGCTGTCAAGTCGCTAATTAAATATAGTTCTATTTCTACTTCTATTTTACGTAGTAAAAATATAAGTATGAAGACAAAGTCAAATCCCTTTATGACACTGAAATCTTAAGACACTTCTGCAGTTTCACTGTAAAAACAGCATGGACATAGTGGGATATATATTAAAGAGTTGTTAAAGGACAATCTAGCTGCACTTTATAGAAGTGCTATTGATTGGACAAGGAACACTTCTGTATTTATGTCTACATCAGCTGAACAGTTTAGCCCAAGCTTGCATCTAGCAGCTCGAATATATTTAACCCCAAAATGTATGCCAATCCATAATGTTTTCATGGCAAAAGTACTGCAGTGGGTGCCAGTTCCTTCTCCAGTGGACAGTGATTTGTTTGACCTATATTCTATGACCTGCCCATCTTGGATGACCCTACATGGTATAGCGTACAGTTTCATCGACGAACACAAGCCCCTAACCAAAACAATTTTGCAATCTAGAAGGGGATACTGTATATATCATGGCACAAAGTCTAAAAGAAATAGAAACTAAACTGACATTTATCAACACAATCCTCAATTCCTGAAATAAACACACAGTGGCCTGACATAGCCCCTTATTATATTAAAGATTTTATAGATTTTAATAAGCATTTCAAGTCGACATCCATGTCTCAAATGTGCATGCAGAGACGTTATTACACTCAATCAATTTTGGTACAACTTTCAGAGGTAGGTTTGATAAATTCTCTCGACACATTACTCACTAATTTCACTGATACTACATTCTCGTTATCTGATATATATAAGTTAATATGTATAAAACTGAGACAAGATACATTCTGGCATAGCTTACAATCTTACAATTTGTCTGCCCTCTGTAGCTCATGCAGCGCATTAATGCACAATTAGACAATCAGTGATTCCTCTCAAGTAGCGAATTACAGAATGTCCCTAAAAACAAACAAACACTTGTTTGCCAAGTAGGTACCAAACTAAAAATAATTCCAGCTGCGTAAGCCATAGGTATAAGGCATTTTTTAGGAAATTCTGATCTTGCCTGTACCTATACTTCTATGGCTTTAAATGTTTCTTTATGCACAACATCTCTTTTTCACTCTGTTCAGTGATAGACAACAAGCCAGATTTGGGGCATCAACTGCTCAGCCTTCCAGGCAGGAGGACTCTTTGAAGTCATAGACCTGCTCTCATTACTATCAATTTTGTGCAAAATCAGATTTGTGATTCACTTGGGAAGAGTTTCTCTGCTGTTGATTTAATTGGATCAATATGAAGGAATTGGCTAATAACATATGAACATGATATTGTGAGCCATATATGAAAACCATTCTTAAAGATCCTGTACTATAAACTGTTAGTACATACAAGTCTGTGTTAAGCACCCAAGAAATGTCCTGTAAGCACAATCTGAATTTGAAGACTTATTAGCATAGGAATCTGTTTTGTGTTTCTTACATCACTTTCTCAGAGCTGAATTATGAGGGTGTGTGTTTTGGCTATAAGTGGAGAGAGGTGTGGGGAATGAGGGGATATAGAGGCATTGTACAGTTGAATAAGACTGTAATAGACAAGTAGACAGCTTGCATCATTCACTGCAACAATAACTCTCCAAAAATATCCGCCTCACATATGCACACAACTTTAACCAATGTATCATGGATTTCTCCATAGTGCTGTAGAAGAATCTGAATTTATTTTTTTTATCATTAAAAACAAGATGTATGACTTTTTCCTGCTTAATTACACTCAAAGTAAGAAAACGGTTTCAAACAAATATTTGTTTTTCCATTGTGCGGTGGTTATTTAACTTTTGTCTTGGCACCAGAATGTGTAATATTTGGACAGCATACCAAAACAGACAAGAAAAGGCTACTAAAAGATCAACAATCTTCAGTTAGCCATGCATCAACTACTGCATGGAAAGCTAACCTCTCACAATGGCTTCAACCATCTGGTAATACCTTCAAGTATGGCTCACAGTAGACTTTTAAATCTTTTTCACATAGATTGTACCAACTCCTTTTTATGAAGAAACAATGCACAACTCCTTTGTTAACATTTGACTTCCTTTTATGCATCTGCTGCCCTACATACTAGAAGAAGACGACTACATCAACAGCTCTGTTATACGATTTGGTATGCATCGGAAATGATTCTTGGTAAAATACCATCACATATATACTTGTGGTCACGTTTGCAATGTTGGTCACGCACTTATGGCCCTTCGCAAAGTGGGGCCCACTGAGCGCCACTGGCGCTCATCACAAGGTCCATGGGACTCATTAAAGGCTCCAATCACAGACTGCGTGAAACTCCGTCATCTCCCCCTGCCTCTCTTTCATCTCCACTCTGTCTCTCTCTCATCTCCCCCTCTGCCTCCCCCAGCGCCCAGAACTAACCCCCCAAGACTTATGGACCCAGTAGGCTGCTCCTTCATTGGTGGTTTAGTGGACCAATTGCGTCCCACCCCTGCCGGCGCTTCATTGCCACATTCCTACGCTGAAGAAAGGACGCGCCGGCAGGGGTAGGATGTCATTGCTCCGCTGAACCACCAATGAGATCAGGTACGGGGGGGGGGGGGGGTGGAGACACCATCGAGGGAGAGGAGGGGGAAAAGGAGACACAAGGGAGGGGGAAATGAGACACAAGGGAGAGAGAGGAGGGGGAATGAAACACAAGGGAGAGAGGGGGGAATGAGACACAATGGAGGGAGAGGGGGGAAATGAGAAACAAGGGAGGGAGAGAGGGGAATGAGACAAAAGGGAGGGAGGGGAATGAGACACAAGGGAGGGAGAGGAGGGGGGAAATGAGACTCAAGGGAAATGGGGGAAATGAGACACAAGGGAGGGAGAGGAGGGGGGAAATGAGACACAAGGGAGGAAGTAGACAGGAGGAGAGACTCGCAATAAGCGTCAAATGCGGTCAGCACAGGGCTCACAATGAGCGCCAAAAGGTGCTCACATTTGGGTGGCAAACAGCATTGCCAGGCTTAAAATTGTATTCCCGTCATTTTTGACGGGCAAGTAGCTATTTAGTAATATAAGTGGTCAGTGGCACGGCCTGTTCATCTGTCAATTATTAGAATAATCACTATGGGCCTCATTCTATTATCGGCCGTAAATCGGCCGTAAGGCTGCGATTCCTTGCGGGGGTTCAGTTAACTCGCGATTCTATTATACGGCCCCGCAAGGATCTCCTTTTACGGCCGGCCGCATATCTTGGAACCGGCCGTAATCTCAGAAATATAAAAACGCAAAAATAAATTCAAGCCTGCACTGTACAGCTCTGTAAATGCTAGGGATCATATTGGGGGACATGAGGATTAAAAGAAACCCACTCTCAAGCTTGCACATCTGCCCAAACCAGAGTTCAAATTAACTGTTTATTTTCCGGCTGCGGCGTGGGCGTGTCTGAGGTGCTCCAAGCACTCTGGACTTTTTACATGGATATTTTACGGATATTAAAAATAAAATATTTTACGGATTTGAGTACAGGATAATTATGTGCTATTTTTTCTAACACCTAAAATCCCTTTATAGTCTTCTCAAAGTGCAGGATGGCTTTATTTGAGCTATTTTATGTGCTTAATTGGTGCTAGCGAGACCTCTTTCCTGCAAGTAAGCTGCGGCTCGCTTTTAGCCTTGCAGAGAGGTTTCCCGGAGCAATTGAATTGCAAATCTCTTGCGGCCGTTTTAGATCAAAGGCTTTCCTCCGGCGCGAGCGGCCGCAAGAGATAGCAAGGCACCGGCCGCAAGCCTGCCGGAATCCCCGGCCGTAAGGGAATAGAATAGCAGAATAGCTTGCGGCCGGTCCTTGCGGCCCCGCAACGGCTGCGGCCGCTAATAGAATGAGGCCCTATGTTAGCATCATTTTTGATTGGTCTACTGAGGTGATAACATTTTAGAAATTCTAAATTGTCTATTTCTAGAGTACAAGAAGTATGATTTTAAAAATATTATAATTATTTTTTTAATAGAGCAATTGTCAGCCTGGATCATTCTTAGAAATTATATTTGGTGATGTAAAATGTTTATTTACATTGCTATAATTTTTTGTTCGTGGCTTGAAAGAAAAAAAAGTGTTAAAGTGATTTATGTACATATACCTTTTTGTATAGATAGTCTTCTAGAAAGTAAAATACAAAGTGTTCACTTTAATATGTGCATTAATTATTTTTTTTTAGCCAGGGAGACTAATGGAGGAAAGGGAAAATATATACAGTATATAAAAAAAAGGGAGGTAAAAAAAATGGCATCTGCAGGTAGAATAACTAACATAAGGAGGGAAGCTCAATCCAAAAGAGTTCTTTAAAAAAATCATCACTTTTAATAGTATTCTGATGACATCATTCCAGACAATTTTATGTTTTCAAATATGTTAAATAGGTCTTTAAAATAATGGGAGCCATGAATAAAAGCTTATAACAAAAACAAAGATGTGCCACCAAAATACACACGCATTATTAACTTTATTTGTTGACTGATAAAAATGTTTCATCTGCCAAACTGTAGAAAATGACCAAACACTGGTTACAGCTATGAATAAAGGAAACAAATCAAACAAAAACAAATACAATTTACTTTTGATCACTTTGTTAACAATATGAAGGTAAAATAATAAAAGCATTACAAATAGATGAAAACACTTTACACCGAACAGTATTTCATGCTAGTTTTTACTTAATTATAAAGCAATATTGTAAAGACAGTTTTAGTTATACTGTGGTGTGAATTCAATTGCATGGAAGTGTTCATGTAAATAATGTTTTAAAGCAACATTTGTGTCATATGGCATTCAGATAGAAAAACTAATGTTATCCTTGTACAACGCGAATGTTCCTGTGCAGATGCTTTCATTTAATATATATACACAAGTATTACCAGCAAATGACTCACGTATCATACACATGCATAACATAGCCAACATAACAGAGCTCTGTTGCTAGTAAATGTTTATTAAAACATGTATATCTGCAGAGGTTTGAGTATTTGATTTATATACACATCAATACCATTAATTAAAAAAAATACTCAGACTGCAAGATGTGTAAGGTACAATTTACATTTTGATTAAATATTATTTTCCAAACTCCCTTTTTAAAGTCAAGTTAAACAGTGTGTGTCACGATCTGCTTCTTCAAGGGGGCTTGATACGAACCTAGTTCAAACCTACCCCAGCAGAATCGTGTAGTACTTGTTCTCTGCGGCACAAAAGATGGCTTCTGAAAAGGTACAGGCAGAGAATACTCCATACAGGTTACTAGTGGCCCATGGCAAGACCATTCCCCAAGTCAGGATACAACACACAGAAATAGTCTCACACCTTGTATATGTGAAAACTATCTCTCAACCTTTCTTGAATGATCAAAACTAGAGCAAAGTGTTACTAGAGCAAAGTGTTGTTCCCGGATGAGG
Organism: Discoglossus pictus; assembly: GCA_027410445.1. Taxonomy (NCBI): domain Eukaryota; kingdom Metazoa; phylum Chordata; class Amphibia; order Anura; family Alytidae; genus Discoglossus; species Discoglossus pictus. The sequence continues at coordinate 287,338,385 of CM050167.1, read as the reverse complement.
GCATGTAGAGGGAAATATGGCGCTGGTCAGTTTTCAGTTACTGAAGACAAGAGCAGTAGGAGTGACAACACAAATGTTCATATATAAACCATTCAAAAGATGAAAATGTTTCAGAAACCAGTTTTGAAAAATGAATGGAGGTCAGGCAAGTACGAAAAAACATTTTGGGATTTTGCCATGAGAGCAAGGTTTTCTAGAAATGTTAAGAATAATTCATTAACGGACTTTCACATGCCAAAGCTACTTTAATTTGTTTCGAGGTAAAGTAATTTAGGGCACAAACCCATGTCAAAAAGAAGAGTAAAACGTTAGGGTTTCTGGCATGGTTTACAAACCATTCATGTTGCTCTAGAAAAGATTAGATCAGGTGACGTTAAACCAAGGATGTGGTAAATTAGTGTTCAAGTACCAAGCCCAGTCAGCTTCAATACAAACTAGTTTTGACGCTATCATCTGCAGTACACCCAGAGATGCTACTTTTTTTCTACACAAGACTCGCTCTATCCTCCTTCTCTTATTAACTCCTCTAGTTTCCATCTGAAGTACTTCACTTGTGCTGCTTTGCCCTGTCAGACATACCCCTTATCAAATAATGAATCACACCAGGGCTAGACAAAGTATCTGAAACGCAAGAGCCAACCACTATTTTTTAGGAGCAAAGTTATATATACCATATATACACATTGCTGAAATGTTAGGATCCAGCATTAAGGGTTCCTAGCCCCAGGATTTGTCATGCCCAGGCCAATCACCTAACACAGACAATCCATTCAACTTACAGATATCAGCTGTCTTGCTGCCTCAGTCACATGACCTCCTTCAGACTACCCAACTCTTTTTGTCTTGCTTTTCCAAACCATCCTTAAACTTTACTGTTATGGGTCATATACTTATAGTATCTACCACTTGTACACAGTGTGGTGTAAAATTTGTGTGACATAACATTAATAATGCAAATATAATAATAATAATAATAATAATAATACAAAATGTGCAACCACACCTCCGCAATAGGTAGTTACAAAGGCTTTTTGAAGTCACATAAGCAAAATGAAATCAAAGCCCCCAAAACAAAAAACACCAATTTACTAGGGACAATTTTTTAAGTATAAAAACACATCTAAACATAAGAGCACTCAACTTCCAAAATGTCCAACCTTTTCAGCCTCTGAAACATAAGAAGAATTCACTAAATCATGTTATGTGTTTCTGTGGTTTCACACAGTACATAAAGCAAGCCAGGCCAGTCCTACTGCTATGATGCCACTCACTGGTTGGCAGGGGCAAGCACCCCAGTGCAGTTATAACACACTGAGTCAGACACATAAAATAAAGAATGCTCTCCATGACCCTTTATATAGGTAAAGAACAAGAAAGAAAAGTATACATTTCTTACAATCTTAATCGCATAAAGGCTTACTCCTATGGCAACATGTTCTGTCAGTCTATTGGAGCAGACTTTGAATTTCCTGAACAAGGTCAGAAACCCTATGCTTAGTAAAGATGTGTTCTTTCTTTAAGGCACTAGATGGAACAGAAGCATATACGTATTTTTGAGACATTGTCGCTTTGACTAATCTTCAGAATACAACAAAAGCAAAGATGTAACGATTATGTTAGTCTATGGAGAACTTAAACTGCTTCCTGTGTTTTGAGGTTTGCTTTTTATTTTTTTTGTCTGTCAATAAAACTCAATACACCTCTTGGGAGGAAGGTTTTACCAATCAATGTCCCAGCAGGAAAGTCATTGACCATCCTTACATAATTCAACTCTCACACAGAAATCAGCAGCAGCATTCAGGGACAGCAAATACAATGAAAATAAAAACTAAATAGGAAATGGCGCAGAAGGTTCACACCACAAATTGTTCTCAGACTTGTGAGGGGTGGATTAAGAAAGAGGCATAATGAGTAGAAACTAAAACATTAAATGGGTCACTGCTAGTAGTACACTTGGCTCTCAGAAGAACTGTCCCTTAAGATACCATTGCCCTAAGTTACTGTTATAGGAACATTACTGTAAAACTGGCCATCATTTTCGGTATTCAAAGACCACATTCAAATGTCCAGAAAGAAGTAAATACCAAGCTGTGTTTTGATTTTATGAGGCTAATTAATAAATGCCACGAGATATAGATTAGAGAAAGCTCCTATTCATAGAAACTAAAAGCATGTTTTTAAAGGGACAATAAGTTGGTTTCATTCTTAAAGTGCATGACAAATTGTCTATACTTTGTATTAGCTGATTTTTTATCCACAGTAAATCATTCCCGATATTCAGAATTATTTGTGCTCATGAATGCTAATGCGCAGGTCAGAATGCTAATGGGCGGCTGGGAATGGGGGATCATCTAACTGCATGGAATCATTTGGAGACATTGTTGTTTTGCCATCACAGAAACAGACTGTGATACTAATTATAACATGGCAGTAACTATCGTAATTACTATTGAGGAGTCACACATTTACATATTTAAAGAGCTCAAGTAATCCTGAATATCTCACAAATAATTAACTTGAGAAAAGAATGGATAATACAATTTATAGCCCGTTTTTTCTGCTGTGTAAAAATACATTTTAAAAATAAATAGATTTTTCGGTGATAGAGTCCATCTAACATTTCCATATTTTATTGAAAGGGCTTGTACTCTGGAGTGTAGGATTTCATAAGGAAACACTTTTCAGTGTCCTAGCTCCTTTTCACACTAAAAAGGCAAATTTCATGAGATGTAGTTATACAATTTATAATAAAACATCTGTACCCCACTCTAGGGGCTGCCATAGCAATATTCACTAACTATTGTACGTGATGGTGCAGGCTAATGGAGACTGCAGTTTCACAATATTGTGACACTGTTGTGTCTTTTCACATGTATAGCGTTGGTAGTGATGCGATCATATGTGCCTTTTCCTATGACCCCTGCAGGATGCATTGGCACTCCGTACAGCATAACCTTAACAGTGTAACCCACTAAAATAAAGAGTCAGACAACAGTATGGGGAAAAACACGGGCCACAGCTTTATTAACTAAGACCTTTACATTACCCAATGGAAAAGGGGAGGAGCCCGGCCAGCGGAAGTAACCTCCTGCCCCTGGACCCGCGTCCATGGAGCCCACTTATTTGTCACTGTACCACGCCCCTGAGGTATGGGGCACGACCCCTTTTGTTACCTACTGAGCCGGGCAACTCTCCCATCCGCCACCGAGCAGCTACGGGACCCCTCACGGGGCTGCGACCTCCCCCCCAGCAAAGCTCTAGCCCGCTTGATCCCTTCCCTAAATTCAAGCATCATCAATTCGAGCCCGATTTCAGTTAAATGAACGCCATCGGGCCCGAACCAAACATGCTCAGATTTGTCCTCAAACTCAGTATAGCGCAGAGCCAGGAATCCCAACCTCCGAACAAAAGTAGTCACCAACTTATTTATCCTAACTCGTGCCCTATCAAGGCGGATAGGATCCCTGGCGGAGCGCAAAACCCTTCTCCTAATGATATCCGACCAAATAATAAACACCCCCGGAAATCTATCCCTCCAGCTAACCATATCTCTCTTGATGTCCCTGACCAACCGCTTCATAGGAATCGCACCTAAATCGTTGCCCCCTGCGTGTACTAGTATAATTGCCGGGTTACCACCACACTGAAACAATTGATCCAACAGCCCATTCATTTCTGCCCACTGCAGGCCACGTCTACCCTCCCAGTGCACTTCCATAACGTCCTCAGGAACGCCCAGTTGCAGGCCGCCTGGCGAAACTGCTGCGAACCTCTGAGCCCAATAAATATAGGAGTGACCGACAACCCATAGCTGTCGTTTGGCACTTGCAACAGATATAAAACTCTTAGTATGCAGCTGCCGTGGGTCTCACATACCTCTGATAGCATCTAGATTCTCACCTCCCAATTCTCTTCACCACTCCCTCAGGCAGCCCCAAGCCTGCAGCTACCGTGGCCGTACCTATACGGAATGAGTGTGTGCCAAATTCGGCCCTATCAAACCCCAGGCGCTGTAGACAGTCTTTTAGGACCTGAGAGAATTGGAAGCAGGAGAGAGCAAGCCCATCCTCGTGTATTAGCAGAGTGCCCAGGTTAAAAAAAACGACTTTTTGATTCTTTATCCTACTGCCCCAGATGTGCAGTGCAACCACTATAGGGAACATCTCCAGGAATGCCAGGTTCTTTGTCAACCCGGCCTCCACCCAATCAGCAGGCCACCTGCCCACGCACCAGCTGCCATTGAAATATGCCCCGAAACCGCAACTCCCTGATGCATCTGTATAGAGCTGAAAATTGTCATTAGACAACTCTCTACTCTGAATGAGTGTCTTTCCGTTAAACCCGCTTAGGAACGCTAGCCAAATACGAACATCCTCCCTCATAGGCGACGACACAACAACGTAATGGTGTGGTTGCTTTATGCCAGCCGTCGCCATGGCCATGCGCCGGCAAAATTCCCTGCCCATGGGCATAATCCGACACGCAAAGTTCAGTTTCCCCAGTATGGACTGCAGCCTCCGCAGAGTCACCCTCCTAGCATGGGCCAAAGCTACCAAATCTGCCTGGAGGTCCGACACCTTATCAATCTGAATGCCGAGGAACGTCAGCGTTGTGGTTGGGCCTTCCGTTTTCTCGCAAGCCAATGGAACGCCAAATTCTGCCGCCATCGCTTGAAACGTTCTAAGCAGTAACAAACAGGTGTCATGCCCCGCCGGACCCACAAACAAAAAATTATCCAGGTAATGCACTACACTTTTAAACCCAGATATCTTGCACGTGACCCACTGCAAAAACGTGCTAAACGTCTCAAAATGCGCAAGATATGGAGCACCCCATCGGCAAGCAGAGGTCCACATAATACTCAAAGTGAAAACCTAGAAAGTGGTGGCTATCCGGGTGGACCGGAAGCAGTCGAAAAGCCGACTCAATGTCAGCCTTTGCCATCCACGCCCCGCTGCCGGCCAGCCTAACTATTTCTGTAGCCGTGTCGAAGGAGGCATATGACACAGACGACAGCTTTCTGTCAATCCCATCATTAACGGAAGCGCCGCGAGGATAGGAAAGGTGATGTATAAGCCGAAACTTCCCCGGCTCCTTCTTTGGCACCACTCCCAGCGGAGAAATCCTCAGGTGAGGCCATGGAGGTGACCCAAATGGGCCTGCCCGCCTGCCCAAACCAATTTCCTTGCCTACCTTCTCCCTAACCACCCCTGGGTATTCCTGCATCGATTTAAGGTTCAGTGGATGACCGCCGGTGAAACCCATATTACATGGGATCACAAAGCCATCCCGGAACCCAACCCTCAGCAGCTGCGCCGCCGAGGTCTTCTCCCTCTGCTCACCGTAACGTTTTAGCCATTGCGGTTAGCAACACTGGTGTCCAGCCCTTTTGTAGCCTGTTCCCCGAGCTTACCTGCGTCCTTTGGCCTGAAGCCTTTTGCCAGCCCAAGTACCCCCCCACCGTTGGAGCAGACATGTCGAAAAACGACAGTTGGGCGCCCATCTGCATTTTCCGTCATTAAATGAGTAGCAGATCTGCCTGCCACTCGCCCTGGGTGCGGGTGCCCTTCCCCCGCTTGCCCCTGTCCGAAAGAACGTCCCGGCCCTCATGGGCGTCAACCAATATGCAATAGCTTTTTCATTCCAAGCCATGTTTGGCTTGGACGCCATGCATTGGCGGAAATCTTCATCGTATTTCCACCATGCCATACCACCGTAGGTACGATACGCACTTCTAATCTCTTCCAAATAGACGAAAAGGGAGGCGCACTGATGAGGGAATTTTTCTCCTATGGCACACGCCATTATAGAAAAGGCCTGAAGCCAGTTGTCAAACGTGCGCGGAATCCTGGCAAGTTGGCGCCTATCACTTGTATCCCCACGAATAGAGGTGTCTGCCGGGTCGACGAAAGGCGACAGAGGGAGAAGGGAAAATATTTCGGCAAACTCCCTACGCCAGATACGCTCCTGCATATCCTGAGTTAGATGGGCCCCCAAATTATCCAATGAGCATATTGCTGTCGCTCTCTTGGACACATCCGATACCCTAACCATTTCTGGAGACATTGCAACCTTGTCCGCAGGACTATCCCCCATAATCTGGTTATCTATAGTAACAGCCGTCTGTCCTACCGTCACTCCATATATATATATATATATATATATATATATATATATATATGGCTGCATGCTCACTCGCTTGGGGTGCAGTCTCAAGATTTTACTCACTTGTGTCACTACAGTGGACAAATCTGCACCCAACCATAAAATCAATTGTCCTCTCCATTGGAGTGGTGTACGAACCAGGGGTGTACGAACCAGAATAATTCTGGGGGTATACAGCTCATTGTATACACAGGCCATAAAATAGCTTATTTATACATATATACAAAAATAGAAAAATCTGGGCGGGGATATGTGCCCCCCCCCCCCATCTCCCCCACTTCCTATACCCATGTTTCTAAGCAAGTGGCCCATGTCAGCATTATGTTCTACTAGCGACTTGCCTGTCAAAAAATGACGGTCAATAAAAGAAAGTGTTGAAATGCTGTTTGTCACACAATGTGAATGTACTGTGTGCCTGAACTAACTAAATTCATTAAAAAGCAAAAATCTACATTACATAAAATAAAAAATAAAAAAAATCACAAAAAATAAAAAATGTACATTACAGAACAAAAAAAAAAAAACCTAAGTCACAAAAAAGGAACATTAGAGAAAATAAAAAAATACATTATAACCACCCCCCCACTACATTTAAAAAAAAAATACACACCTGAAAAGGAAATACATATAATACAATACAATTAAATACAATTAAACAAAATACAATACAATTAAATACAATACAATACACCCCACTATGTAATATACACCCCACTATGTAATGTAATATACACCCCACTATGTAATATACAATACCATCTAATAATACATCCCCCTATCTATCTAATATACAATACATGCTCTCTATATATAGCTACCCTAATTCTAAGCTACAATAAAATAATTAAGACCACTTACCTTTGAGATGTTTCTTCAGATCAGCAACCTACGGTAAAAAAAGATTTAAAAAATTAATACAACACGTTTACATGAAATAACTAAACATTGTAAACTTTCTAAATATTCTAAATATTATACTCACCTTTCCAGCATATCCCGTTCTAGCATGTCCGTCCCAGCATGTCACGTCCTCCATCTTTGCATCTTCTGAGGTGCTGGTCCTGTTAAAAAAAAACATTACATTACTAAACATACATAAACGTAAAACAAAGTGAAATAAACAAAATCTACATTATACTTACCTTCCCGCGATGTCTCCGGCCTCCTGGTGTTCTGCTCCGGAAGCATTTGCGCGTAAAAAACAAACAAAAAAAAAAGACACACATCCGCCCTGGCGGATGTCTCCGACGCTAATGAGCTTCCTACGGAGTGTTCCAGAATAAAATTGGCAATGGCGGCTTCTGATTGGCTGAAAAGGCTGTCTATCAAATTCAGTCAATGAGAAGACCCCAATTGTGAACCAATGAAAAAAGTATACACCCCAAAATCCACGCTGATTGGATAACACACCTGTCAATCTTTATTTGAACCAATCCTAAGACTTTATTGCCATCAGCCAATCACAATGGAATATATCCCCACGTCCTGATTGGTGAAGACATCTGCGCCTTCCCATTGGCTGTAATATTGATTGATATTAACAATAGCCAATGAGAATGTGCAAATCCTTCACCAATCAGTATGTGGGGGTGTATTCCATTGTGATTGGCTATTGTCAGTGCAACCAATCAGAATGCGCAGATGCTCCAACCAATCACCCTGTGGGGGTGTATTCCATTGTGATTGGCTGAAGGCATCTGCGCCTTGTGATTGGTTTAAATAAAGATTGACAGGTGCATTATCCAATCCGAGAGGGATTTTAGGGTGTATCCCTTTCTGATTGGTTAACACAATGGCGCCTCCTGATTGGGTGAATTTGATAGACAGCGTTTTCAACCAATCAGAAGGTGCCATTGCCTATTTTCTTCCGGAAAAGTCTCCGGGAGCCTCATTAGCATCGGGTATGTCCGTGAGTGCGGATGTAAGTATATTTTAATATATATTTTTTTATATACAGGGCGTGGCAGAAGAGGATCCGGAGGAGGCCGGAGACACCGCGGGGAGGTAAGTACAAGGTAGATTATGTTTTTTTTGTGTTTATGTATGTGTATTAATGTTGTTGTTTTTTTTTAACAGGTGCCGCCCTGAAGAAGGTTAAAAGAATAAGGACGGGACATGCCGGAAAGGTGAGTAGAATATTTAGAATGTATAGAATGTTTATTTATGTAGTTTAAACGTGTTGCACTAATTATTATTATTTTTTCCGTAGGTGGCTGATCTCAATGGACATCTGCAAATGTAAGTGGTCTTAATTATTTTATTTTAGCTTAGAATTAGATAAGTTTATATATAGATAGCATTTATTGTATGTTAGCTAGGGGTATGCGTTTTATATAGATAGCATAGGATATATTGCATATTAAATTGTGTAGATTAGGGATTTATTATTATATAGATAGGATGTATATTAGATTATGGTATTTATTTAGATAGATTGTGTGATGTATATTAGATAGGGGTGTATTGTATTGTATTGTATTTGTATGTATTATATTGTATGTATTATATGTATTTCCTTTTCAGGTGTGTAATTTTTTTTTCCTGTAGTGAGTAGGGGGGGGGGGGGGTTGTAATGTGTTTTTTATTTTCTGTAGTGTTCCTTTTTTTATTTTTTGTGATTTAGATATTTTTTGGGTGACTTAGGTTTTTTATTTTATGTAATGTAGATTTTTTTTATTTTTATTCTGTGTAATTAGAGTGGTGGGGGAGTTATTAGCGGGTAGGTAGGTAGTGTAGTTGTTAATAGGTTAGTGTAGAGGGTGTTTAGTTGATATATTTAATGTTTTATTGGGGGGGTATAGTGCAGTGTAGTGTTTATACTTAGTGTCATGATGGTCCTTGAGGACCATCATGGCACTTATGTGGTTAATGTAGTGTTGTAACAGGCACATAATGGTCTCTAATATACCCTTATGGGACTGGTGAGGTTAAATAGAGGCTTATGAGGGTCTGTATGGACCCCCATGAGTGAGGGGGTTAATGAAGTGCTTATGGGGGTCTGTATTGATCCCCATGAGTGACAGGCTTAATGAAGGGCTTATGGGGGTCTGTATTGACCTCCATGAGTGACAGGGATAATGAAGGGCTTATGGGGGTCTGTATTGACCCCCATGAGTGACAGGCTTAATCAAGGGCTTATGGGGGTCTGTTTTGACTCCCATGAGTGACAGGGTTAATGAGGGGTTTATGGGTGTCTGTATTGACCCCCATGATTAACAGGGTGATAGTGTATATTTGTTTTCTTTTACAACGGGTCCTTTAAGGACCTGTAACGGGGGAATTTTGAATTTTTGATCGCGTGCAATCGGGACCCCCACTGCAATGGTTAATGTGGGGTTAATGCAGGGCTCCGAGCTTATCTCGGATCCTGTGGGTTTAATGCGGTTTTCCGAGCTTATCTCGGATCCCTTCTTGGGTAATTTGTACGTGGCTGGGCTGTTTTTTTTTTTTGGCGGCCATTTCTTCTCTCGCTTCGGTGATTTTCGTGTGTCTAAACTCGGGAATTTGGACTTAAATGGAGGTGTAACTTCACTTTCAGAGGTCCTGGGTGCCCCCCCCCCCTTGCTATGGGTAAGCTTTTTATGTAGTTTTTGTGAGTATTTGGTGTGTTTTGACTGTTTTTAAATGCGCACGGTTCCGCCATTTTTCACACGTGTGTTTATTACATTAAGGTTGGTTCCGAGGTGGGTTTTACGACATTGGAGACTTCACCTTCCGCAAATGCGGACCCTCACTTCGCGAGGGACCGCATTTGCGGACAAACACATAAGACATGGGAGACTTCACCTTCCGCAAATGCGGCCCCTCGCTACGCAAGGCACCGCATTTGCGGACAAACACATACGACATGGGAGACTTCAACTTCGGCAAATGCGGACCCTCTCTACGCAAGGCACCGCTTTTGCGGACAAACACATACGACATGGGAGACTTCACCTTCCGCAAATGCGGACCCTCGCGTATACATGCTTCGCGAGGGATGCAGTTCTTGCAACCTCGCTTTGCGAGCTCGCAAAGCGTGACGACGTCTCGTAGTTTGACAACTATTATATGTGATTCCTTAAGGAGCCTGTAAGAGACTTGCACAAAAACAGCCTGCAGACTAGTGTCCTGATAAATTATTGTACTGGGAAGGAGGTGTTGGAAAGATGGCCACCTGTAAAGAGAGGTGAGGTACAAATAGCAATTTATTATAAATCACATCTTATGAAACAAGTGGCAAAAATGTAATCATTGATCAAAGAGCTTTTAAAGGGACACTTTAATGTATTTATTTAAAACATTATTTAAAAATGTTCCCATTATCAAGTGAAGTGCTTCAGAAGAACGTACCATAAATAGGACACCAGTGGTGCTTTAAGGTCGGCTAAACAAAGATCTGTCCTGTTCGCTCATACATGACGCATAGCCATTTTCTCTAGTCTATTTGACTAAACAATACAGTATATGAATGTCCCTCACTGACATTGTCGTCTGTGCTCTGACCTCTGTTGTTGAATGTAGTCTAGAGCCTCAGCTGTTTTGTATGTTTAAATGTATGCTTAGGTCTCATGGATTACTGTATTCATTTAATCTATCCCTGGTACTGTAAACAGAGATGGTTAAAGTGAGAATTATTGTTGTTAGACTTCTATAGATACTGTCCATTATTTTGTGTATAACTACATTCAAAGCTATAATAACAAAGAATAGGTAAAATAGGCACATTACAAAGGTAAAATGAGTTATAAAGGTGTGCAAAGATCCAATATTAGAAAGGCCATTTAGTGTATCAGGGTTGGGGTCACTAATCCAAACAGTTGAAAATCTACAGGGATTTAGTTTACAATATAAAATGATTTCTCAATAGAGCTGGTATTAATAAGTGTGTAGTTAAATTCCAATTATGTTCATGTTAAACATGCCTGATATTTGTATATCATTTTTAAAATCTGTTGTCTGGGCACGGATGGAAAGCTGACCTGTTCCATCACAAATAAAATTAAAAAAAATAAAAAATGCATGCATTCATTTATTTTAAAAAAAAAAAAATGTTTTTTAGTGCTTAACAGTTTGCCAAAATGCTAGGCAGTTTGGGGCTCCTCCAGTCTTTTACAGACTTCAGGTCAGGGGGAAATCAGATAGTCTCAGTGTAAGTATTCTAACAAACAACATGTTAAACGTTATGACATTTTGACTATTATCAGTGGTTATTTAACTATGAGCTTAGTGAATTTTGCAAGGAGTGCGAGATAGGAAATTGCTTTCAGAGCACAGTCCTAGCAAGAGCTTTACCCTTTAGTGAATTCAAATCATTGTCCCCCCCCCCCATAAAATACACACATTCTTTGAGCATTTTTATATAATGTATCCATTGAAAATAGAAATCCAGCATTTTCCAGTGACAAAAAATGTCAAAGATCTTATAAGAAGAGTAAGATCTGGTTGAGCATTACAAAACAAATTAATGGAAAAACAAAATAAAGCCAGTAACTTTAAATGGCATTTACAGTATAAAGACTCTCCATGCCCACAGTTTATATTTAGGGTATACTAATGCAGTAACCTTTTCAATTTGGTATAATATAGTCACGTCCATACCCTGGCTCCGACATGATTATTTCTAAGCATGTACACACTAAGCCTTAAACTATCATAAACTAATATGTATTTTTTACTGGTTTTGTATAGTAACTTCTTCCAAACTGTGATTCCTCCCATTTCAATAAAGATTATAAGCAAATTCAGGAGAAAAGCTTACTAGCTATTTAGTAATAGCACAAAACCTGGAAACATTAGCTGCTGAGAAACTTACAGACATATGCACTTTCTTAGGCTTTTTATTTACATACAGAAAGGACCTCAATCACAATAACAGTAGCAGATATGCTGACTATCGTTACTCCCACTCTATATGATAATAGCATCTACTATACAGAAAATATTGTGGCACACTTAAGGAATCCTTTGCATTACTTTGGTTGGAGTCGACGTGCTTTTCTGTTGTTTGATAGGGTTTCGGCGTCTTTTAAGAAAAATATGATACTAGTAAAAAATTTAATTATAGAGACTGTTTCCCACATTTTCCTTTGGACCTTTAAAAGAGAATGGTTTCAAAGTATAAAAATATATCAAAGTAAAGAGAGGCAACATCAGAGCGACAGAAATAGTTAACGAGCAATGTGTCTCATATGTGTTTGCTTAACTAGCTTTACATTCAAAACAATAGTAATAAATCATAGTTTGTGGATGTACCGTATTGGTCCGAATATAAGCCGCACCCGCATATAAGCCGCACCCGTAAAGTTCAAGGGGAAAAAATAGAAAAAAGATAGTACTCAAATATAAGCCGCACCCGTGAAATTGGAAAGAAAAAGACTCTCACAGTGATCAGCCATTGCAAGAAACAGGCTTTCTAATTAGCACTGTGGCTTTTTTTGCAGGTTACAGGCTTTACAGGATGTTAGTATCACTAAAACCGTAAATCTCTATTCAATACCGCAGTCTAAAGCATGAAAATCAGCACCCTTAACTCGCAATCGCGCAAATCCGCAGTAATTTTGCATTTGCGAATAGAAGCCGCACACGTAACAAGCAAAGTTCGCAAATTGGCAATGATTTTTTTTACGGTGGCGAATATAAGCCGCACCCGTAACTCGCAAGCTCAAAAATCGGAAAAAAGGTGCGCTTATATTCGGACCAATATAGATTCCCAGGGTTCCTTGCTAATTGGCATCATCGCTTCGGGATCGCTACCTTGTCGTGGTGAAGGGGCTTGGGACCTTTCCCAGTTTTTTACTAGGTTGGGCAGCTAAGACTTATCTCAATTCCCTAGCATTAGGGCTTAGAGTTAGGGTTTATGGGTTAGGTTTAGGGGTTAGGATTAGGGTAGTGGCAGGTGAAAAGCTTTACACATAGTGGCCAATGGATACCAATGTTGGAGGTCAGAAATAGGGCTTGCGTACCTGAATGAAGCTGTGAGCTTAACCGTGAAGGATCACCCAAGATAGGCAGGTCATAAAAGAGGGCAGACAAATTGGGGTCCACTGGAGAAGGAACTGCCAACCCACTCCACTATCTATGACAAGAAAACTCTATGGATAAGCACAATCATATAACCATCCTGATGCTGAGGTCGACAGGGTCACAGAGAGCCAGACATGACTGAACAATGACAAAAAGGTCAGTATAAGCGGAGGAAAAATAATGCTGACTCTATTGTACTTTGATAAAAAAATTCTACACTACAGACACTCATGCTAAACACTGAATAAAACCCTTTTGTATATATTTAAATGTGATTTAGATGCACAACAGTAAAACCCATGAAAGATGCCTTATTCACACTTCAGATTTGTTGTAACCTATCACATATATAGTTGTGAGCATGCGAGCCGTTGCTCACACTTGCGGGCTCGTACAGCGAGCCCGCAAGAAGTTCCCCGCAAATGCAGTGCAAATGCAAATGCATTTGCGGTGTTGGAGCATCCCAACATCCCCGCAAATGCGGATCCTCGCGAAGCGAGGGGCCGCATTTGCGGAGGTGGAGGCTCCAACGTCAGCTGTGTTTCCGCAAATGCAGACCCTCTCAAAGCGAGGGGCCACATTTGCGGTAGTGCAGCATCCCAACGTCCCCGCAAATGCGGATCCTCGCAAAGCGAGGGGCCGCATTTGCGGTTGTGGAGTATCCCACCTCGGCTGTGTTTGTCCGCAAAGGGGCCGCTTTTGCGGTGATGGAAGGTCCAACATCGGCAACACACACACACGGAAGACTTAACAAAAAAAAAAAATCAAAGGCATCTCGCACCACTTAGAAAAAAAACAACTGCATCGTATACGTAAAAGCCAACTGCGTCCCTCGCAAAAAAAATACGGCCGCATCGCAAAAAAATACGTCCGCGAAACGAGCCATTCCCAACACGCAAAACCGGCTGAAAACGGCGCCTGAAAACATCAGAAACACAAGAAATAAACACAAGGAACACATAAAAAGCTGACTTACAGCAACGGGGGGCATCCGGCACCTCGAAAAGTTAATTTACACGTCCATTTAAGTACAAAAAAACGAATTTAAACTGCCGAAAATCACCTAAGCGAGAGAAAAAATGGCCGCCGAACAAAACAAAAACGAGGCTTCAGACGTAACTATACTACAGTGACTTGCAAGACTGACACACATACTATGCGGAACGTACCACATTGATATTAACCACCATTTTCAAAACTACTACACACAAAATGGCGGATGGAACGCAAATTGTACGCATGCGTATTGCGTTCTAACGGTCTGAGGCACTTCAAAGTTTATAAATACTGCCTACTTTCCAGAAAATTCTCCATTTCTACTCAGGTGATGAACGGAGTGACTGGATAGTTAACTGCTGCTGTTACTTGAGAACAGAATTGTTTCCTAATTTCATACTTTACACTGTGCAAATTAGAACTGAAAGGTAAGCTATAATATATTACATTTTATTATCAAGACAGGACAAAAAAAAAAATTTAAGTATGAAAATGTAATTTATGTATAGTGACATGTGGTACGCACATTTATGTGTATAGCCCCTACAACAAACTAATCATAACACAAACTCATTAAACAACTATATTTAAATGAGATAAAAAAAAAAAAAAAATTAACTATTAAAATATGATTTATGTACAGCGATATGTGACACGCACATATATGTGTATCATGTATAGTCACATGTCACACACACATTTAAGTGTGTGGGCCCGAAAACAAACTAATGTTAATTGAAACTAATTAAAGAAGTATATTTAAATGACATTAATTTATTGTAATTCAATATATAAACTAAAGCTCAATCTTTCTCCTTGCATCAACAGCGTCGCTCAAGAATTTGCACCGTGCATTGTGAACCACAATCCCTTTTAAAGAACACCAACAAAGAAGAAGAGGTAAGATAGAAAAATACATTACATGCTGAAAAATACCATGCTTTGCTAAATCAAAAAGAAGAAATATACAATTAACCATTTCACTTTCTTTTTCAAACAGACACTACAAGAAGACCGGCGGAGTAAGATTGCCAGGAGGGGACCCTCTGTCATTCGACACTTCAATCAAGGTAAAGTATAAGAAGTACAAAAAAATAAAGGAACAATATATGTTTAATGCCTGCCAATAGTAGTGAACACAAAATAGGATAATGCTAAAAATATTGCCATAATATCCAAAATATAAAAATCATTCATTTGCACTGTAGAAAAACATTAAAGCTTCATAAAAAACACTAATTAAGCAAATCAAGTATGCAACATATGGTATTCACAAAATAGGATTGTACAAAAAATCACACAAACAAATAGCAAAGTAAATTAATATCCTTCTTTAATGTTTAAGAACCTATAAGCCTTACAAAAAAAGCCTAAATAAGCATACCAAAAGTGGTACACACAAAACAGGATTGTACCAAAAATCACACAAACACATAGCAAACTAAATTAATATTCTTCTTTAATGTTTAAGAAGCTATAAGCCTTACAAAGAAGCCTAAATAAGCATACCAAAAGTGGTAGACACAAAACAGGATAAT
Organism: Discoglossus pictus; assembly: GCA_027410445.1. Lineage (NCBI taxonomy): Eukaryota > Metazoa > Chordata > Amphibia > Anura > Alytidae > Discoglossus > Discoglossus pictus. Next base: position 287,322,681 of record CM050167.1, on the reverse strand, counting down.
GGTAAAATCATTGCGATCATATCCAAAATAAGAAAAACAGTTAACAATACAAAGAAACTACCGCTACAATGAACTACAAGCACATATAAACAAACTGTTGATAATAAAAAATGTAAAAAACAAACTTAACATCTCAAACTAAACTAATTATACATTATTTTCTTTTACAGATTAATATGGCTACTAACGAGAGCAAACAAGAAAAGATAAGACGGCAAGCTAGAGAACGACAACGGAGATGGACCAACCAGCAGACACCAGAGGAGAAAGAAATTCGACGAGAAAAAGAATGCAAAAGACTTGCAAGCAAAAGACTATCAGTTGCAAAAATTCAAGATACACCAAAAAAAGACAATAAGCAAACAAACGATTTAGAAACGGTTCCTGAAATGTCAAATAAGTATATTAATAATTAAACAACTTTCCAAACATACACATCTCATTGCCGTCATTTTTTGACGGGCAAGTCGCTAGTCACATATATAGTTGTGAGCAGGCGAGCCAGCCAGAGCCGTTGCTCACGCTTGCGGGCTCGCGTAGCGAGGGCCGCGGGCGAGGGCCTCAGTTGCCGAAGGCGCTCCTTGCCAGCAACTGCGACCCTCGCAAACTTTACGTCGCAACGCAAACAACACGACACACCAACCACGACCCTCGCAAACTTTACCTCGCTACGCAAACAACAAACGAGACACGTTACCACACATTACGACCTCGCAACAATCGGACGCAACTCGCGAACATTACAAAATTCAAAACACAATAAATACACACAGCATATACATAAAAAGATTACCTACAGCAAGAGGAAGCATCCAGGACCTCCAAAAAACAACTTACACCTTCATTTAACTCAAAATAAAAGAGAAAATAAAAGAGTTTGAACACTAAAAAATTCGCTAAGCGAGAGGAAAATGGCCGCCGAACAAAATGAAAACGAGGCTACAGCACTCTAAACACGCAAAATACCACAAACGACCTACGGATATTCTGTTAAGACGCATACCACACATTACCCGCCATTTTACGCCAATGCGGAAGTACACAACTACTCTAACGGTTTGGTCTCGCGCACGCACACTATTACACTGCACACATTCAGCACGCTTACACAGCAGCTCCACACCACTAATGCTGCAGCAACATCAAAACAGATTGCCAGCTCTTCAACACAATGCTTCAAAATAGGTAAAGTATATTCCTTTATTAATTGTATTATATATTTCAGTAGTACACACAAAACACCATTAGCTACCTTACAATTTCATTGCCGTCATTTTTTGACGGGCAATTCACTAGTTTCTTATAAAAACATGCATCTCACAAACACCATATATAATGTGCTGATCTCAGTGTATGTGTACAGCATCTGCTTTTGATTCATGTAGTTAGGTGATGTCTGCTTGTTATATTTACTACCTATTGAGACACCAATGTCAGTGGATTGCTCTTAGAATAGGGAGCCATCCCATGCATACATCCTATTTTTAAGTCTTTTAAACGCAAGTAAAATAAAAGTACAGTAGTACTGAACTTAGTAGCATAATTATTAGTAAACTAAAAGACATCTAAAAGCAACGACTAATAAACCTATATATTATACCCACTACATGAAGCAAGCAAAGAGTTTATTAACATAAATAAGACACCACACTGTAAGACACCATACTAAATGTACAAATAAAAAGGCCAAGTGTCAGTGAAATATAAAGCACTATATCCAATACTTCAGGGAACACAGACATACAGGGACCTTCATTTTGTGCTGATAATGCAGATCTGCTGCTTGTCACAGGCGACCGTAGACATCCCATGCATACGGTCCCCTTACCTCCTGCAGATGTAGAGTGGCTGTTCAGTGAGTGCAGGAGCCCATAGTCATCCCATGCATACGGTCCCCTTACCCCCTGCAGATGTAGAGTGGCTGTTCAGTGAGTGCAGGAGCCCATAGTCATCCCATGCATACGGTCCCCTTACCCCCTGCAGATGTAGAGTGGCTGTTCAGTGAGTGCAGAGCCCATAGTCATCCCATGCATACGGTCCCCTTACCCCCTGCAGATGTAGAGTGGCTGTTCAGTGAGTGCAGAGCCCATAGTCATCCCATGCATACGGTCCCCTTACCCCCTGCAGATGTAGAGTGGCTGTTCAGTGAGTGCAGAGCCCATAGTCATCCCATGCATACGGTCCCCTTACCCCCTGCAGATGTAGAGTGGCTGTTCAGTGAGTGCAGGAGCCCATAGCCATCCCATGCATACAGTCCCCTTACCTCCTGCAGATGTAGAGTTGCTGTACACTGAGTACAGGAGCCCATAGTCACCCCATGCATACAGTCCCCTTACCTCCTGCAGATGTTGAGTTGCTGTACACTGAGTGCAGGAGCCCATAGTCACCCCATGCATACAGTCCCCTTACCTCCTGCAGATGTTGAGTTGCTGTACACTGACTGCAGGAGATCATAGTCACCCCATGCATACAGTCCCCTTACCTCCTGCAGATGTAGAGTTGCTGTACACTGAGTGCAGGAGCCCATAGCCATCCCATGCATACAGCCACTTACCTCCTGCAGATGTACAGTTTCTGCACAGTGAGTGCAGTGCACAGTGAGTGCAGGAGCTCATAGTCACCCCATGCAATGCATATAGCCCCTTACCTCCTGCAGATGTAGAGTTGCTGCACAGTGTGTGCAGGAGCCCATAGTCACTCCATGCCATGCATACAGCCCCCTTACCTCCTGCAGATGTAGAGTTGATGTACACTGAGTGCAGGAGCCCATAGTCATCCCATGCATATAGCCCCTTACCTCCTGCAGATGTAGAGTTGCTGCAGCCCATGCCCTGCTGTATGATTACTGTGAGGAGCTGCCCTGTAAGTCCTGCACAGCAGCCTGCGATGTGCTGGGTATCAGGGGACACAGGGATCTTCATATGACCAGAGGGGAGGGAACAGGAGCAGCAGCTACAACCATGGGATAGAACACAGCATGAAACTGTGCACCCACACAGGAACACTGACCAATCACAGCGCGCCCTCCCAGCTCTGCTAGGCTGCTATTGGTGTATTTCCAAGTAGCGGGAGTTTAAAGGGACCAGAACAGAAGCTGCGCCTCACACTTCAGTAGTGCTTGGAAGGGAGCAGTGATTTACAGGAATACCAATGAGTATATTTACATTTGTATATCAGTGAGTACTCTAGGCATTCAGATCTGTGGATATAGGAGCTTTTTTGGCAAAAAGGGGCTGATGAAAAGAGGTTCCACTATATATATATATATATATATATATATATATATAAAAACATATATATATATATATATATATATATATATATATATATATATATATATATAAAAACATATATATATATATATATATATATATATATATATATATATATATATAAAAACATATATATATATATATATATATATATATATATATATAAATGCTAATAAGTAGCCAAAGCAGGAAAAGATGTTTTATTCTTTATAATATAGTAAAATATTACACCCAAAATATATAAAATATATATTTATATTTATATACATATAAAAGAGCATGTTGTATTTTGTTTCTGCAATATATCCAATCTTATTATCTACCCACTCCCTCTTTATATCATCTCCTAACTTACACCCTCACCACCCCTCCCACTCTGCCCTTCCACTCCCCCAGCCAATAGAACATCTTCTCAATGTGCTACAACCCATTCTCAGTCCTCTCACCACCCGCACTTGCCCTTACATTGCCACCGCACAATACAACTTGACATTAACCTCCACCATTGCTCCCATAACCACACGCAGACGCCCTCACTCTCAACTAGAACCATGGCACGCTACACAAACACGCTACATCTAGAGATGCTCTCGTCTGTGGAAAGATCATGGAGGAAATCTTAAACTTCATCAGACTTCCTTCACTACATGTTTATTCTAAGCTCCTATCAACCCCAAACGTTTGTTTGCCACATTCAACACTCTTCTCTGCCCTCCACCACCTACTGCCTTTTCCTGTCTCACTGCAGAAGACTTTGCTAGCTACTTTCACAACAAAATTTAAACTATCCGTAATGAACTCTCCACTCAACATGGTCCTACCTCATCATCCCCTCAACGAACTGATGGCACCCTATTTTCACCCTTCACCTATCCCCTATCCATTATGAACTCCTTTGCCCCTGTAACTGAGGATGAAGTCGCTAGTCTTCTATCAACCACTCATCTTACAACTTGTCCTCATGACCCTATTCCATCACAGCTGACCCTCCCCTCTCTTCCACACTTATCCCAGCTCTCACACATCTATTCAACCTTTCCCTTAGCACTGGCAAGTTCCCATCAGCCTTGAAACACACCATTATCACACCCATTCTTAAGAAACACACTTCTGATCCAGCTTCTGCATCTATCTATCAGCCAATCTCTCTACTTCCCCTGGTTTCTAAACTGCTTCAGTGTGTCATTTACAATTGCGTTACACAGTTTATCTCATCCAACTCCCTCCTTGACCCCTTCTAATCTGGCTTCAGGCCCCAACACTCCACAGAGACAGCTCTCAGAAAAGCCACTAATGACTAACTCAAAGCAAAGTCAAAGGGTAATTTCTCCATTCTAATTCTACTGGATCTCTCTGCCGCTTTTGACACAGTTGACCACCCTATTCTCATTTACATTCTACTCTCTTTTGGTATCTGTGACACTGCTCTCTCATGGTTCACATCTTATCTTGAAAATCAAACTTTTAGTGTCTCCGTCTCTAGCACTTTTCTATTCATTTCACAAGGTTCAGTCCTAGGCCCCATCCTTTTCTCCATCTATACATACTGTCTTGGCACCCTAATAAAATCTTTTGGATTTAAGTATCATCTCTATGCAGACAACACTGAAATCTACGATGCACCAGAACTTTCCCCCTCTCTTCTAGCCTCCCCATCACGCGCCTGTCCCCATTCCAACTCATATTAAATGCATCTGCTAGACTCATCTTCCACAATCAACGCTCAGTGTCTGCAGGTCCTCTCAGTCAGTCACTCCATTGGCTTCCCATAGCCTCAGGAATAAAACTCAAAATCTTGATTCTAACACATAAAACTCTCAACAACAATGGACCCTCTTACATTAGTGCTCTTTGTAACGGTACCCCCCAACATAGAAGGGGGCGCCCAGGCCTTTTTAGCCGATCCGCCCGTCCAGTGCTATAGGGACAGCTACTGCAGGACACCCATTCCCCCAAGCACGAGACACACGCTCTGTGGTTGAGGGTCAAGCAGTGAACTCTCTACTTTATTAAAAACCACAAGACCTATATAAAACAAACCATTTCCACATACACCGTAGGGGCAGTCACTACCTTAGGTCGGCCCCTAATTACCTATGGCCAATCAGACAGGGTAGGAACCATGAGACTCCTCCCATGGGCCACCCCCCAGGCATGGCTACCATGCTCATTCTCACCCAGACTGTCCTCATGGAAACTTCCTGTTTGCTCCTTGTCTATGCCCCTGGGAAACCCCATACACTGGCCCTTTGTTCAAGTCCTGGCGACACCCTGTGTTTACCTAATGGGGGATGGTCAGAATCTGTAACACATATCTACACATTTTTCATAACTTTAAAAGTATGCATCACATTCACATAAAACATACATTTTCAGAATCAGCATACTCCAAATACAAACATGTGTCAAAATGATACAAATTGGTCCAGTGGTTCAAAAGTTAGATCACAGTTCTTTCTGACCAAATGGAACATGGCTTCTATGTCTTTGTAGGTGGAAAGTCAACGTGGGCCGTAGTCAAAAGGCAGAATGTGGGCCTCCAAGCTTCTCCAATTCGCATTGACGAGACTGATCTCGTCACACTCTTATCTCAAAATATTCCCCCAACTACCCTCATCATTTTGCTAATGACCTTCTTCTATCCTTCTCCCTTATAACCTCTCACTCCCTCCTCCAGAACTTTTCACATGCTACCCCTATTCTTTGGAAATCCTTGCGTCGCTTCAATAGACTATCGTCCTGCCTCAAATCCTTCAAAACCTCACTATTATTATTATTATCGTTTACTTGTAATGTGCCAACATATTCAGTAGCTCTATACATAAGTTAAGTTCCAGGTAACAACAAATTCAAAATGAACTCATTGCAAATATGGAGGGCCCTATCTTTGAGCTTGGAATCCAGTGTCCATAGTGTTTTCCCCAAAGCCTGTGCAAGATTGGAATGCGCAGACTTACAGTCTAAAACTCATCCATTTAAAGAAGCATATCACCTTCAGCATTGATATGTAGAACGCATCTAACATCGCTTTATCTCACCTGTACCCTTTAGACTGTAAGTTTGCGAGTTCAAGTTCGTTGGGGAAAACACTATGGCCCTCATTCTATTATCGTCCGTAAATCGGCCGCAAAGCTGCGATTCCTTGCGGGGCTCCAGTTACCTTGCAATTCAAATAGACGGCGCCGCAAGGATATCCCCTTACGGCCGGCCGTATATCTTGCAACCGGCCGTAAGCTCAGAAATCTTTAAAAGCAAAAATAAATTCAAGACAGCACTGTAAAGCTCTGTAAATGCTAGGGATCATAATGGGGGACATGAGGATTAATAGTAACCCCCTCTCAAGCTTGCACATCAGCCCAAATCCGATATTTCATTAACTGTTTATTTTCCGGCTGCAGCGTGGGCGGGTCTGAGGTGCTCCAAGCCCTCTGGACTTTTTCCACGAATATTTGACATAAATTAAAATAAAAATTATTTACGGATTTGAGGGTAGGGGAATGTTGTGCTATGAATGCTAACACCTACAATCACTTTATAGTCTCCTCAGAGTGCAGGATGGCTTTATTATGTGCTTAATTGTGTGCCTGCGGGACCTTTTTGCTGCAAGTAAGCTGCTGCTCGGTTTTAGCCTTGCAGAAAGGGTTCCCGGAGCAATTGAATAGCAACCAGGATTTTCTTGCGGCCGAAACTCTTGCAGTCGTTTAAGATCAAAGGCTTTCCTCCGGCGCTTGCGGCCGCAAGGGATAACAAGGCGCTGGCCGCAAGCCTCCCGGAGTCCCCGGCCAGAAGGTAATAGAATAGGCAAAAAGCTTGCGGCCGGTCCTTGCGGCCCCGTATCTCCTACGGCCGATAATAGAATGAGGCCCTATGTATGTTTATTATTATTATTATTATTATTATCTTTATTTATATCGCGCCAACATATTCCGTAGCGCTGTACAGGGGTTGAGTACATAGCAGAAAACAAATTAAACACCTTGTAAAGAATGGAGGGCCCTGTTTTTGAGCATAAAATCAAATGTACATAGAGCTTGTTTCCAAGGCCTGACACAAGATTGAGAACTCGCAAACTTACATTGATTTATTAACAGGGCCCTCCATTCTTTTGCAATCTAATAAAAACATTTTTTAATTTGTACTTAACCCCTAGGCCCTACGTAATATGTTGGTCCTTTACAAATAAAGGATAATAATAATAATAATAATAATAATAATAATAATAATAACAACACCTTGAACAAAGGCATGCTGGAAACTACCCTCCAGTCTCTAGAAACAGTGACTGATCCACTATGATCCTGCAAAATAACTTTCGACCCCTCTGCATTAAGATAGATTGAAAATTCTGATTTGTCAGTTAAAGGATTACTGAGATCAATTTTTTTTAATGTCTATATAATCAGCAAAATGTTTTTAGAAAGTATAAAATATGCACAGCCTCTAAGTTTTTCACATTTAGATGCACTTATTTTTTTACTGTGGCTTTCCATTCTGTTTACCGAGTTTGCTTCTGGCAATTTCTATTGGGCCAGGTTGTGTCCTTGCATTAGTGAGAGCACTGGCAGTATTTACTGCTGCATATCTATTGTGGAGACAAAGCTTCCTCTCTGCATTCAAAGTCTTATCCCATTTCAGGAAGTAGGCCACTGGAAACCAACATGGTAGCTTCATCAACAGAAAAAATAATAGATTAGAGGCTATGTTATTATTTTTTGATTCTAAAATCATGTTGTCTACAATCAAGTGAATGTCTTCAAATGTTTTGCAGACTCTGACTGGATGAGCAGCATTAAACAAGCCTTCTACAATAGAGATGTCACGGACAGTTCTCCTGCGGACTATTCGCAGCGATTTTGGCATGTTCGCGTTCGCAGCGGACGGCGAACACATGCGCTTTTTGGTCCCCCCCCTATACTTTATCATTGAGGAAACTTTGACCCCGCACCTCACAGTCAGCAGACAAATTCCAGCCAATCAGCAGCATACACTCCCTTCCAGAGCCTTCTACCTGAAGGACAGCATCAATTTTAGAATCATTCTGAAGCTGCATTCGTTGTGAGAGGACAGATAGTGTAGCTGCTGCAGATTTAATAGGGAAATAGATAGCCAGGCTGTGTATTTAGCTTCCATTACAGACCTGAAGGACTCATCTGATATCTGCTGCAAGGACAGCAACCCAAAAGCCCTTTTTAGGGCTAGAACATCATTTATTTTATTTTATAATTTTTTTCTGTGTAATCTAATTGCATATGCCTGCCTGCCAGCGTGTGTGTGTGACAGGCTAACACCTAACAGCTTATATTGTGCTTATTTTCACTACTCATACCTGGTGGTGTACCATACATTGAAAACAACCATTTTTTTCCTGTAATCTAATTTCAGTTGCCTGCCTGTGTCAGGCTCACAGCTTATATTGTGCTCAGTGAAATAAAACAACACTTTTTTTACTGTAATAGATTGAATAGCAATTGCCTGCCTACAGGCGTTTGTGTGAAGCCTATTGCATCTACTCTGCCAACTTTTGCCAGTGCACAGTGATACGTCATATCTGGTGCAACCGAAGTGTACAGTGACATAAAACAACACTTTTTTGACTGTAATCGATTGAATATCAGTTGCCTGCTTACAGGCGTGTGTGTGAGGCCTACAGCGCCTACTCTGCCAACTTTTGCCAGTGCAGAGTGACACTCATATCTGGTGCAACCTAGTGTACAGTGAAATAAAAGAACCCTTTTTTTACTGTAATCGATTGAATATCAGTTGCCTGCCTACAGGCCTGTGTATGAGGCCTACAGCGACTACTCTGCCAACTTTTGCCAGTGCACAGTGATACGTCATATCTGGTACAACCGTAGTGTACAGTGAAATAAAAGAACCCTTTTTTTACTGTAATCGATTGAATATCAGTTGCCTGCCTACAGGCGTGTGTGTGAGGCCTACAGCGCCTACTCTGCCAACTTTTGCCAGTGCACAGTGACACTCATATCTGGTGCAACCTAGTGTACAGTGAAATAAAATAACCCTTTTTTTTACTGTAATCGATTGAATATCAGTTGCCTGCCTACAGGCGTGTGTGTGAGGCCTACAGCGCCTACTCTGCCAACTTTTGCCACTACACAGTGACACTCATATCTGGTGCAACCTAGTGTACAGTGAAATAAAAGAACCCTTTTTTTACTGTAATCGATTGAATATCAGTTGCCTGCCTACAGGCTTATGTGTGAGGCCTACAGCGCCTACTCTGCCAACTTTTGCCAGTGCACAGTGATACTCATATCTGGTGCAACCTAGTGTACAGTGAAATAAAAGAACCCTTTTTTTACTGTAATCGATTGAATATCAGTTGCCTGCCTACAGGCTTATGTGTGAGGCCTACAGCGCCTACTCTGCCAACTTTTGCCAGTGCACAGTGACACTCATATCTGGTGCAACCTAGTGTACAATTAAATAAAAGAACCCTTTTTTTACTGTAATCGATTGAATATCAGTTGCCTGCCTACCAGCGTGTGAGGCATACAGCGCCTACTCTGCCAACTTTTGCCAGTGCACAGTGACACTCATATCTGGTAGAACCTAGTGTACAGTGAAATAAAAGAACCCTTTTTTTACTGTAATCGATTGAATATCAGTTGCCTGCCTACAGGCGTGTGCGTGAGGCCTACAGCGCCTACTCTGCCAACTTTTGCCAGTGCACAGTGACACTCATATCTGGTGTCACAGTAGCTTGCACGCATAGTACCACTAATCAAAAAATGACAGGCAGAGTTATTTACACATCCGTTGGAAGAAATGAGTGATGCCAAACATTAGTGCCAGAGGATGTAGATAACAGGGATATGTCCCAGTCAGGCAGCATTACACACATGGACGTACGGTCTGATGATGATGATGTTGTACCCGGTGCTGCTTCCTTTGTTGAGTTGTCAGATACAAGTGAAGCGGTTGATGATGACGATGCGTCCGTGGATGTCACGTGGGTGCCCGCTATAAGAGAAGAAGAACAGGAGGAAAGTTCAGATGGGGAGACAGAGAGGAGGAGGAGACGAGTTGGAAGCAGGGGGAGGTCGTCGCAAGTAGCTAGTGGCACAGTCAGACAGCATGCATCGGCACCCGGGGTCAGCCAGACAGCACGCCAGTCAATGCATGCTGTTGCCACCACCAGAATGCCGTCATTGCCGAGCTCAGCAGTGTGGCAATTTTTTGGTGTGTCTGCCTGTGACAACAGCGATGCCATTTGCAACCTGTGCGAAAAGAAACTGAGTCGTGGGAAGTCCAACACCCACCTAGATACAACTTCTTTGCGAAGGCACATGATGTCACATCACAAACGCCTATGGGATCAACACATGAGTACAAGCAGCACACAAAGTCAAAGCTGCCATCCTCCTCCTGGTCCAGCATCTTCAGCCACGTCAACCACTGCTGCCCTGCTTGCCCCCTCTCAACCATCCGCCACTCCGTGTCTCGCCCTGAGCAGTCCCTGCTCATCTGCCCACAGTCAGGAGTCTGTCAAGGACATGTTTGAGCATAAGAAGCCAATGTCACAAAGTCACCCCCTTGCCCGGCAACTGACATCTGGCTTGTCTGAACTCTTAGCCCGCCAGCTTTTACCATACAAGCTGGTGGAGTCTGAGGCGTTCAAAAAATTTGTAGCTATTGGGACACCGCAGTGGAAGGTACCCGGACGAAATTTCTTTGCACAAAAGGCATCCCCAACCTGTACTCGATTGTGCAAAAGGAAGTAATGGCATCTCTGGCACACAGTGTTGGGGCAAGGGTCCATCTGACCACTGATACCTGGTCTGCAAAGCATGGTCAGGGCAGGTATATCACCTACACTGCGCATTGGGTAAACCTGGTGACGGCTGCCAAGCATGGAATACGTGGCTCTGCAGAGGAGTTGGTGACACCGCCACGACTTGCAGGCAGACCTGCTGCCACCTCCTCTACTCCTCCTACTTCATCCTCTTCCATAACCTCCTCGGCTGAGTCCTCTTCTGCTGCTGCTATGTCTTGCTCCACATCAACGAGACCCCCCACCCAGCTCCACAGGTACTATTCCACATCCCGGATACAGCAGGGTCACGCCGTCTTGGGGTTGACTTCCCTGACCAGCACTCCTGTCCGCCCTGAACGCACAGGTGGATCAGTGGCTTAATCCGCACCAACTGGAGATCGGCAAAGTGGTTTTTGACAACGGAAGAAATTTGTTGGCGGCATTGAATTTGGGCAAGTTGACACATGTGCCGTGCATGGCACATGTGTGTAATCTGATTGCACAACGCTTTGTGCATAAGCACTCAGGCTTACAGGACGTCCTGAAGCAGGCCAGGAAGGTGTGTGGCCATTTCAGGCGCTCCTACAGGGCCATGGTGCACTTTACATATATCCAGCGGTGAAACAACATGCCAGTGAGGCGCTTGATTTTAGACAGCCCGACACGTTGGAATTCAACACTCCTAATGTTCGACCGCCTGCTCCAACAAGAAAAGGCCATTAACGAGTATTTGTATGACCGGGGTGCTAGGTCAGCCTCTGCGGAGCTGGGGATTTTTTTGCCACGTTACTGGACGCTCATGCGCAATGCCTGTAGGCTTATGCGTCCTTTTGAGGTGACAAACCTGGTCAGTCGCACCGAGAGCACCATCAGCGACATCATACCATTTGTGTTCTTCCTGGAGCGTGCCCTGCGAAGAGTGCTGGATTAGGCCGTAGATGAGCGTGAAGAGGAAGAGGAAGAGTTGTGGTCACCATCACCACCAGAAACAGCCTTATCAGCATCGCTTGCTGGACCTGCGGCAACGCTGGAAGAGGATTGTGAGGAAGAGGAGTCAGAGGAAGAATGTGGCTTTGAGGAGGAGGAGGAAGACCAACCACAACAGGCATCCCAGGGTGCTCGTTGTCACCTATCTGGTACCTGTGGTGTTGGAAGTGGCTGGGGGGAAGAACATACCTTCAGTGAGATCACTGAGGATGAGGAACGGGACATGACTAGCTCGGCATCCAACCTTGTGCAAATGGGGTCTTTCATGCTGTCGTGCCTGTTGAGGGACCCTCGTATAAAAAGGATGAAGGAGAACAACCTGTACTGGGTGTCCACACTACTAGACCCCTGGTATAAGCAGAAAGTGCCTGAAATGTTACCGAATTACCACAAGTCGGAAAGGATGCAGCACTTCCAAAATAAATTAAAAATTATGCTTTACACAGCGTTTAAGGGTGATGTCACAGCACAATGGCAATCTAACAGCGGAAGAGGTGAACATAATCCTCCTCCTCCCACGACCACGCCGGCAAGGAGAGGACGCTTTACAAACGTGTTGTTGATGGAGGACATGCAGAGCTTTTTAAGTCCTATGCATCGCCACAGCCCTTCAAGGTCCACCCTCAGAGAACGACTCGACCGTCAGGTAACAGACTACCTCGCCTTTACTGCAAATATCGACACTATGAGGAGCGATGAACCCCTTGACTACTGGGTGTGCACACTTGCCCTGTGGCCTGAGCTATCCCAATTTTCCATAGAACTTCTGTCCTGCCACGCTTCAAGTGTCCTGTCAGAAAGGACCTTCAGTGCAACAGGAGGTTTTGTCACTGAGAAGAGAAGTCGCCTAGGTCAAAAAAGTCTAGATTACCTTACCTTTATTAAGATGAATGAGGGATGGATCCCGAAGGGAGTGACAGTGGGCGATACATTCGATTAAAAAAGGCCTGATAGATGAGATGCCTTGAGCTAATAATGGTCCACACGCTGCTGTATTTTATCCCTGAATGCCGGATGACTTGCATGACTTATCCGCCACCAACTAGGGTTCAAGACGCAATGTTTTAGGGCACTTACTGCCTGGCAAACTAACATCAATTTTTCTGGTCGCTGCAACAATACCAAATTTTTGCATTTAAATTCTTTTATTGACAGAAGGCGTACAGCATGTAATGAAAAATAAAGCATTTTTGAACATTCTTGCCTAACAGTTGTGCAAAAATACATATTTACAATAAAGACATTTTGTGAAAGTTAGCTGGCTAGTCCTTCTTATTTTTACTTTTTAGGTTAATAATTTTTCTTATTTTTTACTGTGATTGCAATTTAAGAGATACCTAAAACATGGTAAAACAGACAATAGTAAAGAGTATATCTGCAGGAAACACCAAAGTCCTATTAGCTATCATCCCTCCAGCAGTATTAGCTTATTATTTACAATATCTAACCTGGGCAATCACCCTTGGGCTACCCTAGGGCAGGCTTCAGTAAGTGACCTCTCCTTTCTTGGGATGATTTTGCCGCCGGTTGCTTCTGAAGGGTCTCCAGGGCTCCCCCACTCTGGTCCTTCCCCCAGTGTTGCTTCAACCAGTAACAAATGTTTTATATTTGTAAAGCGACCCAATTATCCCCCTTGATAGAGGTTTATCTTTACAAATTTTGGAGAACCAATGTAAGACCGGTGTCCCCTGTTTCTGGGTCAGGGAGTGTGTGAAATGCCTCAGCCAACAGTAATTGTAATGTACTGACAGCGGAAGCTCATGCTTGTTCCTCAGTTCCTCATAGGTGAGCATCTGGCCCTTTACTAACCAGTCTCCCAGTCTATCTAGTTTTCTTGACCTCCACCAGTGTTGTGATGTTGAGCTCATGTGTTTCGGGGCCTGAGGGTGGTCAAGAATTGGGGTCATTTGGGTGGATCCAGGGAACACACCCGTGTGTTTCTTGGCCCATTTCCAGTATGATAGTGAGTGTCTGATTAGGGGGTTTGGCAAGTTTTTAAGGCTCTGAGGCAATTCTGATAGCCAAGCCACCTTGTCCCAGGTTAAGGGCCTTAAAGTGTGGTTCTCTAAATACACAAAGGCCGGTTGATGCCCTATAGAATGTGCTATTGGGAGAAAAGATAACTGAGCTGCCCTGTGGTAATATTTTAAGTTTGGACACCGATAGTCTCCCCTCTGACTTAAGTAGGTACATAATTTTCTTTGTGAGGCATGAGGGAGAGTGGTTCCAGATAAACTAAAATATTTTCCTTTGAATATTTTCTAATTATTTTTATTTAATCGGGATCGGGAGTGTTCGAAACATGTAGAGCAACCTAGGAAGGACATTAATTTTTATTGTATTTATTCTCCCTAGCCATGATAACCTATACTTTGTCCATTTACTCAGGTCATTAATTATTGTTTTATAAAGTTTGGAGTGGTTGGCTTTGTACAAGTCCTCTAGCTTAGGGGTTAGTCGGATTCCCAGGTAATTTATGTGGTTCTTATCCCACTTAATATTAAACATCTCTTGGAGACCCTGCTTCTCTACTGCTTTAAAGTCGTTCACTAGTGCTTCTGTCTTCTCTATGTTCAGTTTAAGGCCAGAAAACTGACCAAACTCCTCCATAGTTCGAATCAACTCTGGGACCGATTGGGTAGGGTTTGAGAGCATACACAGCAGGTCGTCTGCAAATAGACAAGTTTTGAAATGGTGATGGCCTATTTTTATGCCTGTGATCCCAGCGTTGGCCCTAATTGTCTGAGCCAGGGGTTCTATTGCTATTGCGAATAGAAGGGGAGAAAGGGGGCACCCCTGTCTTGTTCCTCTTTCTATTTTAATTAAGGATCTCTCATCTCCCGGAATCTGTAACCTTGCCCTGGATGATTCGTATAATGAGTGTATGAGATTTATGAAATGGCCTTTAATATCAAATTTTTCAAGTGTGGCGTATAGGTAAGTCCACACCAGGGAATCAAACGCCTTTTCAATGTCAAAGGCCATAAGACAGGCTTGAATTTTAGAGGCTTTGGTGTGTTTGGTATTCATGACTTTTCTAATGTTGTCTCCCACTTGCCTGTGGGAGACAAAGCCTACTTGGTCATTATGTATTAACTTAGGCAAGAAGGATGACATTCTATCCGCTATTATTTTTGACAGGATCTTTGTATCACAGTTTAGTAATGATATTGGCCTGTAGTTTTTTGGTTCTAGGGCATCTCGGCCCTCCTTAGGGAATAGAGCGATATCTGCCCTGTTTAGCTCTGCTGGTGTTTGCTTGCCTTCTAGAAGTCTGTTAGAGTGACCAAGTGCGGGCCTAATATGTCTATACATTTTTTATAATATAAATTGGAGTACCCGTCTGGGCCTGGTGACTTACCAGGTTTGAGGTTCTCGACTGCTTTTCTCACTTCCTCTAGGGTCACTTTGGCATTTAAAGTCTGTAAGTCATTTTCTTCTATTAAGGGGAGATCACAGGAATTAAGAAATCCCCTCATTTTGTGTAGATCTATGTGTTTTGTTGCCGTATAAAGGGTATTGTAAAATTTTGTAAAAATCTTCTGGATCTTATTTGGGTTCGTTGTTTTTTCTCCCTTCGAGGTCTTAATTTGAAGTATCCTATTTTGTGTTGTTTTGGTTTGTAGTTTCCTGGCTAGTAACGGGCCAGGTTTATTGGCTTTATTGAATCCGATAGGAATAAATAGTACAACTGAACACACCACTCCTATCTGGTGGCACCTTAGATTGCAAGCGCAGTGCCCCAAATTTGAAGTGGGAGGACCGACCAAGCATCTTTTTCCATCTCCCGCTTCCAAAAATCCATGCCATATACACGTCCCCTGATAGGTGACGTAACAGGTATTAAACTGATAGGAGTGGTGTGTTCAGTTGTACTATTTATTCCTATCTGGTGGCACCTTAGATTGCACGTGCAGTGCCCCAAATTTGAAGTGGGAGGACCGTCCAAGCATCTTTTTCCATCTCCCGCTTCCAAAAATCCATGCCATATACACGTCCCCTAATAGTGGACGTAACAGGGATTAAACCAATAGGAATAGTACTACTTAACAGTACACACTTAATAATAGCGCAGAGAGAGGCAACGCAGAGAGAGGAGTCTGAAGAAGAGGAGTCAGAGGAGGAAGGTGGCTTTGAGGAGGTGGAAGACCAAACACAGCAGGCGTCCCAGGGGGCTTGTTGTCATCTTTCGGGGACCCTTGGTGGCTGGGTGGAGGAAGAGACCTTCAATAACATCAGTGAGGACAAGGAACGGGACATGGCTAGCTTGGTATCCAACCTTCCTTGTGCAAATGGGGAGTTTGCGGTCGTGCAAACGGACTGTTTGCGGTTGTTTGCAGTGCAGTAACCAGACAGATTGGTCTGTTACTGTGAAGTGGGTGTAACCCTTACACTACCTGATCGATACAACATCATACCTGATGTTTTAAAGCATGTTATTACAAACAATTTAGGAATGTTAGGTGATTTATGCCCTTTATGGCTTAAAACCAGACTCTGCATCAACTATGTAATTTTCTGTGGGAGTTTTGCCATGGATCCCCCTCCGGCATGCCACAGTCCAGGTGTTAGTCCCTTTGAAACAACTTTCCCATAACTATTGTGGCCAGAAAGAGTACCTGTGGGTTTTGAAATTCGCCTGCCCATTGAAGTCTTTGGCGGTTGGCCGGGTTCGCCCGTTCGCAAACATTTGATGGAACATTTGATGTTTGCGAACCGAAAATTTGACGTTCGCGACATCACTATTTTACAACATTGACAAATTCTAGGGAATCATTGTAAAACATAACATTAAAGGACATTAGGCACTTTTTTTTAGTAATGTTTAATACATGCCTAATCAAATGTTGAAAAAATGTTGCCTTTTACTGTGTCTTTTTATTTGTATTCAAGCAATTAGTACAGGCTCTGCACTCATTCAATAACCACTTGATTTATTCTAAAACTTGTTTTGCTATTTTAGTTGTCGTTTTAGGATTATTTATTTTTCAGGATATTTATCGGCAGGTTAGGTTTATATTTTATTGCCATGTTTATTAATATTCTGGTAAGTTGATGCATTTGAGAGCTATTTTACTTGTCTTCAAAACTTATCTATCTATCTATCTATCTATCTATCACTCCATGGTTGATATGGCCATCCATCATCTCTTCTTCTTATTATTTTTATTATAATGTATTTCTCTATTAAACCTAAACCACTTTATTCACATTCTCCCCCAGAATTCCTGTCTCAACTGTGTGTTCCTCTCTCTCTGTATTCTGCTTTTTTACTGTTCCTCCCTGCCCAACATATCCTATTTTATAGTGTGTAATAAATGAATAGTGTATGTATCAAAACACAGGGAGAGAGCTAAATGATTTGCTATTCAGTGCCTGACATACCCCCATTTTTGTGGACTTACCATGTACCCCTCATCTAGGAGTTGCCTGGCTTTTCCAATGCAGTATGTGAACTTATTAAAACATAGCAGTACTCCTCTCTCAGGCCCTCATTCAATTGCGATTTGGCCAATTGAATAGTGCTCTAAATAAGCACATAACATTTTTTTTTTAATAAGTTTTTAGTTAGTGAAAACCTTGCTTTTGGATAGATGTTTACTAACTAAAAACGTCTTTAAAAAAATATGTTATGTGCTTATTTAGACCCCTATTCAATTGGCCAAATTGCAATTGAACGAGGGCCTCAGACTCCCTATGTAAGTAAATGAAATATATGTGATGGGGTTCTAACCCCAGTTACAACTGTTTGTGTAGGTCCATTTGTGGGCATTAATAAGAGTAAAAATATTTGCAATGCAGGAGCAACAGAGGAGCCAGGTCACTGAGAACGTCAGGTGCAGTGAGTGAGGATGAATCGGAGAATGTGCGTGTGCATGAGTGCAAGAGGCGGTTCAAGCCAACAGCATGACACCGACATACGTTTCACCACCTAGAAGGGCTTCATCCTGGCTAGTATCCTTTCATTCATTTTCCCATTTATCACTGCTGTGCTAATATTTCTTAGTGAACTTAATATTTTGTTGTTTAGTCTTTCAGTAGCGCTCGACTCTCCGTGACTCTATGGACCTCAGCATGACAGGTACATCTCTCAGTCACTGCCTCTCTGAGCTCCATCAAGTTCATGTTCATTGCTTCAGTGACTTAATCTATACATCTCCCCCTCTGTCGTCCCCTTCTTCTCGTGCCTTCAATCTTTCCCAGCATCAGAGACTTTTCTAGGGAATCCTGCCGTCTCATGATATGGCCAAAATATTTTAAGTTCAGTCTCAAGATCATTGCTTCTAGTGAACAGTTCGTCTTGATTTCCTGAAGTATTGATTTATTGGATCTTTTGCAGTCCAAGGGACTCTAAGCAGTCTTCTCTAGCACCACAATTCAAAGACATATTTATGGTCCAGCTCTCACAACCGTATGTTACTACTGAGAATACCTTAGATCGACCTATGCGAACCTTTGTTGATAGTTTAATATCTTTACTTTTTACTAACTTGTCCAAGCTTGCCATGGCTTTCCTCCCCAGAAAAACTTAATATTACATATTGCTATTATCATTATGAAATAGGAGTTTTATTAATGTTTGCTAGGACATTACAGTGGTCCTTTAAAGTGATGCGCCACACTATTAATTTAATTATAATTAACATCCCACAGTATTCAACAACTCTATGATGGAGATCCTTAATTGATTTGCACACAAATCTACTGTTCCAGACACATTCAAGAACACAGACAACGCCACTAATTCTGCAAGAAATATTCACCTGAAGCTGACAGACTGTCAGTCTGTGAGCCTAATAATAGTCATTTAAAAGAACATGGAAAAATGTTTCTTCATTGCATTTGGGATCGTATTTAATAATATTTCATAGTGTTGTTTATTTTTTAATACAATGTTTTTGTTTTTTCTTGCAAAAAAACATGCTCTGTCTGTGTTCGTATCCTTTTACATTTATTATAAATAGTAAAATACCAAGGCCCTCATTCAATTGCAATTTGGCCAATTGAATATGGCTCTAAATAAGCACATAGCATATTTTTTTAAAGAAGTTTTTAGTTAGTAAACATCTATCCAAAAGCAAGATTTTCACTAACTAAAAACTTCTTTTGTGGCGCTCATTGTGAGCCACAACTTGCTAACCTTTGGCGCTCATTGCAAGCCCCACGATGACCTTTTTCGGCGCTCATTATGTGGCTTGCAATGAGTGCCTTTGGGGCTCATTGTATGCCTGTGTACTTTATAGGCCTGGCACTTGAGCACCCTTGGCACTCATTGCGATCCTCTCTTCCTGTTTTACTTCCTTGGGTTAAGTGTTACTGCCTTTGATTAAGTGTTACTGCCTTTGATTAAGTGTTACTCGCTTGAGTTAAATGTTACTGCCTTGTATTAAGTGTTAGTTTTTAGCGTTAAGTCTTAGTGCTTAAGGCTGGTATTTCTGTCCTTCGGGGTGCCTTTTCCGTCCTTCGGCCTTGTTTTCATTTTGTTTTATTTTTTTTCAGCCGGCATTTTTTTCCTCACTTCGGCCATTTTTGATCGAAAAACAAGCCAAAATATACCTTCATTTAACTTGCAACCTCACTCACAGGCTCCCTGGCACCCCCCTGAGCTGTGTGTGAGTGTGTAAGTAAATGTGAGGCATATTTGTGTGTTTTTGCAGTTTGGCGGTTCGTACGTTAAATGCGTATTTTTGCAAGCCATAATATCTCTGCCGTCGCTAAGTCCCAAGTCGTGCGGGCTGTAATTTCACGGGCTTCACTAAGTTGCGGTGAGCGGCTTCTGCGCTCTTTTTTTCTAAGTCCCGCTTGTCTCGGGATGAGCGGCTGTAGCGCTCATCTCCACCAGCGCAATGAGCGCCCATTGCCTAAGTCCACGGGTGGCAGGGATGAGCGCCTGCAGAGCTCATCTCCACCAGCGCAATGAGCACCTTCAGCGCTCATTCCCTTATTTCTGCGGGTAGTAGTGATGAGCACCTTTGGCGCTCATTGCCCGGCCGTAACTACGGCCCTCGGTTTGCGATGGCGTTACCAACAACTTATGGCAAGCCGCTCACAACTATATATGTGATAATCAAATACCCTCTTTCTGTAAAAATTCTCCCATGTCCTTTTAATATGAACAATCTCTGCAATGCTTTTCACTTCATGGAATAAATGACTGAGGTTTTTTTCCTATATGGTAACTTGAATAATTAAACATGATAGCTGGCAAAATTAGTTTAGAAAAACACAACTTTTGAATTTGTAATTTTTATATGCAAATGTTTTTTGTTTTTTTACTGTAGGGATCCATTTTATTTTATCCTTGAAGACTAATTCACTTTCCACTATGTCTATTGAACGCACTGGCAGTTGTATATGCCACATTTCCATTGAGCCTTCCTCTGCATTTACTATTTTCCCACCTCATGATGCTAATCAGTAGAAATCAAAATGGTAATTTTTACAGCAGCATAACGGCATAAAAAAGACAAAATAAGTTAGAAGATGTATTGTTCTTTTTTTTTACATTCCTAAAAAACATTTAGCCTATTTTAAGGAATTTTATTTAGCTCAAATCATTAAGGTTCGGGGATCCCTGGTGGTTCTGTTTGTTAGGATTTGGTGCTTTCCCTGCAATGACCTGAGTTCGATTCCAGTCAGGGAACCAAAAGGTCACACCACCCTCACGCCATGCAGGGTTGGGCCTGGTCAGACCACCTAGGAATACTACGAGCAGTATGCGGTGGCCCACTGAAGAAGGAACTGGCAAGCCACTCTAGTATCTCTGCCATGAAAACCAAATTTATCAGCAGGTTGTGTTGCGGTCCAAGGGGTCAGATGCAACAAACAACAATTAAGGTTCTCTCATTTTATATCTTTGAATTGGTTTGATGTATCTGGAATAGGTATTTCTTGACATTTTTGCTCACTTATAGGAAAAGAATGGATGAATAGTTTTGTTTGATATTTGGTAATGGTGATCTAAAAAGTGTACACACGTTTTAGGAATTTTTCAGATAGTCTAAGCTGTTTTTGATATATAATAGTTTAAACTTGTAATGAACATGCTCAGTAGAGATAAGAGCTACTACCAGATTCCATACATTTTGATTGGTCTTTTATGGTCAGGTGATGTATTTAGTGGATGTATAGTTATGGCTTGCCAGCAATGGTGCATGTTTGGGGGGGGGGGGGGGGTTCGGGTGGACAACTTTAATAATATAATAAAAATTTGTAACCTGCCAACATATCACGTAGCGCTGAACATGGGTTGAAAAAATTTGGAAAAATACAATATTGACAAGTAGTTTAAATAATGGAGGGTTGTGTTTTGAGCTTAGAATCGTTTGTAAGTGCTTTTACCCAAAACACCCTATAAGACTGGAAACTCGCTGCTTACAATCTAAAGGGAGTGAAATAGGCAATGAGTTGGGATAAAAATGTGAGAAAATGAATAACGAAGGTCAGGAAGAAAGTGAAATTTACTTAAGTGAGAGGTCGGGAAAGGTTTTCTGCAATGATGTGTCATGTAGCATGCTGACAGGAGTGATGTTACAAAGAGCAAGGGAGGTTGAGGTGTGCGGGAGAGTAAGGAATTTTGTAATGAATTTGTGTCAGTAGCAGCTGTGAGAAATGCAAGTGATAGTGCAAGGACCTGTGCTATAAAAGAACAAGAATCATAAGTGGGTGGGCTAGTGGGTTCAATTGAGCCCAGGGTGCAAAGGGCAGGATAGATGTATTTCTGTCCAGGGACTTGGTTATCGGTGTGTGGTCCAGTTGATCCCAGGCTGGAGAAGGCAGGATAGATGTTATTCTGTCCAGGGGCTTGGTTATCGGAGTGGGGTCCAGTTGATCCCAGGCTGCAGAGGGCAGGATAGATGTTATTCTGTCCAGGGGCTTGGTTAGTGATGTGGGGTCTAGTTGATCCCAGGCTGCAGAGGGCAGGATAGATGTTGTTGTGTCCCCATCTAGATGTCAAAACTAGGTAGTACACCACAATCCTCTAACCCTAACCCCCTAAACCTCACTTCCTAACGCTAAGCCCCTAACCTTCTTACCCTAACCCCCTAACCCTCACTTCCTAATTCCTAACCACTTTCCGGGCGTAACCCTAACCTCTAACCCTAACCCCTAACCACTTACCGGGCATAACTCAAACCATCTAACTCGAAACCCCTAACCACTTACCGGGTGTACACACAGCTAGATTAGGGGCGTCAGCAGCATGCTTCCAGAAATGCGTACATCTAACAGGATAGGTCCAACCTTTTACTTCCTAATATATTAAACACTTTTCTAAATGTTAGCACAAAAAAGGGGTGTATATGAATAACCATCAAACACAAAACTGAAGCTAGCTTAGGTCATCAGAAATACTGCAGAGCTTGCAGTAAAGCAAAATTAAGCAGTATACTTTTTGTAACAGCAGTCCTGTGAGCAGGAAAATCAGTCCCCTACAAAGACAAAGAACAGAAGACAAAAGTCCAACCTCATATACCACCCATTCAGGGGTCCAAGGTACAGTTATACCTTAATCCGTTCTGGACGGCAGGATAAGAACCAAACAAGCACTTCCATAGGAATCAATGGAAATTGAAATAATCCATTCCAGACCCTAGATTTTTCACATTTTATTCTGAACTGATCGTTTTGTTTTTTTGATACAAAACTTTAAAACTAAACAGACATAAATTAAAAACAATAATAATATCAAATAACAGATAATTTAACTGCACTTTAACTATACTGAGTTCAAATAAAACTACACTTTGGTTGTGACAGGCACAGGCTGGACTTGGGCACTTACAGGAACAGGCTTGATTTGAGCTCTTGCACAAGGCACA
This sequence comes from Discoglossus pictus, assembly GCA_027410445.1. Classification (NCBI taxonomy): domain Eukaryota; kingdom Metazoa; phylum Chordata; class Amphibia; order Anura; family Alytidae; genus Discoglossus; species Discoglossus pictus. The sequence continues at coordinate 287,299,822 of CM050167.1, read as the reverse complement.
AGGTCTTGCAAGCTCTTGCACAGGCTGCTGGAGGTGCTGTCCAGGGGCGTAGAAACTGGGGGAGACAAAACCCCCCAGATTAAATGAATAGGGGATACAAAAAATAGAAAAATTAAACTTAAGCATGCATTACCAGATTTGGGCATTAGAGCGCTATGAACCAGTATGTCTTTCCCATGAAAGCTTTGACCATTTAGATTGTAAGTAGCGAGTTTCCAATCTTGTAGGAGGTTTGTAAAAGACAATATAAACACACCAGTGGACTTTAAAATATGGGGAAAGCATGGAAAGGCATTAAAATTACTTGCACAATAATACTCAATAAAAAATAGGCATTTTTTTATTTTTTTTATTTCATCATATGTTGGAATGGTCATGCATATGCCAATCTGAAAAGCCTTACTACAAGATGCATAAAGCAATTAAAGACACACTACCTGATTAAATAGCAACACAAAAACATGAAACTCATGCCATATTAACCCGTTCTCACTCACAGAGGCACTCATGTGAACCTTGAAATATAAATAGCAAAGCGTTCTTACAGAGATGAAAGAGTGCCCTAGTAGCCCTTAAAAAGACAGTAAACCACTTTTAAACAATACAAAAGCAGGGAAGTTCATCAGAGTGTCATGCTCAACATTTCCATTGCCACGTTAGTGTTAAAATAAAACATGTGCTGGGAAGGCCAGATAGAATCCTTAACCATACCAACCCAGGTGCCCAAATCAGAGGCTCCTGTTGAATAATAATTGCCTCATCTGTGTTTACACACTGTTAAACAGAAAAGCTGACCTTTCTGGCTAGCCCTGAGGATTAGCTTGTGAAACACTGCTATACACATTGCCAAAAAGAATTGATTCAGCATTTAAATAGTTAGCACTTATATAAAACCATGTACAACCATTGAACTATGGGAGATTTTCAAGCACTGAGGCATAAAAGAGCAATGTAATATATTAATCCAAATGAAAATCACAGGTCAAGAAATATATGAGATCAGTAAAGGCCATGTGGAGGCCTGCCACTACAGTAAAACAAACATCAAAACATTAACTATAGCAATGCAATCAGAGACATCCTGAATCGATCAATAAATAAGCTGATCGTCGTCACTAACATAATTTGTTTACCCTGCATCAAAAAGTGAGTGTGATCTATATATGGAGCAGAGCAATCATCAGCTGGAATGCCAGATAAGTCTCAGATCCACAGGTGACCAATTCCAAACCTGAAATCTACCTGCCTGTTAACAGGTTCTGTCCCTAATGTGCTTGGTGCCATTGATTGCACACATGTTGCATTGATACCTCCTACAGAACAAGAAGTCCTCACATAGATAGTAGGCACGGATTTCCCTGAGGAGGACGTCCAACTCCTCTGGGCTATAATTGGGGGCCCTGTACTTTGCCACAGCCTCTTGCCCTCCCAACTGTGCCTGGGGTTCCTGGCCTCCCTGTCCTCTCCCTGGGGCCGGCCCTCATCACCACTACCTCCCCTCTGGGATCAGGCCCCGGACCTTCTGCTCCTACACTTTGTGTGCCTACATCTGCGGACACATCCCTCCCCCACTACTGCTCTCCTCAAACTCTGTATAAAGCTCATTCTCTCTCTTTCTCTCTCCATTGCGAACAAACCCACCAAAGCCTAGACCTGTGTGTTTACTTGCTCAGCTACAACACAGTCAATGATTTACGGTTTTCGGGTCCATTAAAACCCCTTCCTGCGGCGTTAATTGTGGTTCCCCACTTTCTATTGGCTGTTAGGCCTGCGTCAAGCTTTGTGGTTATGGGTTTGGATCTTAACGGCCAATCGCGTCTCGGCCAGACCCGTAACAGCTTGCGTGCGCGGAAATGGTTTACTGGCTTGTGTCTACGGCCCATAACTCACGGCATTGTTGAATGTATTAGCTCTTTAACGCAGAAGAATTTAAAACGCACAAGCTTTATGGATTTGCCGTTGCGCTACAAGCTTGGAATATAACGGGTCTGATAAAGTACCGTAAAATACTTTTGCAATGGAAAAGAATATCAGATGTGTCTACTGCTCTTTAACAGCTTTCTCGATTATAAAATGATTTATCATATAGAATGCATGAATTGTCAGCTCATTCTAGTGCTATTTAATCTCCTGACGTGTAGACCATGTTAAACAACCTGTCTGGTGCTTCCCTAGTGTCCCAGTTTTGTCCAGTTTCCTAGTCTGGCATTACAGTGGGTAGCTGACGCTTCTTTGGCGCTCCTTTAGCCCCTCATTGCTTAGGCTTTAGCAATGACATCCCTTATGTTATCACATATATAGTTGTCATAATGGAGAGTTTGTCCGTCATGCTATGTTAAAAATGACGGGCTTGCGCATGCACAATTAACGCTGAAGGTCTGCAATGAGCGCCGAAGGCGCTGGAGAAAAGTGCCAAAGGAGCTCATTGCAAGGCCTGTAAGGTAGAGGGGCGGCTAGCAATGGGGAGGTGGTGGGGGGAAAGAGACACAGGGGAATTACAGGCTTGCGCATGCACAAATTGTATGCAGCGACTAGCAAGGAGAAGCACGTAAAGTAAAGGGGGGGCTCTCAATGAGCGCCGAAGGCAATTTGCTAGTTACAAATAATATGAAAAATGACGTTGTTCATGATATTACTGATGACATCACACTAGAGTACTTATATGATACTCTTGGCACAGTACAATACTCCGGTGATTAAGAATTTGCAGTTCCATTAACATTATTAGCAGTAATGCTCTTTCAAAGGGGAGTATTATCTGTACATAAATCAGAAACAAGACCTTGCAAAAATAGGGAAAAACAAAGAAGCAAGTTAATTCTTAGTATTATGTTCTAATCTTCTGTGTTTAAGATATTGAGAACATATTTTGGAGGTCTGCTTATAGGATTATTGTGACAGTAGTGTTCCAGCACACACTGGCCTTGATACAGCAAATCACATTACATTCTTTTTATGGATAAATTGAATTTTGTATTACTCTGGCTAAAATCGAGGTTGTATTGCTTCACAATTTTGCAAGGCATTCTGGCATCGAATGTAAACAACAAAACAAGATTGTTAACAACCATAAAGATATATCTAAGTTTTCCTGTTTTTTCCTTTATCTAATCTAACACCTGCTGCTTCTTTTAGAGACATACCTTACATTGAGTCATTCTATACACTTTTAACAAATAAAAATAAAACTTGTTTTCCACATCCCAGAGCTGCTTACATAGGCACAGTGAATCTCCTAATTGAAAGATTGCATTTTGGTACATATTTTAACCCTTTAGTAACCTTCAAGCCAACAGCAGCTCAATACAGAGATATACAGATCAGTGTCTGACTCCTCCTACTTCCTTCTGCACAGGAACTACACATCCTATTATTCCTTCCTGTACAAACTGCCATCACTGATTGTTACAATCTATTAAAACGTATTAGCTGCCTGTGATTGCTCAAAATAAATTATGAATTTTAGGCTAATTTTAGCAGGGATTTCCAGGGGTGATAACTCACAAAAGACACTGATTGCAAAATCAAGAGATTTAGCAAACTTCATGTTCATGTTTATTTTAGTACTAGCGAATTGCCTGTCAAAAAATGACGGCAATGAAATTGTAAGGTAGCTAATGTTGTTTGGTGTGTAATAGTAAAGATATAATACATTAATAAATGAATATACTTTACCTATTTGGAAGCATTGTGTTGAAGAGATGTGAATGTGTTTTGACATTGCTGCAGCATTAGTGTTGTGGAGCTGCTCTCTAAGCGTGGTGAATGTGTGCAGTGTAATACTGTGCGTGCGCGAGTCGAAACCGTGCGCGTAGTGTCGTACTTCCGCATTTGCGTTAAATGGCGGTTTATGTGTGTTGTGCGTCTTTGCGTATTGTCCGTTGTTGGTTTGTAGTGGTTTTCGAGTTTCGTGTGGTGTTTTGCGAGTGTGGTGTGGTGTTTTACGTCTGGAGAGTGCTGTAGCCTCGTTTTCGTTTTGTCCGTTGGCCATTTTTTCTCTCGCTTAGCGATTTTATTAGTGTCTAAAGTGTTTTATTTTTATTTAAATGAAGGTGTAAATTGTTTTTTTGAGGTGCTGGATGGTTCCTCTTGCTGTAGGTAAGCTTTTTATGTGTGTGTTGTGTGTATTTATTGTGTTTTAAATGTTTGTATTTCGGCATGTTGCGTCCGATGTTTGCGAGGTCGTAATGTGTGGTAACGTGTTTCGTAGGTTGTTTGCGTTCCTCGTAAAATTTAGCGAGTGTCGTAATTTGTGTGTCGTGTTTTTTGAGTAGCGACGTGAAGTTTGCGAGGGTTTGAGGCCCTTGCCCAGTGACCTCGCCAGCAACTGAGGCCCTCACTTCGCGAGGGGCCTCAGTTGCTGGCATGGAGCGCCTTAGGCGCTCCATGCCAGCAACTGAGGCCCTTGCCCAGTGACCTCGCCAGCAACTGAGGCCCTCGCTTTGCGAGGGGCCTCAGTTGCTGGCATGGAGCGCCTTCTGAGCTCCATGCCAGCAACTGAGGCCCTTGCCCAGTGACCTCACTACGCGAGGGCCGCGGCTCGCTGTGCGAGCCCGCAAGCGTGAGCAACGGCCCGTACGCTCACAACTATATATGTGATATTTTTCATGATTTTTTTTTTTCATATACTACTGATTCTCCTATATCAGAAGCATATATATATATATATATATATATATATATATATATATATGTCACGGCCGGCCACTTTGGGGGACCACGCTCACCCCAAATCTCTCTCTCTCTACGGTCGCAACTTTTTGTTCAGATCTCGACACCAGCAGACACTTCAGAGGACAACATCATTACTGCAGAGACATGCACCTCAGACCCCTATTCTTAGGATCTAAGAATAACACCCATGTACCTTGGATTAGTACAAGCAGACTCTGACACAACCTTTTGTTAGTGTGTCCAAAGTCAGACTGGCCACTTCTTTATTGTTACACAGAAAAATTACACAAAACACCAAAGACCTCCCCCCAGTTCTAGCCCATCCTCCTAGGCAAATAGCTTGCTATCCCCCCTCACCCACATGATTTCCAGATGTATAGAGGCATCTGGCTTTCTTCTAATTACACCTTTTTTTTCTCCTCTTACAGAGCCATAAAACTAGTTCCCCCTTTCATGAATAAAGCCAGAACCATAAAACTAGTTCCCCTCTTGAATAAAGCCAGAGCCTTCACACGTGGCGGATTGCTGGGCCATAAAGATTGTATAGAAGATTACCCTTTGTCACCTAAGTGACTACAGTATTTTTTAGATAATTCTAGCATCCTAGGGCCTACTTCTATCAGAGATGCATTATTACAGTGCATATAACATGATCTAGTAACCACCAAATTAATTATTGTAGTTCAGTCCCCAACAACAAGTTTTAGGACCGTTGTAATAGACATTAACACCCAGTGTGCCAGCATTCCAAATAGCAGAGTTACTGGTGGGTTGCAAGGGGTCCCATCATGGCCCCAAATCGTTCATGACAATATATATATATATATATATAGTAAATAAATAGTACATCTGTCTGTGTTCACATTTGAATGTCTAAAGCAAGTTAAAAACCTGCTTCCAGGTCAGAACTCCAAGAATAACAGTTATTACACTGGATTCTAGGAAGCTGACCTTGGATATGCAAATGTGCCCACAAATGCCTCACTCTTTAATCCATAGCCATTTTAAAACATGGCTTCCTTTAAGCTTATGCCTCCTGTATTACACAGCTTTAATGCAAAGCCAAGGTTGGATTTTACACAAACCGAGAATCCTATCCATGTACAGCTGTTTCAAGCTTACTGGCTATCATCAGCATGGAGCGGGATCTCAGCCTGTGTTGTGGATCTTATGAGTAGGTAGTTCACCACAACAATCATTTCTAATATGGTGGGCAAAAGAGCGATAGAAGTCCTCCACCGTACAGTAGTACAGTAAATAAATAGTACATCTGTGTTCACATAATCTATAGAGATGGAACCCTCAGTTTGAATAATAACAGTGATGCAGAGAGAGTGGAGACAGCATCTGACATCATGAGGTAAATACATAAAGGGGGAATAAGCACAACATGGTAAAGGAAACACATATACATTAACATAAACATGAAAAAGCAGAGCACTGTAGTCTTCAGTCATATCTTTCCTGTTGGACAAACATCTCACTAAGAGTGCTAAGTCTGTTATAGTATAACTGTACCCCCACACATATAAGGGGGTGCCAAGGCCGTTTTAGTTGATCTGCCCGTCCAGTGATATAGGGACAGCTACTGCAGGACACCCATTCCCCCAAACTGGAAAATGCTCCAAGCCTGGAACTGGAACCTCATGAATAGCTGCTAGCAGCTGAACAGGAAAAGCACCCCAAGATGCTTACACTCATGGCAGTCAGTCTGTAACAGCATACCATGAATCCCCCCAAGAACGAGACATAAGCTCTGTGTTTGAGGGTCAAGCAGTCAACTCCCTTCTTTATTAATTACAAGACGTATTAAACCATTTCACATACACAGTAGAGGGAGGGGCTACCTGAGGTCAGCCCCTAATGATCTCTGGCCAATCACATAGCGTCACACCGTGGGAAACATGAGACTCCTCCCAGGTCCGCCCACTAGGTGTGGCTGCCTGGACCTGTGGGGGCAAACCTGTAGACCCCATGGGGTTATGGAGCCTGTATGTATGGAAACTCTCTTTGTTCTGCTATCTCCCCTGTTGTGCATGTAGATAACCTTTGCTCTCAACCATCTGGCCTTAGTGACTCACCACTTATAGATGGGGGGTGGTCAGAATCTGTAACACATTTCTACACATTTTTCCACTTTATTCATAACTTTAAAAGTATGCATCACAATCACATAACTTACATTTCCAGAATCAGCATACTCCAAATACAACCATATGTCCAAATCATATAAATTGGTCCAGTGGTTCAAAAGATAGATCATGTCTTTGTGGGGGGGAAAATCAAGCGTATCAACATGGGCCGTAATCAAAAGGTAGAATTCGGGCAACCAGGCTCTTCCAATTCGCAGTGACGAGACTGATCTCGTCACAATATATATAGATAAATAATGAGTATTGCAATATAATTTGATACTTTTGTATCGGACAAACCTCTCTTTATCAAGTCTAAAGAAATACTAACATGAGATGGAACCCTCAGTTTGAATAATAACAGTGATGCAGAGAGAGTGGAGACAGCATCTGACATCATCAGGTAAATACATAAAGGGGGAATAAGCAGACCATGGTAAAGGAAACACATATATATCAATATAAACATGAAAAAGCAGAGCACTGTAGTCTACAGTGATATATTTCGTGTTGGACAAACATCTCACTAAGAGTGCTAAGTCTGTTATAGTATAAGAAGAAAAAATAACATGAAATTCTGATAATGTGTTAGAAAACCCAAGTCCATATTAAGTCCTGTATTTTTAGTGTTGAAGAATGTGATCATCTTTATTTCAAATGCTTTTTTCTCTTGGATGAGTATTTAAAATTTTACGTTTTGGATGGATGATCATTCTGGCTGAAATGGTGTCCCACTGGGCTACAATAACTGTCTTCATTATGCTTTCTTATTGAATGCCTGTGTAAATTCCAGTGGCGGAGCTAAGGGGGGGCGAGGGGGGAGGACCGCCCCGGGTGACAGCATATGGAGGGTGACACTATGTCACCTCCAACAACATTTTGTATGCTTTCCCCCCTCTAAATCCCTTTTGTCTCCGTTCCCACCTCCTCTCCCTCCCTTGTGTCTCTGTTCCCCTTCCTCTGCCTCCATTGTCTCCTTTCCCCCCTCCTCTCCCTCCCCTGTGTCTTGTACCTGGATGCAACCCTGCCAGCAGTGCCGCACTCACCCTCTCTGTGGCTCCCATCCTCCGGCCGTAACTACTTTCTGGATCAAGCCTTGCATTGCGCATGCGCATCCCGCCTGCGCGATTCGCGGCTTGATCCAGAAAGTAGTTCTGGCTGGAGGACGGTCAGCGCAGAGGAGAAGACGGTGAGTGCGGCACTGCTGGCAGGATTGGAACCAGGTAGTGGGGCAGGGGGAGCATCAGTGGGGCAGGGGGAGCAGTGTGGGCCTCTGAAAGGAGGAGGAAGGGGACAGACATGGGAGGCATTGTAGCCTCTCCCATAAGCCTTGCGATGAGCGTCTGCGGCGCACATTGCTGTCTAAGTGCCGCTAGCCTTGCAGTCGCAGGTCACTGGGGTGACATTTGAACGGACCGCCCCGGGTGACGTTTACTCTAGCTACGCCACTGGTAAATTCATCCTTAAATGCATTTTGTGGCCGGTTTCTCCAATGTAACAGCCTGTGTCACATATATTACATTTTATTATATAAACCACATTGGACGATGTACATGAATACAATCCTTTGATGTTATACGTCTTGTGGTTAGGTGTGGCTGTGTCATCATTACAAATGCGTTGACATAATTTACAGGCACGTTTGTTACAAGGTTTAGTTCTATTTTTTATATTCAGTTGTTCATTGGCCAATTTTCTGCTGGCAAGTTTTTGTTTCAGGTTTGCTGGTTGTTTAAATGCATGGATGGAAGGTTTTGGTAATACATATTTTAATTCAGTATCTTCAATTAGTAATGGTTGTAAATCTTTGATTATTTTCCGAATTTTCTCTAAAATTTGATGGTATGTGGTCACTAGAGGTATACGTGAAGTCGTTTCTTTTGTTTTGTGCTTTAACAGGTGTTCACAGGGTATTTTGATGGCAGTGGTCATTTTTCGGGTAATAATACAGGGTTTGTAACCCTTTTGTTTGAAAGATTCAGACAGTGTTTTTACATTTTTATCACGGTCTCCAGTGTTTGAGCAAATCCAATGCTATCTAATAGCTTGACTATGGATGACGTTTTGTTTTGGAGAGTGCCATTGGTCATGGATATATACCCCCTATATGTATTTACCTGATGATGTCAGATGCTGTCTTCACTCTCTCTGTGTCTGCTGTTTTTATTCAAACTGAGGGTTTCATCTCATGTCAGTATTGCTTCAGACTTGATAAAGAGAGGTTGAATCTCTCGATAGCTCGTCATTATAAATAAGACGTTTGTCCAATAGAAAAGGTGTCCAATTAAATTGCAATATTCATTTTTAATCTATATATATATAATAATTACTAAATTACTAGATTACAGGACATTCACACCTGCTTCACTCTTCAATATATATATATATATATATATATATATATATAAAAATATATATATATATATATATAAATATATATATATATATATATATATATATATATATATATATATATAAATATAAATATATATATATATATATATATATATATGTATATAAATATAAAAAATAAAAAGTTCACATGAACATCTATGATAAGTTTAATAAAAATGTATTACAGACCCAGAATTCAGAGAAATACAGTTGTTGCACTGCACGCTGGGAACTCTGTTTCAAGGATAATGTCTCAGTGCGAGGTTGGTACCTGGCTTGTGCTGTAGATTATCTGTACAAAGACAGAAATGTGTTTATGAGGGTATTTAACCTTCAACTTAGACATATTATTGTGTTGTTTGCTAAGAACATACTTATTTACTGACAGTAGGCAGCAGCAGAGCTCGAGGATAGAAGGGCTGTAACAAGAAAGTGGGAGTCTATGCAACAATATAAATCTTTGTGTAAATGAATATTCAGCTTACAATGAAGTAAGTAAAGATATTTATGTAAAGAACACAGGCTTGTTTGAAAGAAAATGTTTTAAAGTGGGAGATTGTTATTTATAGCTGCATTATCTTGTCAATTGCATTTGACTCAAAACAATAATTCATTTGTTAACTTGAGTTATTATACAGTCAAGAAATGACACTTGAAGTATTTGAGTTTGTCTATAGAATTTGGAATCCAGACAATGGATGAAATGCTAATGTAGAAGAACTAATGGCATGATTATTTTAGAAAGTGTACAAAAATGGTTGGTTTGTGCTTCATGTAATTATAATGCAGCCTCCCAGCACTATAGGTTCATGTGTTGTACTACTCCTCTAACCTTGTCCTATTTAAGAACAGCAACAGTTCATTACAAAGTTTAAATCCGTCCTCCAAATCCAACATCTCTTCTGTATATCTGACACATGCTCCCCCTACTACTACTAGCAGTCGTCATCTGATGTGGCTTGAACCAATTTAGAAACCAGTCCTTCCCCCCTTGCTTGTCTTCTTCTGTGGTTCAATGTCCCTGGATGCAAGATACAACAAGAAGTCCCCACAGTACACAATACAACAAAAGTAAACATGATTCTGCAACTTTGGGAATTTGCTACCAACTCTACTCCTAAGAATAGGTGAACAACCTGACCCTCTTATCAACAGTAACTGAATTAATAATACATTGACTACTGAAGTGACAATTCTTTGGTCCTTAGGGGCTGATTGCTACTGCTTAGGGAACAGAATTATTTGTTCCCCTTTGATTGCCCCTTCACATTTTACTACACAACTCAAGTCAACAAGCCTTTCAAAAAGTCTTTGAAGAGAGCTGTAATAGCAGCTGAAAATTGGGATTGTAAAATGACCAGAAGAGAGTTGCACCTAGGTGCTGAGGTATCTGTAGATAGTGACAAACTTACTTTGACCTCAAAACTATTTGAGCATCTTGCCTCCTATAACTCTGCTCTTGTCTCAAAATAGTCCCAAAATCTCCCTCTTCACTCAGTTAATGATCTTCTTCTGTCCTCCTCTCACTCCTGACTTCAGTACTGTTTTTTTTTTGTGCTGCCTCTATTCTTTAGAACTCCTTTCCTCGCTCCACTAGATTATCCTACTGCTTCAAATGCTTCAAAACCTCCTAAAAATGCATCTGTTTAAAGAAGCTTTTCACCTTTTCAGCCTTAATATGTACAACACATCTACCACTCTTCGGTACCACACCCAAACCCTTTAAGTTTGAGAGTTTTCAATCTTGCTAGGTGCTTTAGGAAAAACACTATGTTTGTTTGATTTTAAGCTCAAGATAGGGCCCTTCATCCTCTTGCAATGTGTTTTTGACTTGTACTTACCCCTTGTATAGTTCTACTGAATATTTTGGCGCTTTAGAAATAAAGCATAATAACAATAATCACACCTCCTCCTTTTTTGGCATCAAAATATCACATTTTCTCCTTCTCTGACACTTCTTTTCTTCCGCTACTGCTCACTGAAGGGTTACTTCAGTCCTCCATAACAAGTGCATTGCTGTTCTCCATCTTCACATCCTCATTTGGGGCCCTAAAAAACTCTCTTTAATAACAACCTAATCCATAAGTGGATGACCCTCAAATCTAACTCTTAGCACAGACCCTTCTCCCTGTCTCTTTAGCAATGGCCAACCAAATATATCTTGCTGGATGCCCTTTCTTCACCTCTTGATTAACATCTCAAAGATTCAGTCCTCGTTCCACTTTAATTAGCAAATCATGATCCTCATCACTTAGACTCTGCCACCTGTTTCATTCCTTACACAAAGCTGTTGGAAGCAGCAAAAATTCTATTTAAGTCACTCAGCAAATTTAACCTTGACCATTGTGTTGTCTAATGTTTTCAGTAAGAGATAAAATGTAATTTACATATTACGCTTATAAAATTTGCTATTTGACATGAAGTTGGTTTAGTCTTAAATAACAATTCAAACTGTTTCAATGTAAAAGTGTTTTTTTCTCTACATTAAATCATTCCTGGGGTATGCAGCATTGATTGTGCAGCGCCTTTATACTAATGTAAAGCTCAGTTCTAACTTAAAAAACAACTTTTGAGGTGACAGAGTTACTTTAATTAAAAACTTATACTTATCCCAGACATACTGGAGTAATAATGTTAATTTATCAGTAATGTGCAATAGAATAAAGTGTAAAAACAGTATTAAATGGCTTCACAAAAAGCTGCAGATTCCTGCTTTCCTTGATTTCTGGAACGCCTCCCGGCTTGAGCAGATAATGTCAGGCAGGCACGCATAGTGTTTCTGCCCAACTGCCAACTTCATGCTGTGCAGCGCACTGCTTTTCATTGTATAGTCTTATTAAAATATCCTGCTTGCGTTGGCTGGTTGATCATTGGTGGGGATCTTATCCTTTGGGCTTCCAAGACTGGGAATTTGGAATGGATCAATTGTATGGGTAAAAGCATGGGGTACAGGGGTGCCAGGGAGTCTGCTGGAGTGGCTACTAGTTGGCATTAAGTACCACTCTTCCTCTACCATTCAATTCCCATGTATTGTGATTAACAATATGTTTTGTGGCTGCCAGCTGTAGAGTCGCAGCCGGTGGTGGATCATGATTGTGTTGAATAGTGGGAAAATATGCAATGGGTCAAAGGGGTATCAGTTACAATACTTAATGCAATGGCTTCTCCAATGGAGGTTGTTCAAAAGTAACAGTGCACTATGCAGCTGGGAAATCCAGAAAAGGGTGGCTGGGGACAGGTTCCTGAAGTGGCCCAGTATTATTATTATTATTGTTGTTATTATTATAACAGTTTTTTTTGTAAAGCACATACATATTAAGTAGCAATGTACAGGGGTTAAATAGAAAGAAAAAAGATAAATACAATATTAAACACATTGCATAAAGTAGATTCAATGGCTCACCCTAGTAAAGCCATCACCTCTCTCTATCTTTGCTGGCTGAGGGCAATTTTTTCCATTCCCAAATACTGGACTAATGCCTGTCAAACTGGTATTTATCTGGGCAACGGTGAGTCCTGCTTGTTGGATTTGGGCAAGCACCCTCCCCAGATGTAGCAGGTGCTCTTTCCATTACGTACCAAAGATAGCAATATCATTCAGAGCATGTGCAAAGAGATTACACCCCTGCAACAACTTGCTACTTGCCTTTTGAAGGTGGTGCGCACATTCTTCATGCTAATGTGCATAACAGCCCAAAGGGAGTAATGAATGCAGACTTCTCCTTGGTTGCCTCTCCCAGGTGAATCTAACAATAGCCTTTCGATCAGTGGTGGTTAACTAGGTGTCTACCCCTGTTTTGTTTAGCAACTCATCCATTCTAGGAATAGGGTAAGTATCTGTGATCGTTCAGTCATTTAGCTTTCGATAGTCAACACAGAAACAGGTGGTGCCTTCCTTCTTGGGTGACCAGGATTTCAGGTTTGATGACCCTTAGTTGGACTATGTTCTTAAGTTCCTTTTGAATAGTGGCTCTAATTGCCTCGGGAACCCAGTATGTGGTTTGTTTAAAGGGCAAGGTCGGTAGTGAGCACCTCTTATGTGATCAACGCCAGTCCCCGGTGAGGGGTATCGAATAGTTGTGAATACCTCCCTGACCTTTCAGGTTCCCCCCCTTAGAATCCACCCCAGACAGTTGGCATATGGCCATAATAGAGGTTTCCCAACTGATAGATCATAAGTATATTAATATCATGGACTTTCTGAAGGTGTACCTGGGAATCTAACTAGACTATGTAAATAGTGTGATTTAATTTGCAGACAATAGTGTGGGGTCTCTCCCAAGAGGCTTGCAGCTTATTCTGGGGATTAGGTACTAGAGTCAGAACCCGCTGACCTTCCTAGAATGTCTGGCCCTATTTTTCCTACCATACTACTGCTAGTAGAGGTCACATAATGGGCTAGTGGTGACAGCAAGTCTGTAGCTGTGATGGTATTTAGAGCTCAACTCAGCCCATGCTGCTCCCTGCAAAGAAACTCCAATAGTGCCAGCACTGGACCACTGACTGGGCTAGTAGACTTTATTGGGGAAGATTAGTTGGCCAATAGCTGGCAATAATCAATCACATTTTTCCTCTACCATTCAGTTATGATGGATTGTTAATAGCATGTTTTGTGTCTGCTGGAGCTAGAGCCAAAGCCAGTGGTGGATCATGACAGTGTTGAGTAGGCGTGGGAAAATATGCAAATGCTGTGATTAACTGCTGTGAATGGATCAAATGGGGTATCAGTTACAATACTTAACCCCTATTAACCTTCACAGTTTTCAACAACAATCACTGAATAAAATAACTAGACAGGTCATTAACCTAGTTCCCAATCCACTCTGGACTTTCTGAATAACTCCTGTCGGTTTCTCCTATGGAGACTATGCTAATGTGGTAGTGCCACTCTGTGGCTGGGAAATTCCAAAAGGGGTTGCTGAAGGTAGCTTCCTGAAGGGTCGGTGGTGGTTGTTGGATGCTGCCGCTTAAAGGGACCATACAACTTAGTTTTAACTCCCAACCTAAAGTGCCAAAGATGGGGATAAAATATATGGGTGAACTGGGGGAAAAAAGAAGCTCTTTCTGTGTACAAACCAGAAATGTAACAGAATTCCTCGACGACTTCGATTGAATTGGAACTCTGGAAATATTTTTCTTGCCCTTCACCAACAAGCAGAATCAGATTTTATCTTTGTTGGAAGAGCTACACCTTCTCGATGCCTGGAGATTACTGCATGCAAACGAGAACTCCTTGGTTCATAAGTCCTACTCCAGAATGAATGCTTTCCTAATTGACTCTTCATTCTTAGATCATATAAAACATGCTGACATCCATCCCTGTGTCTGTTCAGACCATTCCTTGATTTGTATAATTCTAAAATTAGGTCCAAACTATAGACCCCCCCCTTTTCCTGGCGATTAAATGAGATGCTTATATCTAATCCAAATTTAAGGGAACAAATCTTTAGAGTCATAGATCTTTTCTTCTCCACAAACTCAACTCCGGGGTCAGTTATGGGCTGGGTCTGGGTAGGTTACAAGGCCTATGTTAGGGGCTCCTGCAAAAAAATAAACATCACTTTACAAGAAACAAAGGAGAGATAGAGCGGAGACTTTGAGGAAGGACTTGGCCAATCTGGAATTGGAAAAGCGGAGGTGTCCATCCGGAGGTTTACGTAAAGAAATAGAGGCGGTCCGGCTAGAACTTGACATAGTTTTATCTGATCATACAGAATAGTCTTTTGACTCTCAGATCTCAGAGCAGTTTTAATTAAATTCGGCTTCACAGACCAGTTTATGAATTTGATTAACAAATATTATCACTCTCCCAAAGCCATATCAATACTGCACTGTAAATGACGGGGAAAGACATTAGAATTAATTGCACAACAGTCTCAAGATTGCAAATCGGCAATAAAAAAAAATGTATGTTTCATTTCGGCGTTATCTCAATCTCGGGAATCAATGAGTTAATACATATCAGGCCACCCACATGGAATAGAACAGTATTGGCATTCATTTTTAATATTTTGTATTTTGCTTTATTTGCAAGTCTGATTGCTTATCTGACTTCTAAACGCTAATTGATTGACATGTAACCTCCATGTTTACTGAACTAATGCTGGCAGTCTCATTTACTATTGGCTGTTTCTAAATCGGGAGTTACAGCCTTGCTTAATTGATCATGTTCCCGCCCTGAAATGCTACTTACGAGTGCATGGTTTACGGTTTCAGTTTTCGGCCTCTAACTTGCGGGCTTGTTCAATTGAATAGCACTGTAATTGTAGCAGAGTTCAAGCCCACAGTAGTCCCGCAGACATATGGCGTGTATACCGTGAGATGAGGGCTTCGAATTGAATCTGGCTCTCAGTCTGAGAAGAAAAAGCCTTACACTCCTAAATGGCACAATGTGGTTCTATCTCCCCTGTATCTTTTCCCCCCTCCCCTGTGTCTCCCCCATGTCTCTTCCCCCGCTCCCCTGTGTTGTGTCTCCCCCCTCCGCTGTGTCTCTTCCCCCTCCTCCCTCCCCTGTGTCTCTTTCCCCCTCCTCCCTCCCCTGTGTCTCCACCCTCCCCTGTGTCTTTTTCTCCCCTCCACTGTGTCTCTTCCCCCTTCCCCTGTGTCTCTTTCCCCCATCCTGTGTCTCTCCCCCCTCCCCTTGGTCTATTCCACCCCTCCTTCCTCCCCGCTGTCTCCCCCCCCCCCGTGTCTCTTCCACCCTTTTCTTTGTCTCTTCCCCCCTGTGTCTTCTCCCCCTCTCCCTCCCCTGTTTCTCTTCCCCCCTCTCCCTGTGTATCTCCGCTCTCCCTCCCCTGTGTCTCCTCCCCATCTCCCTCCCCTGTGTCTCCTTCCCCACTCTGTGTCTCCTTCCCCACTCTGTGTCTCCTTCCCCTCCTCTGTGTCTCCTTCCCCTCCTCTGTGTCTCTTCCCCCCACCTCTTTGTCTCTTTCCCCCCTCCCCTGTGTCTCTTCCCCATCTTCCCTCCCCTGTGTCTCTCCCCCCTCCCCTGTGTCTCTTTCCCAATGTCTCTTTCCCCCTTCCCCTGTGACTCTTTCCCCTCCTCTTCCCTCATTCCCCTCTGTTTTTCTCCCCTCCTCCCCAGTGCACCCCCATTCAAGGTCACGCGTTACGCATGTGTGGCTGGCGGCGCATATTAGTGCACACTACACATGTGCGGCTTGCGGTGCATTTAGAGAGAAAATGTGTGACTGAATGGGTGTTTTGGTAAACTATGTACACTTCATTCACATTCCACCAAATTAAACGTTTTAAGGTCTAAACCATCACATAACCACAGCGAATAAATAAATAACTGTAAAATGAAATTATGGTTAGTAGCCCTCTGCCATAAAAAGTACAGCAAGCAATCAATTGGTTTGTATATAAAATTCATATCTAAAACAGGAAATACAACCTCCTCTAGCTAAAATCTCAAGAAATGCAATGATTACATTGCAAATGAGACTTCAATATTTCCATGCGCTTATGAAAAACTATTTTATACTAGACATTTGGCTGTCATACATGAGGGTATAATATGTGATGTGTCTCCCTCCCCTGTGTCTCTTTCACCCTTCTCCCTCCCTTGTGTCTTTTCTGCCCCCTCTCCTTCCCCTTTATCTTTCCCCTGTGTCTTTTCTCCCCCTCTCCCTCCCTGTGTCTCTTTTCCCCCTCGCCCTCCTGTTTCTTCCCCCTCTCCCTCCCCGTGTCTGTTCCCTCCCTCCCCTGTGTCTCTTCCCCACCTCTCCCTCCCCTGTGTCTCTTCCCCATCGCCCTCCCCTGTGTCTCCTTCCCACGTTCTCCCTCCCTTGTCTCCTTCCCCAATCTCCCTTCCCTTGTGTCTCCTTCCCCCATCTCCCTTCCCTTGTGTCTCCTTCCCTCCACTGTGACTTTTTCCCCCCTCTTCCTCCCCTGGGTCTCTTCCCCCCTCTCCCTCCCCTGTGTCTCCTTCCCCATCTCTCCCTCCCGTGTCTCCTTCGCCCATCTCCCTTCCCTGTGTCGCCTTCCCCTCCTATCCCTCTCCTGTGCCTCCTTCCCTCCCGTGTCTCCTTCCCCCCAAGCAATCAATTGGTTTGTATAAAAAAATCATAGCTAAAATCCCAAGAAATGCAATAATTACATTGCAAATGAGACATTTACAACATTTCCATGCGCTAAGGCAAAACTATTTTATACTAGTCATTTGCCTGTCATAAATGACGGTATAATATGTGATGTGTCTCCCTCCCCTGTATCTCTTTCCCCCCTTCTCCATCCCCTGTGTCTCTTTCCCCCCTTCTCCCTCCCTTGTGTTTCTTCTGCCCCCTCCCCCCCTTTATCTCTCCCCTGTGTCTTTTCTCCCCCTCTCCCTCCCCATGTCTCTTCTCCCCCCTCGCCCTCCTGTTTCTTCACCCTCTCCCCCGTGTCTCTTTCCCCCTCTCCCTCCCCTGTGTCTGTTCCCTCCCTCCCCTGTGTCTCTTCCCCACCTCTTTCTCCTCTGTGTCTCTTCTTCCATCCCCCACCCCTTTGTCTCCTTCCCACGTTCTCCCTCCCTTGTGTCTCCTTTCCCCATCTCCCTCCCCTGTGTCACGTTCCCCCCTCTCCCTCCCTCTATGTGTCCTTCCCTCCATCCCTCCCCTATGACTCTTACCCCCTCTTCCTCCCCTAGGTCTTCCCCTCCCCTTTCCCTCCCATGTCTCCTTTGCCCATCTCGCTTCCCTGTGTCGCCTTCCCCGCCTATCCCTCTCCTGTGCTTCCTTCCCTCCAGTGTCCCCTTCCCCCATGCCCCCACCCTCGTGTCTCCTTCCTCCCATCTCTTCCACGCATTGCACATGCACAGCTATCGGCACGCAATACCCATGTGCGGCTCTCAACACACATGTGCAATCCACAGGTTAATTGCCAGCGTTACACAAAAACTTGCAATTACGACAACTATATATATGATTATTCCTGATTTGGAGCCCCACATATTTTTTATATATTTAATGGAGCTGGAAACAGGTTTTCTAACACACAGGTATATTGATAGATTATTGCAAACTGCAGTTTAAGTTTATTCAATCTTTTCCACCATTTTGAAAAAGTTTGAAGGGGAAAAAGTGTTCTCTTTCTATGATCACTAGAAGTCAGGGGGATTCAGTGTTTTGCCTCTGTATTGAATCACTAATGAAGACATGTTGGAGATGTACATTAAATAGTATCAGTTGCACTGCCTCGAAGTCAGACTGTGTATATATCCTATGAAGCTACTGATCTGTATTTTAGCTCATTGAGTATCAAGTACAAGGATAGCACAGTTTGCTTAGAGAAGGAGAGGGGGGAGAGAGAAAAGAGAGGGGTGAGAAGGAAAGAGGGGAGAGAAGGAGGGAGGAGAATGAGAGAGGAGGGGGAGAATGAGAGAGATGGAGGCGGAGATAAGTAAAAAAGGGGGGAGAGAAGGAAAGAGGGGGGAGAGATGGAAAGAGGAGGGAGGGGGAGAGAGAAGGGGATGGGAGAAAAAGAGAGGGGGAGAGAGGAGAGGGGGTGAGAACGAAAGAGGGGAGAGAGAAGGAAAAAGGGGGAGAGAAGGAGAGAAGGAAAGAGGGGGGAGAAGGAAAGAGTGGGGGAGAAGGAAAGAGGGGGGAGAAGGAAAGAGTGGGGGAGAAGGAAAGAGGGGAGAAAAGGAGAGAAAAGGAGGGGGAGAATGAGAGAGAAGTAGAGAAGGAAAGAGGGGGAGAGAAGGAAGAGGGGAGAGAGATGGAGAGGGGTGGTAAGAAGGGGAGGGGGAGCATGAGAGAGAAGGAGAGAGAAGGGGAGGGCGAGAATGAGAGAGGAGAAGGGAGAGAGAAGGAGAATGAGAGAGGAAATGGGGGAGAGAGGCTGGGAGGAGGAGAATAAGAGAGGAGAAGGGGGAGAGAAGGAAAGAGGAGGGGAGGGGAAGTGAGAGAGAAAGAGGGGAGAGAGAGAAGGAAAGAGGGGGAGAGAGGAGGGGGAGGGGGAGAGAGAAGAAAAGAGGGTGAGAGAGAAAAAATAGGGGGAGAGAGAAGAAAAGAGGGGGTGAGAGGAAAGAGAGGGAGAGTGAATGAGAGGGGAGGAGGAGAATGAGAGGGGAGGAGGAGAATGAGAGAAGAGGGTAAGGGGAGAATGAGAGAGAAGGAGAGAGGGAGAGAGAAGGAAAGAGCGGGGAGGGGGTTGAGAATGAGATTGGAGGGGAGAATAAGAGAGAATGAGTGTGGTGAAGAGAAGGAAAGAGGGGGAGAAGGTAAGAGGGAGAGAGAAGGAAAGAGGGGGAGAGGAGAGAAAGGGGGAGAGACAGGGCAAGATTAGGAGAGGGGGAGAGAGAATGGAGAGAGGGGGGAGAAGGAGGGAAAGGGGGGAGAAGGGGAAAAAGGGCAGAAAAGGAGAGGGGGAAGGGAAGAGACGAGAGATAGAGATGGTGGAAAGAGAGGGGGAGAGAGATGAAGGAAACGTGCGAGATGGGAGTTGGGGGGCTACACACAAAAAAATGTGTGTGTGTATATATACAGTGTATATATATATATATATATATATATATATATATATAATGTTATTGTTGGCACCAGAGTGGGGCACGGAGGGCCCAATCTAAAAAAAAATATTTGGACCACCGCCACCTAGAGGGGGCCCAAATTTATTTATTTGCACCGTGGCCCTCCATTCCGCCAATGCCCCCAAGAGCAGTTGGGGTATGAGACTTTTATTTGAAAAAAGAAGATCCAGTGTGACACAGTGTTTGAAATATTGTTTAGCTTAATGCAATAATTGCATCCTATAACACACTCAACACATAAAGTAATTGCCCTAAAATTGGAAAAAAGACCCAGAATCCTCTAGGCTCAAATGACCTGGTGGAAAGGACCTTAGGGTCCAGGACATAGAACTAGAGCTTGGAGGAAAACATCACACAATATAACAGATCAACAAGTGGTAAAGTATTTATGGCCATTATAATATCCCTTTAAATCAACTGTCTAGGTGGTTAATGTCACCGGGGTCCAGTGGCCAGACACAAAAGTCCAAGTTTTCTGGGGTTCATGGCAAGGTCTGAGGATTCCCACCCTGGCCCCAAAAAGTAGGTTGTTACAACTACTCCACCCTTCCAAATGCAGCACTTTGCTTGCTCTGCTGCCACCTTGTGTGTGGCAGTTGCTAGCAGGCTGGTCTAAACATTCACTTGTTTCCATGTTAGCTCCAGGGTGACGGGGCTCTTGCTAAGGTCCAACTGCTCTGCTGTCGCCTTGACTATAGCGTTTGCTTCCATGCCTGGACACTTTAGTCTCTTGCTTCTGGGGTATTCATCTGTGAGGCTGTTCTTGTGAGTGGAGCATGGGTTTGCTCCCTCCCCTGATTGCTCTTTGGGTAGTCTCTGTGCATTAGCCCGATCCTTTTCCTGGCAAGTCATCAGTATTAATTTCAGTGGGGGAGCAAGTGCATAGGTACATATATAATATATGTAACATATATATATATACTGTATATACAGTATATATAAGTACACATTTACATATACATCTACACCTATATATATACTAGCGACTTGGGGCAATAACATTTTAAGCCATGGCAATTTACTCCCAAAACTCTTGCCTTTGAATATAGGAATCCTTCCTCAGGATCGTGCGAGGAAGGGCCACATGGTGCCCAGGGTTCATACAGGATCATCAGAAGACCATTAGGAACACAGGATCAGAGTAACCAGTACAATCTGCTCTTGAGTGGGCTTGAAAAAGGAGACCAACCCTACCTGTTGACCTCATCCGTTTCATCAATCCCCTTCTTCTAGAACAGCAGCATCAGTTCAGGATGTTAAGTAATTATTGCTCATTCCCTCAAAGAAACAGGGTGTGTCTCCCTTTTATATAGTTCTCTCATACAATAAAGCAATAGTACATTTGCATAGGCTAGCGCTGCACCAATCACCAATATACCACTTCCCTTGGTAAGTTTGACATATTTTGTCCCCTTGAACTATCCACGTGGGTCAGGTCTTTCTCCAAGGATCCGGTGCAAGCCTGTCTCCTCCACCTAGGGGCCGAGTAGTCTACGGCTCCAGTTATCAGCTCCCTCTGGGCAGTATCTGGGCACAGCAGGGGTTGATGAGGTAGTGTGACTGCTTGAGCCAGAGTGTCTGGCTTGGGGGTTGGGGTCCAACCTGAGTAGGGTAATATTTTATTAGCTTAATGCAATAGTTGCACCCCAAACTTAACACCTTATAAAGAATGGAGGGCCCTGTTTTGAGCTTAAAAGCAAATGTACATAGTGCTCATTTCCAACGTACTGACACAAGTTTGAAAATTTGCAAACTTACAATCTAAAGAGATAGTAATATCTGGATACATCTGGAGAATTGGTATAACATTTATAGGTTTAGATCAGCACCAATCTCCTGTAATCAACATAGAATATGGTGGCATCTTTCTTGGGGAATAGCAACACTTGTGGGGCTCACTGTCTACAGGATTTTTAACCTGCATCTCATCAGTTAAAGCTTCCATGGGAACAACCTAAGATCATAGCTTCTCTCAAGTAGTCTGTGTAACAACTTGGCTTACAAAATATTTATGAAAGAAATGTGACATGATTGACATAAATCAAATAGTGCATCAGTGTCTAGACGTTCTTGATAATAAATACACAGAGTTAAGTTAAAGAGGAGGCCAAAAACTCGTTAGGTGGCCTCCCAAGAGCATCAGTAGTATGCAGGTATCCATCAATGACATTAGCAATTTGAAATGGTCCTTAAAAGGTTTGGAACCACCGGCATAGATCATGCATTGGCTCAAAGTAGCAGACCCCTGAGCATGCAGTAGATGACTAGCCCTTGTTTGACTTGATTGATTGTATGTGGTGTCCTGCCTCCAACCTAGTTTATGAAATTCTGGGGACTTCTTCTCTATGATTCTCGCACTAACAGAGTGCATATCTCTATCAGCAACTTAATGTGGGAAGTTTTGTTTTTGCCCGCAAAATACTGTGTCAATGAAAAAAAGTGTGTAATAGTAGTGGTACTCCAGTTTGTAGGGACAGTGCAAACAGACCTGGTAGGTGGGCATAAGTACTGGACACACTGCAATTCCTGGGCATCGTGTCATACCAGCCTTTTTACTGTATCAGGGTGAAATAGCACCACCCTCAAAAGAGCTTCCAACCTATCCTTCAGGTTTTGGATGTATATGAAAGGTAGGGTGCATAATGGCATCCAAAAACTGAGAGAATTAGATGAAACCTGTGGTACCTCATCCTAATTAGTTTCCCTCTTATAGGTGCATCATAAACCTATCCCCTGGCATTTAGATTTGGTTGGGGTACTGGCATATAAAACCTGGCCTCATGAGGAGCTGCCTAAATACAATGTTATATAACGCTATCCCAGATAGAGATACAGAGTTGAAACTTAAATTGCCAAAATAGAACTTAGATATGTTATTCTTTGAATTATTTTTTTTATTTTTTTACGTCTATTGACTTTTTTCTTTACAAGTCGTCTATTGAAGTTCTTACTGCTGTTGACAACTAAGCCCATGTCACACACCGCTAATGTGCTACAAATGGAAATAGCAATAAAACATGTTGGTTGCACTGCTCAGCTTATGTGCCCAGTCAGAGCTATAAGGCAAATCACGATTCAGTATTAATGATTGTGACTAAGGTTAAGGGGGATGGTTAACCATGTTAAATAACAAAGACACAGGGCAGTGACATGCTTCACCTGCTGAACAAATGGTGCTTGTCTAATTTTCATCCTTTATAGCAAGCTGAAGCATGCATGAAGTTAATATTTAACTATCGGTGCTTATGAGTATAACTGTGTGTGTATATGTATGGGGGGACAAATTAATAATAACACCACATGAAAAAGTTTAATTTTGAAGTAATATGATATGTGAGTTTTCAAAGCAACATAAGTTCCCAATATGCCATATAGCTATATCTGTCACAAAAACTGCAAAGTTATTTAATGTGTCAAGGGGTCAGTCTCAAAATTATAACAGCATATGCTTCACATGGACAAATTGCACTGGCAAAGAGGAACAGTGGTCACCATCTGAAGCTCACTGACAGGGAAATACAACACTTCACAGTATAGAATGGAATTACCACCTCTTATCCTGATAAACAAAACCTGTTATGTTGTTAGCTTCACAAAACTATAAGGTATGGCTGGACTGCTATTCAGAAATCACTTGCACTTAATGCCAGCACACAAGGGAGCATACAACTTGGACCCATGAGCAATAGAAAATAATAATATGGTCTGATGAGTCATCTTTCAGCCTATTCCATGCATCCAGATGGGTTTACTTTTGGAGAAAGCCAAAGGATGCCTTTAACCCTTAATGTCTGCTTCCAACATGATGGTAAAATGGTTAGAACATCCATAGTGTGCGAGTCACTAGATATGATTATTATAGGAATATGAGGCCCTTTTATAGGCCAAGTGCTTGCTATGGTGCAAACAATTCCCTCATGATGCTGCCATATTCCAGAATTATAATACCCATTGTAACAGAGTGAAGCAAAGAGTGCCCCTAGAGGTGGGTTTAATTAAAGAGGCTTGAAGATTTCTCTGGAGGAAGAAAGAGTTAACTCCGGACAGTGATCAGAGGCTAATTGAAGCCCAGCTGTGGATTGCCTTTAAGACAACAGCAGAGAGATGGGTGGAGTCTCTTACTTAGGCCTAAGCAGCGTGAGCAGTGTGTGGAATCTGCTCCTGTTGGTGAGTTGCTGTTAGCAGCAAAGAGCATGCTACAGAAAGAAGCTTGCTGACTGTTCCTGATTGCAGTCAGAAGACTGCTGTGTTCCAGAGATTACTCGCAGAGAAAGCTGTGTTCCAGAGATTGCAGTCAGAAGACTGCTGTGTTCCAGAGATTACTCGCAGAGAAAGCTGTGTTCCAGAGATTGCAGTCAGAAGACTGCTGTTTTCCAGAGATTGCTCGCAGAGAAAGCTGTGTTCCAGAGATTGCAGTCAGAAGACTGCTGTGTTCCAGAGACTGCTTGCAGAGAAAGCTGTGTTCCAGAGATTACAGCCAGAAGACTGCTGTGTTCCAGAGATTACTCGCAGAGAAAGCTGTGTTCCAGAGGTTGCAGTCAGAAGACTGATGTGTTCCAGAGATTGCTCGCAGAGAAAGCTGTGTTCCAGAGATTGCAGTCAGAAGACTGCTGTGTTCCAGGGATTGCAGTCAGAAGACTGCTGTGTTCCAGAGATTGCAGTCAGAAGACTGCTGTGTTCCAGAGATTGCTCGCAGAGGAAGCCGTTTGCAGTTGGAAGACTGTTTTACAAGAGATTGCTCACAGAGGAAGCTGTGTTCCAGATGATGAGAGTAAAGGATTATATTTTCCTTACAAGAGTCTGTGTAAAGTAACCCCAGGGAGAAGGCAGAAGTATAACTGTGAATTGCACAGAGTATCTCAAAAGACTGTTTAAGGATTCCTGGAGGTTGGAGTATTTCTGAGAGTTGGGCGGGCCAAATGCTCCCCTTTCTACAGTTGAAGATATTTGTAGAACTATGTGGTTTGTTATACCTTTGGCTGACGTAAGTCATAATGTGGTGTACTTTTTGGACTTTTAATAAAAAGATTAAAATAATACATGATCTTCTTGCTTTTAATCTAGAAGGTAGCAGGTTAAACTACCACACCATACATACTAATAAAGAAATTCAAGAGTGGTTTAATGAACATCAGGATGTAGTCAAATGACTTCCATTGCCTCTCCAAGCACCAGATCTAAACATAATTAAACCTTTATGGAAACCTCCAGAGAATAGAGTGCAAACTTCCTTTCCATCCCTTCTTTGCTTAAAGAACTGGACGCCTCTTTTTATGAAGAATCATGCTATATACTACTACAGACTGTTCCGGACTTGTATGACAGCATTTCAAGGAGGATTGAAGCTTTTCTGAACACAAATATTTGCTATTAATATATTGTTAGTTAGTTTATGTTATTTTGTCTGTGACAATGTGGGTTTGGATGAGTTTCCTATTACCTGCTACCTCTACATCAAAAGAGCTATTTTCACTCTTTCAATATATATACAAATACCCCAGCATTATATGTATGTAGACTTTATCTCACAAGAGAAATTCCAAGCAGGAAATAAGTTATTAACATACTTTTAGGCATACAAATATACACACAGACCTCTAGAGATGGGATAAATCAGCAACTATAGTGGCCACTCTGTCATAAGTGGACCCTGCCCAGCTGTGTAGATGGCTCCACCCCAAAAAGTAGCATTATTTTTGCATATTCTATTGCAAGAACCAGGTACAAAAGTTGGAGTCGGTTATCAGAGATCAGTGTCTGACTCCTCCTACTTCCTTCTACAGGGAGACTACACATCCCATGATTTCTTCATCCACACTGTCATCATTGATTGTTACATTGTATTAAAATGTATTAGCTGCCTGTGATTGGCCAAAACAAATTTTGAATTTCATGTAGAGATATCCAGAGGTGTTACCAAACAAAAGCTGCTGCTTGCAAACTGAAAAGATTTAGTAAACAGAGTTTGTAAATGTTTATTTTGATATTTTTCATGCACATAAATGTTACTATCACATGCATTCATAATCCAGGAATGTTAGATATGCCTTTAAGTTCTAAAATGGGACAGTTGTGAGAATGAGAGCGTGTGTGTATGTAAGTAATTATAAACATACACACTGTAATACATTGAACACTTCTACTTGGTGCCTCCCTCTTGCATTGGCTATATAGTTTCTTCATGCCCTATTACAGTGATCTCTCCTTCCCCATGCCTGGCACTGTACCATCACAGTGGGTGCCTTCTTACATTGGCTATATAATTTCGTCATGCCCTATTACATTGATCTCTCCTTCCCCATGCCTGGCACTGTACCTGCACATTGGGTGCCATCTTACATTGCCTATATAGTTTATTCATGCCTTATTAGAATGATCACTCCTTCCCCATGCCTAGCACTGTGCCATCACACTGGGTGCCTTCTTACATTGGCTATATAGTTTCTTCATGCCCTATTATAATGATCACTCCTTCCCCATGCCTGGCACTGTTCCATCACACTGGGTACCTTCTTACATTAGCTGTATAGTTTTTTACATACACATATTATATTGATCACTCCTTCCCCATGCCTGGCACTGTACCATCACATAGGGTGCCTTCTTACATTGGCTATATAGTTTCTTCATGCCCTATTACACTTATCACTCCTTCCTCATCCCTGGCACTGTACCATCACATAGGGTGCCTTCTTACATTGGCTATATAGTTTCTTCATGCCCTATTACACTTATCACTCCTTCCCCATGCCTGGCACTGTACCTGCACATTGGGTGCCTTCTTACATTGGCTATATAGTTTCTCCATTTCCTAAATACCTATCAAATGACCACTCCTTCCCCATGCCTGGCACTGTACCATCACAGTGGGTGCCTTCTTACATTGGCTATATAGTTTCTTCATGCCCTATTACATTGATCACTCCTTCTCCATGCCTGGCACTGTACCTGCACATTGGGTGCTTTCTTACATTGGCTATATAGTTTTTCCATGCCCTAAATACCTATTATAGTGATCATTCCTTCCCCATGCCTGGCACTGTACCATCACACTGTGTACCTTCTTACATTAGCTGTATAATTTCTTCATACCCTAAATACCTATTATAATGATCACTCCTTCCCCATGCCTGCCACTGTACCATCACATCGGGTGCCTTCTTACATTGGCTGTATAGTTTCTTCATGCCCTATTAGAATTATCACTCCTTCCCCATGCCTGGCATTGTACCATCACATTGGGTGTCTTCTTACATTGGCTATATAGTTTCTCCATGTCCTAAATACCTATTATAATGCCCACTCCTTGCCCATGCCTGGCACTGTACCATCACATTGGGTGCCTTCTTACATTGGCTATATAGTTTCTTCATGGCATATTACATTGATCAGGCCTTCCCCATGCCTGGCACTGTACCATCACACTGGGTGCCTTCTTACATTGGCTATATAGTTTCTCCATGTCCTAAATACCTATTATAATGCCCACTCCTTGCCCATGCCTGGCACTGTACCATCACATTGGGTGCCTTCTTACATTGGCTATATAGTTTCTTCATGGCATATTACATTGATCAGGCCTTCCCCATGCCTGGCACTGTACCATCACACTGGGTGCCTTCTTACATTGGCTATATAGTTTCTTCATGCCCTATTACATTGATCTCTCCTTCCCCATGCCTGGCACTGTACCATCACATTGGGTGCCTTCTTACATTGGCTATATAGTTTCTTCATGCCCTATTACATTGATAACTCCTTCCCCATGCCTGGTACGGTACCATCATATTGGGTGCCTTCTTACATTGGCTATATAGTTTCTTCATGGCATATTACATTGATCAGGCCTTCCCCATGCCTGGCACTGTACCATCACACTGTGTACCTTCTTACATTAGCTGTATAATTTCTTCATACCCTAAATACCTATTATAATGATCACTCCTTCCCCATGCCTGGCACTGTACCTGCACATTGGGTGCCTTCTTACATTGGCTATATAGTTTCTCCATTTCCTAAATACCTATCAAATGACCACTCCTTCCCCATGCCTGGCACTGTACCATCACAGTGGGTGCCTTCTTACATTGGCTATATAGTTTCTTCATGCCCTATTACATTGATCACTCCTTCTCCATGCCTGGCACTGTACCTGCACATTGGGTGCTTTCTTACATTGGCTATATAGTTTTTCCATGCCCTAAATACCTATTATAGTGATCATTCCTTCCCCATGCCTGGCACTGTACCATCACACTGTGTACCTTCTTACATTAGCTGTATAATTTCTTCATACCCTAAATACCTATTATAATGATCACTCCTTCCCCATGCCTGCCACTGTACCATCACATCGGGTGCCTTCTTACATTGGCTGTATAGTTTCTTCATGCCCTATTAGAATTATCACTCCTTCCCCATGCCTGGCATTGTACCATCACATTGGGTGTCTTCTTACATTGGCTATATAGTTTCTCCATGTCCTAAATACCTATTATAATGCCCACTCCTTGCCCATGCCTGGCACTGTACCATCACATTGGGTGCCTTCTTACATTGGCTATATAGTTTCTTCATGGCATATTACATTGATCAGGCCTTCCCCATGCCTGGCACTGTACCATCACACTGGGTGCCTTCTTACATTGGCTATATAGTTTCTCCATGTCCTAAATACCTATTATAATGCCCACTCCTTGCCCATGCCTGGCACTGTACCATCACATTGGGTGCCTTCTTACATTGGCTATATAGTTTCTTCATGGCATATTACATTGATCAGGCCTTCCCCATGCCTGGCACTGTACCATCACACTGGGTGCCTTCTTACATTGGCTATATAGTTTCTTCATGCCCTATTACATTGATCTCTCCTTCCCCATGCCTGGCACTGTACCATCACATTGGGTGCCTTCTTACATTGGCTATATAGTTTCTTCATGCCCTATTACATTGATAACTCCTTCCCCATGCCTGGTACGGTACCATCATATTGGGTGCCTTCTTACATTGGCTATATAGTTTCTTCATGGCATATTACATTGATCAGGCCTTCCCCATGCCTGGCACTGTACCATCACACTGTGTACCTTCTTACATTAGCTGTATAATTTCTTCATACCCTAAATACCTATTATAATGATCACTCCTTCCCCATGCCTGCAACTGTACCATCACATCGGGTGCCTTCTTACATTGGCTATATAGTTTCTTCATGCCCTATTAGAATTATCACTCCTTCCCCATGCCTGGCATTGTACCATCACATTGGGTGTCTTCTTACATTGGCTATATAGTTTCTCCATGTCCTAAATACCTATTATAATGCCCACTCCTTGCCCATGCCTGGCACTGTACCATCACATTGGGTGCCTTCTTACATTGGCTATATAGTTTCTTCATGGCATATTACATTGATCAGGCCTTCCCCATTCCTGGCACTGTACCATCACACTGGGTGCCTTCTTACATTGGCTATATAGTTTCTTCATGCCCTATTACATTGATCTCTCCTTCCCCATGCCTGGCACTGTACCATCACATTGGGTGCCTTCTTACATTGGCTATATAGTTTCTTCATGGCATATTACATTGATCAGGCCTTCCCCATGCCTGGCACTGTACCTGCACATAGGGTGCCTTCTTACATTGGCTATATCGTTTCTTCATGCCCTATTACATTGATCTCATCTGCCCCATGCCTGGCACTGTACCATCACATTGGGTGCCTTCTTACATTGCCTATATAGTTTTTCTATGCCCTAAATACCTATTCTAGTGTTCACTTCTTCCCCATGCCTTGCACTGTACCATCACATTGGGTGCCTTCTTACATTGGCTATATAGTTTTTCAATGCCCTAAATACCTATTCTAGTGATCACTCCTTCCCCATGCCTGGCACTGAACCATCACATTGGGTGCCTTTTTACATTGACTATATAGTTTCTTCATGCCCTATTATAATGATCACTCCTTCCCCATGCCTGGCACTGTACCATCACATTGGGTGCCTTTTTTACATTGGCTATATAGTGTCTTCATACACCTATTACAATAATCACTCCTTTCCCATGCCTGGCACGGTACCATCACATCGGGTGCCTTCTTACATTGGCTATATAGTTTCTTCATGCCCTATTATAATGATCACTCCTTCCCCATGCCTGGCACTGTACTATCACATTGGGTGCCTTTTTACATTGGTTATATAGTTTCTTCATACACCTTTTACAATGATCACTCCTTCCCAATGCCTGGCAGTGTAGCATCACAGTGGGTGTCTCCTTACAATGGCTATATAGTTTCTTCATGCCCTATTATAATGATCACTCCTTTTCCCCATGCCTGGCACTGTACCATCACATTGGGTGCCTTTTTACATTGGTTATATAGTTTCTTCATACACCTTTTACAATGATCACTCCTTCCCCATGCCTGGCACTGTACCATCACACTGGGTGCCTTCTTACATTGGCTATATAGTTTCTTCATGCCCTATTACATTGATAACTCCTTCCCCATGCCTGGAACTGTACCATCACATTGGGTGCCTTCTTACATTGGCTATATAGTTTCTTCATGCCCTATTACATTGATCACTCCTTCCCCATGCCTGGCACTGTACCATCGCATTGGGTGCCTTCTTACATTGCCTATATACTTTATTGATGCCCTATTACATCGATCACTCTTTCCCCATGCCTGGCACTGTACCTGCACATAGGGTGCCTTCTTACATTGGCTATATCGTTTCTTCATGCCCTATTACATTGATCTCTCCTTCCCCATGCCTGGCACTGTACCATCACATTGGGTGCCTTCTTACATTGGCTATATAGTTTCTTCCTACACCTATTACATTGAACACTCCTTCCCCGTGCCTGGCACTGTACCATTACATTGGGTGCCTTCTTATATTGGCTATATAGTTTCTTCATGCCCTATTACATTGATAACTCCTTCCCCATGCCTGGAACTGTACCATCACATTGGGTGCCTTCTTACATTGGCTATATACTTTCTTCATGCCTTATTACATTGATCACTCTTTCCCCATGCCTGGCACTGTACCATCACATTGGGTGCCTTCTTACATTGGCTATATAGTTTCTTCATGCCCTATTACATTGATAACTCCTTCCCCATGCCTGGCACTGTACCATCACACTGGGTGCCTTCTTACATTGGCTATATAGTTTCTTGATGCCCTATTACATTGATCACTCCTTTCCTATGCCTAGCACTGTACTATCAAACTGGGTGCCTTCTTACATTGGCTATATCATTTCTTCATGCCCTATTATATTGATCACTCTTTCCCCATGCCTGGAACTGTACCATCACATTGGGTGCCTTCTTACATTGGCTATATACTTTCTTCATGCCTTATTACATTGATCACTTTTTCCCCATGCCTGGCACTGTACCATCACACTGGGTGCCTTCTTACATTGGCTATATAGTTTCTTCATGCCCTATTACATTTATAACTCCTTCCCCAATCCTGCACTGTACCATCACATTGGGTGCCTTCTTACATTGGCTATATAGTTTCTTCATGCCCTATTACAGTGATCACTCCTTCCTCATCCCTGGCACTGTACCATCACATTGGGTGCCTTCTTACATTGGCTATATAGTTTCTTCATGCCCTATTACATTGATCACTCCTTCCCCATGCCTGGCACTGTACCATCACATTGGGTGCCTTCTTACATTGGCTATGTAGTTTCTTCATGCCCTATTACAGTGATCACTCCTTCCTCATCCCTGGCACTGTACCATCACAGTGGGTGCCTTCTTACATTAACTATATAGTTTCTTCATACACCTATTACATTGATCACTCCTTCCCCATGCCTGGCACTGTACCATCGCATTGAGTGCCTTCTTACATTGGCTATATAGTTAATTGATGCCCTATTACAGTGATCACTCCTTCCCTATGCCTGGCACTGTACCTGCATATTGGGTGCCTCCTTACATTGGCTATATAGTTTCTTCATGCCCTATTATAATGATCACTCCTTCCCCATGCCTGGCACTGTACCATCACACTGGGTGCCTTCTTACATTGGCTATATAGTTTCTTCATGCCCTATTACAGTGATCACGCCTTCCTCATGCCTAGCACTGTACCATCACATTGGGTGCCTTCTTATGTTGGCAATATAGTTTCTTCGTGCCCTATTACATTGTTCACTCCTTCCCCATGCCTGGCACTGTACCATCACATTGGGTGCCTTCTTACATTGGCTATATAGTTTCTTCATACACCTATTACATTGATCACTCCTTCCCCATGCCTGGCACTGTACCATCGCATTGGGTGCCTTCTTACATTGGCTATATAGTTCATTGATGCCCTATTACAGTGATCACTCCTTCCCTATGCCTGGCACTGTACCTGCACATTGGGTGCCTCCTTACATTGGCTATATAGTTTCTTCATGCCCTATTATAATGATCACTCCTTCCCCATGCCTGGCACTGTACCATCACATTGGGTGCCTCCTTACATTGGCTATATAGTTTCTTCATGCCCTATTACATTGATCACTCCTCTCCTATGCCTGGCACTGTACCATCACATTGGGTGCCTTCTTACATTGGCTATATAGTTCATTGATGCCCTATTACAGTGATCACTCCTCTCCTATGCCTGGCACTGTACCATCTTACATTGGCTATATAGTTTCTTCATGCCCCATTACAGTGATCACTCCTTCCTCATGCCTGGCACTGTACCATCACATTGGGGGGCCTCCTTACATTGGCTATATAGTTTATTTATGCCCTATTACATTGGTCACTCCTCTCCTATGTCTGGCACTGTACCATCGCATTGGGTGCCTTCTTACATTGCCTATATACTTTATTGATGCCCTATTACATTGGTCACTCCTTCCCCATGCCTGGCACTGTACCATCACACTGGGTGCCTTCTTACATTGGCTATATAGTTTCTTCATGCCCTATTACATTGATAACTCCTTCCCCAATCCTGGCACTGTACCATCACACTGGGTGCCTTCTTACATTGGCTAAATAGTTTCTTGATGCCCTATTACATTGATCACTCCTTCCCCATGCCTGGCACTGTACCATCACACTGTGTGCCTTCTTACATTGGCTATATAGTTTCTTCATGCCCTATTACATTGATCACTCCTTCCCCATGCCTGGCACTGTACCATCACATTGGGTGCCTTCTTACATTGGCTATATAGGTTCTTCATGCCCTATTACAGTGATCACTCCTTCCTCATCCCTGGCACTGTACCATCATAGTGGGTGCCTTCTTACATTAACTATATAGTTTCTTCATACACCTATTACATTGATCACTCCTTCCCCATGCCTGGCACTGTACCATCGCATTGAGTGCCTTCTTACATTGGCTATATAGTTAATTGATGCCCTATTACAGTGATCACTCCTTCCCTATGCCTGGCACTGTACCTGCACATTGGGTGCCTCCTTACATTGGCTATATAGTTTCTTCATGCCCTATTACATTGATAACTCCTTCCCCATGCCTGGCACTGTACCATCACACTGGGTGCCTTCTTACATTGGCTATATAGTTTCTTCATGCCCTATTACATTGATAACTCCTTCCGCATGCCTGGCACTGTACCATCACACTGGGTGCCTTCTTACATTGGCTATATAGTTTCTTCATGCCCTATTACAGTGATCACGCCTTCCTCATGCCTGGCACTGTACCATCACATTGGGTGCCTTCTTACATTGGCTATATAGTTTCTTCATGCCCTATTACATTGATCACTCCTTCCCCATGCCTGGCACTGTACCATCACATTGGGTGCCTTCTTACATTGGCTATATAGTTTCTTCATACACCTATTACATTGATCACTCCTTCCCCATGCCTGGCACTGTACCATCGCATTGGGTGCCTTCTTACATTGGCTATATAGTTCATTGATGCCCTTTTACAGTGATCACTCCTTCCCTATGCCTGGCACTGTACCTGCACATTGGGTGCCTCCTTACATTGGCTATATAGTTTCTTCATGCCCTATTATAATGATCACTCCTTCCCCATGCCTGGCACTGTACCATCACATTGGGTGCCTCCTTACATTGGCTATATAGTTTCTTCATGCCCTATTACATTGATCACTCCTTCCCCATGCCTGGTACGGTACCATCATATTGGGTGCCTTCTTACATTGGCTATATAGTTTCTTCATGGCATATTGCATTGATCAGGCCTTCCCCATGCCTGGCACTGTACCTGCACATAGGGTGCCTTCTTACATTGGCTATATCGTTTCTTCATGCCCTATTACATTGATCTCTCCTTCCCCATGCCTGGCACTGTACCATCACATTTGGGTGCCTTCTTACATTGCCTATATAGTTTTTCTATGCCCTAAATACCTATTCTAGTGTTCACTTCTTCCCCATGCCTTGCACTGTACCATCACATTGGGTGCCTTCTTACATTGGCTATATAGTTTTTCAATGCCCTAAATACCTATTCTAGTGATCACTCCTTCCCCATGCCTGGCACTGAACCATCACATTGGGTGCCTTTTTACATTGGCTATATAGTTTCTTCATGCCCTATTATAATGATCACTCCTTCCCCATGCCTGGCACTGTACCATCACATTGGGTGCCTTTTTTACATTGGCTATATAGTGTCTTCATACACCTATTACAATAATCACTCCTTTCCCATGCCTGGCACGGTACCATCACATTGGGTGCCTTCTTACATTGGCTATATAGTTTCTTCATGCCCTATTATAATGATCACTCCTTCCCCATGCCTGGCACTGTACTATCACATTGGATGCCTTTTTACATTGGTTATATAGTTTCTTCATACACCTTTTACAATGATCACTCCTTCCCCATGCCTGGCAGTGTAGCATCACAGTGGGTGTCTCCTTACAATGGCTATATAGTTTCTTCATGCCCTATTATAATGATCACTCCTCTTCCCCATGCCTGGCACTGTACCATCACATTGGGTGCCTTTTTACATTGGTTATATAGTTTCTTCATACACCTTTTACAATGATCACTCCTTCCCCATGCCTGGCACTGTACCATCACCCTGGGTGCCTTCTTACATTGGCTATATAGTTTCTTCATGCCCTATTACATTGATAACTCCTTCCCCATGCCTGGAACTGTACCATCACATTGGGTGCCTTCTTACATTGGCTATATAGTTTCTTCATGCCCTATTACATTGATCACTCCTTCCCCATGCCTGGCACTGTACCATCGCATTGGGTGCCTTCTTACATTGCCTATATACTTTATTGATGCCCTATTACATCGATCACTCCTCTCCTATGCCTGGCACTGTACCATCTTACATTGGTTATATAGTTTCTTCATACACCTTTTACAATGATCACTCCTTCCCCATGTCTGGCACTGTACCATCACATTGGGTGCCTTCTTACATTGGTTATATACTTTCTTCATGCCTTATTACATTGATCACTCTTTCCCCATGCCTGGCACTGTACCTGCACATAGGGTGCCTTCTTACATTGGCTATATCGTTTCTTCATGCCCTATTACATTGATCTCTCCTTCCCCATGCCTGGCACTGTACCATCACATTGGGTGCCTTCTTACATTGGCTATATAGTTTCTTCCTACACCTATTACATTGAACACTCCTTCCCCGTGCCTGGCACTGTACCATTACATTGGGTGCCTTCTTATATTGGCTATATAGTTTCTTCATGCCCTATTACATTGATAACTCCTTCCCCATGCCTGGAACTGTACCATCACATTGGGTGCCTTCTTACATTGGCTATATACTTTCTTCATGCCTTATTACATTGATCACTCTTTCCCCATGCCTGGCACTGTACCATCACATTGGGTGCCTTCTTACATTGGCTATATAGTTTATTCATGCCCTATTACATTGATAACTCCTTCCCCATGCCTGGCACTGTACCATCACACTGGGTGCCTTCTTACATTGGCTATATAGTTTCTTGATGCCCTATTACATTGATCACTCCTTTCCTATGCCTGGCACTGTACTATCAAACTGGGTGCCTTCTTACATTGGCTATATCATTTCTTCATGCCCTATTATATTGATCACTCTTTCCCCATGCCTGGAACTGTACCATCACATTGGGTGCCTTCTTACATTGGCTATATACTTTCTTCATGCCTTATTACATTGATCACTTTTTCCCCATGCCTGGCACTGTACCATCACACTGGGTGCCTTCTTACATTGGCTATATAGTTTCTTCATGCCCTATTACATTGATAACTCCTTCCCCAATCCTGCACTGTACCATCACATTGGGTGCCTTCTTACATTGGCTATATAGTTTCTTCATGCCCTATTACAGTGATCACTCCTTCCTCATCCCTGGCACTGTACCATCACATTGGGTGCCTTCTTACATTGGCTATATAGTTTCTTCATGCCCTATTACATTGATCACTCCTTCCCCATGCCTGGCACTGTACCATCACATTGGGTGCCTTCTTACATTGGCTATATAGTTTCTTCATGCCCTATTACAGTGATCACTCCTTCCTCATCCCTGGCACTGTACCATCACAGTGGGTGCCTTCTTACATTAACTATATAGTTTCTTCATACACCTATTACATTGATCACTCCTTCCCCATGCCTGGCACTGTACCATCGCATTGGGTGCCTTCTTACATTGGCTATATAGTTAATTGATGCCCTATTACAGTGATCACTCCTTCCCTATGCCTGGCACTGTACCTGCACATTGGGTGCCTCCTTACATTGGCTATATAGTTTCTTCATGCCCTATTATAATGATCACTCCTTCCCCATGCCTGGCACTGTACCATCACACTGGGTGCCTTCTTACATTGGCTATATAGTTTCTTCATGCCCTATTACAGTGATCACGCCTTCCTCATGCCTGGCACTGTACCATCACATTGAGTGCCTTCTTACATTGGCTATATAGTTTCTTCATACACCTATTACATTGATCACTCCTTCCCCATGCCTGGCACTGTACCATCACATTGGGTGCCTTCTTACATTGGCTATATAGTTTCTTCATACACCTATTACATTGATCACTCCTTCCCCATGCCTGGCACTGTACCATCGCATTGGGTGCCTTCTTACATTGGCTATATAGTTCATTGATGCCCTATTACAGTGATCACTCCTTCCCCATGCCTGGCACTGTACCTGCACATTGGGTGCCTTCTTACATTGGCTATATAGTTTCTTCATGCCCTATTATAATGATCACTCCTTCCCCATGCCTGGCACTGTACCATCACATTGGGTGCCTCCTTACATTGGCTATATAGTTTCTTCATGCCCTATTACATTGATCACTCCTCTCCTATGCCTGGCACTGTACCATCACATTGGGTGCCTTCTTACATTGGCTATATAGTTCATTGATGCCCTATTACAGTGATCACTCCTCTCCTATGCCTGTCACTGTACCATCTTACATTGGCTATATAGTTTCTTCATGCCCCATTACAGTGATCACTCCTTCCTCATGCCTGGCACTGTACCATCACATTAGGTGCCTCCTTACATTGGCTATATAGTTTATTTATGCCCTATTACATTGGTCACTCCTCTCCTATGCCTGGCACTGTACCATCGCATTGGGTGCCTTCTTACATTGCCTATATACTTTATTGATGCCCTATTACATTGGTCACTCCTTCCCCATGCCTGGCACTGTACCATCACACTGGGTGCCTTCTTACATTGGCTATATAGTTTCTTCATGCCCTATTACATTGATAACTCCTTCCCCAATCCTGCACTGTACCATCACATTGGGTGCCTTCTTACATTGGCTATATAGTTTCTTCATGCCCTATTACAGTGATCACTCCTTCATCATCCCTGGCACTGTACCATCACATTGGGTGCCTTCTTACATTGGCTATATAGTTTCTTCATGCCCTATTACATTGATCACTCCTTCCCCATGCCTGGCACTGTACCATCACATTGGGTGCCTTCTTACATTGGCTATGTAGTTTCTTCATGCCCTATTACAGTGATCACTCCTTCCTCATCCCTGGCACTGTACCATCACAGTGGGTGCCTTCTTACATTAACTATATAGTTTCTTCATACACCTATTACATTGATCACTCCTTCCCCATGCCTGGCACTGTACCATCGCATTGAGTGCCTTCTTACATTGGCTATATAGTTAATTGATGCCCTATTACAGTGATCACTCCTTCCCTATGCCTGGCACTGTACCTGCATATTGGGTGCCTCCTTACATTGGCTATATAGTTTCTTCATGCCCTATTATAATGATCACTCCTTCCCCATGCCTGGCACTGTACCATCACACTGGGTGCCTTCTTACATTGGCTATATAGTTTCTTCATGCCCTATTACAGTGATCACGCCTTCCTCATGCCTAGCACTGTACCATCACATTGGGTGCCTTCTTACGTTGGCTATATAGTTTCTTCGTGCCCTATTACATTGTTCACTCCTTCCCCATGCCTGGCACTGTACCATCACATTGGGTGCCTTCTTACATTGGCTATATAGTTTCTTCATACACCTATTACATTGATCACTCCTTCCCCATGCCTGGCACTGTACCATCGCATTGGGTGCCTTCTTACATTGGCTATATAGTTCATTGATGCCCTATTACAGTGATCACTCCTTCCCTATGCCTGGCACTGTACCTGCACATTGGGTGCCTCCTTACATTGGCTATATAGTTTCTTCATGCCCTATTATAATGATCACTCCTTCCCCATGCCTGGCACTGTACCATCACATTGGGTGCCTCCTTACATTGGCTATATAGTTTCTTCATGCCCTATTACATTGATCACTCCTCTCCTATGCCTGGCACTGTACCATCACATTGGGTGCCTTCTTACATTGGCTATATAGTTCATTGATGCCCTATTACAGTGATCACTCCTCTCCTATGCCTGGCACTGTACCATCTTACATTGGCTATATAGTTTCTTCATGCCCCATTACAGTGATCACTCCTTCCTCATGCCTGGCACTGTACCATCACATTGGGGGGCCTCCTTACATTGGCTATATAGTTTATTTATGCCCTATTACATTGGTCACTCCTCTCCTATGTCTGGCACTGTACCATCGCATTGGGTGCCTTCTTACATTGCCTATATACTTTATTGATGCCCTATTACATTGGTCACTCCTTCCCCATGCCTGGCACTGTACCATCACACTGGGTGCCTTCTTACATTGGCTATATAGTTTCTTCATGCCCTATTACATTGATAACTCCTTCCCCAATCCTGGCACTGTACCATCACACTGGGTGCCTTCTTACATTGGCTATATAGTTTCTTGATGCCCTATTACATTGATCACTCCTTCCCCATGCCTGGCACTGTACCATCACACTGTGTGCCTTCTTACATTGGCTATATAGTTTCTTCATGCCCTATTACATTGATCACTCCTTCCCCATGCCTGGCACTGTACCATCACATTGGGTGCCTTCTTACATTGGCTATATAGGTTCTTCATGCCCTATTACAGTGATCACTCCTTCCTCATCCCTGGCACTGTACCATCATAGTGGGTGCCTTCTTACATTAACTATATAGTTTCTTCATACACCTATTACATTGATCACTCCTTCCCCATGCCTGGCACTGTACCATCGCA
Source organism: Discoglossus pictus (assembly GCA_027410445.1). Lineage (NCBI taxonomy): Eukaryota > Metazoa > Chordata > Amphibia > Anura > Alytidae > Discoglossus > Discoglossus pictus. The sequence goes on along the minus strand of CM050167.1, from coordinate 287,260,424 downwards.
TTGAGTGCCTTCTTACATTGGCTATATAGTTAATTGATGCCCTATTACAGTGATCACTCCTTCCCTATGCCTGGCACTGTACCTGCACATTGGGTGCCTCCTTACATTGGCTATATAGTTTCTTCATGCCCTATTACATTGATAACTCCTTCCCCATGCCTGGCACTGTACCATCACACTGGGTGCCTTCTTACATTGGCTATATAGTTTCTTCATGCCCTATTACATTGATAACTCCTTCCGCATGCCTGGCACTGTACCATCACACTGGGTGCCTTCTTACATTGGCTATATAGTTTCTTCATGCCCTATTACAGTGATCACGCCTTCCTCATGCCTGGCACTGTACCATCACATTGGGTGCCTTCTTACGTTGGCTATATAGTTTCTTCATGCCCTATTACATTGATCACTCCTTCCCCATGCCTGGCACTGTACCATCACATTGGGTGCCTTCTTACATTGGCTATATAGTTTCTTCATACACCTATTACATTGATCACTCCTTCCCCATGCCTGGCACTGTACCATCGCATTGGGTGCCTTCTTACATTGGCTATATAGTTCATTGATGCCCTTTTACAGTGATCACTCCTTCCCTATGCCTGGCACTGTACCTGCACATTGGGTGCCTCCTTACATTGGCTATATAGTTTCTTCATGCCCTATTATAATGATCACTCCTTCCCCATGCCTGGCACTGTACCATCACATTGGGTGCCTCCTTACATTGGCTATATAGTTTCTTCATGCCCTATTACATTGATCACTCCTTCCCCATGCCTGGTACGGTACCATCATATTGGGTGCCTTCTTACATTGGCTATATAGTTTCTTCATGGCATATTACATTGATCAGGCCTTCCCCATGCCTGGCACTGTACCTGCACATAGGGTGCCTTCTTACATTGGCTATATCGTTTCTTCATGCCCTATTACATTGATCTCTCCTTCCCCATGCCTGGCACTGTACCATCACATTTGGGTGCCTTCTTACATTGCCTATATAGTTTTTCTATGCCCTAAATACCTATTCTAGTGTTCACTTCTTCCCCATGCCTTGCACTGTACCATCACATTGGGTGCCTTCTTACATTGGCTATATAGTTTTTCAATGCCCTAAATACCTATTCTAGTGATCACTCCTTCCCCATGCCTGGCACTGAACCATCACATTGGGTGCCTTTTTAAATTGGCTATATAGTTTCTTCATGCCCTATTATAATGATCACTCCTTCCCCATGCCTGGCACTGTACCATCACATTGGGTGCCTTTTTTACATTGGCTATATAGTGTCTTCATACACCTATTACAATAATCACTCCTTTCCCATGCCTGGCACGGTACCATCACATTGGGTGCCTTCTTACATTGGCTATATAGTTTCTTCATGCCCTATTATAATGATCACTCCTTCCCCATGCCTGGCACTGTACTATCACATTGGATGCCTTTTTACATTGGTTATATAGTTTCTTCATACACCTTTTACAATGATCACTCCTTCCCCATGCCTGGCAGTGTAGCATCACAGTGGGTGTCTCCTTACAATGGCTATATAGTTTCTTCATGCCCTATTATAATGATCACTCCTCTTCCCCATGCCTGGCACTGTACCATCACATTGGGTGCCTTTTTACATTGGTTATATAGTTTCTTCATACACCTTTTACAATGATCACTCCTTCCCCATGCCTGGCACTGTACCATCACACTGGGTGCCTTCTTACATTGGCTATATAGTTTCTTCATGCCCTATTACATTGATAACTCCTTCCCCATGCCTGGAACTGTACCATCACATTGGGTGCCTTCTTACATTGGCTATATAGTTTCTTCATGCCCTATTACATTGATCACTCCTTCCCCATGCCTGGCACTGTACCATCGCATTGGGTGCCTTCTTACATTGCCTATATACTTTATTGATGCCCTATTACATCGATCACTCCTCTCCTATGCCTGGCACTGTACCATCTTACATTGGTTATATAGTTTCTTCATACACCTTTTACAATGATCACTCCTTCCCCATGTCTGGCACTGTACCATCACATTGGGTGCCTTCTTACATTGGTTATATACTTTCTTCATGCCTTATTACATTGATCACTCTTTCCCCATGCCTGGCACTGTACCTGCACATAGGGTGCCTTCTTACATTGGCTATATCGTTTCTTCATGCCCTATTACATTGATCTCTCCTTCCCCATGCCTGGCACTGTACCATCACATTGGGTGCCTTCTTACATTGGCTATATAGTTTCTTCCTACACCTATTACATTGAACACTCCTTCCCCGTGCCTGGCACTGTACCATCACATTGGGTGCCTTCTTACATTGGCTATATACTTTCTTCATGCCTTATTACATTGATCACTCTTTCCCCATGCCTGGCACTGTACCATCACATTGGGTGCCTTCTTACATTGGCTATATAGTTTATTCATGCCCTATTACATTGATAACTCCTTCCCCATGCCTGGCACTGTACCATCACACTGGGTGCCTTCTTACATTGGCTATATAGTTTCTTGATGCCCTATTACATTGATCACTCCTTTCCTATGCCTGGCACTGTACTATCAAACTGGGTGCCTTCTTACATTGGCTATATCATTTCTTCATGCCCTATTATATTGATCACTCTTTCCCCATGCCTGGAACTGTACCATCACATTGGGTGCCTTCTTACATTGGCTATATACTTTCTTCATGCCTTATTACATTGATCACTTTTTCCCCATGCCTGGCACTGTACCATCACACTGGGTGCCTTCTTACATTGGCTATATAGTTTCTTCATGCCCTATTACATTGATAACTCCTTCCCCAATCCTGCACTGTACCATCACATTGGGTGCCTTCTTACATTGGCTATATAGTTTCTTCATGCCCTATTACAGTGATCACTCCTTCCTCATCCCTGGCACTGTACCATCACATTGGGTGCCTTCTTACATTGGCTATATAGTTTCTTCATGCCCTATTACATTGATCACTCCTTCCCCATGCCTGGCACTGTACCATCACATTGGGTGCCTTCTTACATTGGCTATATAGTTTCTTCATGCCCTATTACAGTGATCACTCCTTCCTCATCCCTGGCACTGTACCATCACAGTGGGTGCCTTCTTACATTAACTATATAGTTTCTTCATACACCTATTACATTGATCACTCCTTCCCCATGCCTGGCACTGTACCATCGCATTGAGTGCCTTCTTACATTGGCTATATAGTTAATTGATGCCCTATTACAGTGATCACTCCTTCCCTATGCCTGGCACTGTACCTGCACATTGGGTGCCTCCTTACATTGGCTATATAGTTTCTTCATGCCCTATTATAATGATCACTCCTTCCCCATGCCTGGCACTGTACCATCACACTGGGTGCCTTCTTACATTGGCTATATAGTTTCTTCATGCCCTATTACAGTGATCACGCCTTCCTCATGCCTGGCACTGTACCATCACATTGAGTGCCTTCTTACATTGGCTATATAGTTTCTTCATACACCTATTACATTGATCACTCCTTCCCCATGCCTGGCACTGTACCATCACATTGGGTGCCTTCTTACATTGGCTATATAGTTTCTTCATACACCTATTACATTGATCACTCCTTCCCCATGCCTGGCACTGTACCATCGCATTGGGTGCCTTCTTACATTGGCTATATAGTTCATTGATGCCCTATTACAGTGATCACTCCTTCCCCATGCCTGGCACTGTACCTGCACATTGGGTGCCTTCTTACATTGGCTATATAGTTTCTTCATGCCCTATTATAATGATCACTCCTTCCCCATGCCTGGCACTGTACCATCGCATTGGGTGCCTTCTTACATTGGCTATATAGTTCATTGATGCCCTATTACAGTGATCACTCCTTCCCCATGCCTGGCACTGTACCTGCACATTGGGTGCCTTCTTACATTGGCTATATAGTTAATTGATGCCCTATTACAGTGATCACTCCTTCCCTATGCCTGGCACTGTACCTGCACATTGGGTGCCTCCTTACATTGGCTATATAGTTTCTTCATGCCCTATTACATTGATAACTCCTTCCCCATGCCTGGCACTGTACCATCACACTGGGTGCCTTCTTACATTGGCTATATAGTTTCTTCATGCCCTATTACATTGATAACTCCTTCCGCATGCCTGGCACTGTACCATCACACTGGGTGCCTTCTTACATTGGCTATATAGTTTCTTCATGCCCTATTACAGTGATCACGCCTTCCTCATGCCTGGCACTGTACCATCACATTGGGTGCCTTCTTACGTTGGCTATATAGTTTCTTCATGCCCTATTACATTGATCACTCCTTCCCCATGCCTGGCACTGTACCATCACATTGGGTGCCTTCTTACATTGGCTATATAGTTTCTTCATACACCTATTACATTGATCACTCCTTCCCCATGCCTGGCACTGTACCATCGCATTGGGTGCCTTCTTACATTGGCTATATAGTTCATTGATGCCCTTTTACAGTGATCACTCCTTCCCTATGCCTGGCACTGTACCTGCACATTGGGTGCCTCCTTACATTGGCTATATAGTTTCTTCATGCCCTATTATAATGATCACTCCTTCCCCATGCCTGGCACTGTACCATCACATTGGGTGCCTCCTTACATTGGCTATATAGTTTCTTCATGCCCTATTACATTGATCACTCCTTCCCCATGCCTGGTACGGTACCATCATATTGGGTGCCTTCTTACATTGGCTATATAGTTTCTTCATGGCATATTACATTGATCAGGCCTTCCCCATGCCTGGCACTGTACCTGCACATAGGGTGCCTTCTTACATTGGCTATATCGTTTCTTCATGCCCTATTACATTGATCTCTCCTTCCCCATGCCTGGCACTGTACCATCACATTTGGGTGCCTTCTTACATTGCCTATATAGTTTTTCTATGCCCTAAATACCTATTCTAGTGTTCACTTCTTCCCCATGCCTTGCACTGTACCATCACATTGGGTGCCTTCTTACATTGGCTATATAGTTTTTCAATGCCCTAAATACCTATTCTAGTGATCACTCCTTCCCCATGCCTGGCACTGTACTATCACATTGGATGCCTTTTTACATTGGTTATATAGTTTC